>QUSE01000039.1:2512575-2865351 GCA_006508115.1 Apiospora malaysiana | reverse complement strand
CCCCCCCCCCCCCCCCCCCCCCCCCCCCCCCCCCCCCCCCCCCCCCCCCCCCCCCCCCCCCCCCCCCCCCCCCCCCCCCCCCCCCATATTCATGAGCGGATTGATTCATGCGAAGTTTTTCATTTGCACATATTTTACAGACGTACAGCAAGCGAGTTTTGCCGGAAGGCTCTTCGTTGGGGATATACAAATGTAAGTGATAGCGGACATGAATGGATACGAGTGGATATTGGAGCGGCGTTTTTGTTATATATTACTTTTTTTTGGCGGCGGCGGCGGATGATGCATTTTCAGAGAGCATTGACGAACGAAGGATATGAAGCGATGCAAACTTGAGGGCCCCTGAGTGACTGACTGATATGAAGTGGTGATTATTTCGACATGTGAACGAAGACTGAACAGTAGGCATGACGTCGGCGCCACCACTTTGCTGCTACTAGCTGCTACTTGCTGCTACTTGCGGCTACAGGGGAGCTATGGCGGGGCGCTAGCCAATCGGCAGGCTGGCAGGGGTAGCTTAGTTGCTTAGGTAGTTGGCGGGCTGTAATTGCCTTAATACTTACTGCATTACTCACTTGCGCCCATGTGCAGCTGCAGTTGTAGTTGTAATCGCAGTTGCATCATTCAACATGCGCGCCTGCTCTTGCTCTTGCTCTTGCTCTTGCTCTTGCTCTTGCTCTTGCTCTTGCTCTTGCTCTTGCTCTTGCTCTTGCTCCCTCCTCTTAACAACAACCAGCAGCACCTCCGAGTATCGCCGCCTCAATTCTTGCGTGAAGGCAAACAGTCTTCTTGCTGCCTTTCCTGGCATTCTGGCCGAGGTTGCTGGAGGAAGCAAACGTCAATCTTCATCGCCTCCCACCAGATCAGCTCCAGCGGAAACTGGCCAAAATGAGTCTCGTTATTGCGAATGCTGTTGTACGTCTATATCTTTTTCCTTTAATAATCACCGTAAAGACAGCATATATAGAGGACGGAAGCTAATAACAATACAATTACCTCTTACAGGAGCTCGTGAGGCGGCCCATCCGTCTTGCCACGGCCCCGACCGCCCAGCGGGCCTACATCAACACCTTCCTCTTCATCTCGACCTCGGCCGCATTACTATGCGTCGCCGCCCTGGCATACCCCGTTTTCTACTACAACTACGTCCCCAAGAAACTTGTTTCCCTGCCGATATACCTGCAGTATAAGTGAGTTTTCCGGCAGTACCACTTGGCTGCAATCCTACGTATGCGATCTGGGTGGGAACTAGGATGCTGACCTGTGTGTGTTGGGTTCCCAATAGTGCGGGCGTGAACCCCTACGGCCTCGCCTCGCTGTCGCACGACCTCATGCTCGACACGGCCTACGATGTCTCGGTCCATCTGACCCTCCCGCGCTCGCCCTCCAACCTGGAGCACGGCAACTTCATGGTGGCCCTCGTGGCAACGCGCTCCGTACTCGACGACCCGGCCCAGTCGTGGGGCCCCCAAGCGTTCGCGACGCCCGTCGACCCCTATGCTGACCTCCTGACCGCCCCACCGGGTCATGTGGTCTTCTCGTCGCGGCGGTCGGCTCTCTTACCCTACGAAGATCCCTTCGTTTCGCGCGCCTCGCGCGCCCTGTTTCTGTTTTGGCACATACTCGTCGGCAGCGCCACGTCGTCGGCCGGGCGTATCAACCTCGACCTCCCCATGGGCGAGCTCGTCGAGTTCCGCGACCAGCTGCCCCTGAGCCTGCTGCTCGACATCCAGGCCGGCCAGAATCTGCAGGTCTACGCGGCCCGCGTCGAGCTCGTGGCTCGCCTGACGGGCCTACGCTGGCTCATGTACAACCACCGCCTCATCAGCTTCGTTGTCTTCACCGCGCTGTTCTGGTCCGCCGAGATGATCGCCATGGCCGCCGCCTGGGCGATTCTAATGTTCTTCTTTGGTGGTAGTGTTCCTGGTGGTAGTATCGTTAGAAACGGTCCCTACGGCAACGGGGGTGGTGCTGCTGGTGGGGGCAATGACAGCGATTCTAAGGGGCCGCCGCCATCCTCGTCAGCTAGAGACTCGGTGGGGAGCGGTGCGGCGACGAGCGCCTCCGGCCACAAGATGTCGCTGGCGCTCATCAATGCCCAGGGACCGTCTTCTGACGACGAATCGGGAGAGATATTCAACGCGGACGGGTTTGCCCAAGACGCGGACCTAGTCCGGGCTCGCGCTGAGAAGCGGCCCGTCAAGGTGAAGAAGGAGGAAGACGACGATGTCTACAACAATGACTACGAGGACAGGAAGCTCAAGGACGAAGACAGATACAACGACCGAAAGATTAAAAAAGAGGAAAGCGTCGAACGTGGTCTTGGGGCTGCTTCTGCCTTGGGCTCCCCGAGACAATCTAAGAAACATGAGCGCAGCGGAAGCGGCAAGGCACAAGAGCCGGCAGCTGAGAAGAAAAATGGCGACGATTACAAGGAGAACAACGATGAGGATTACCAAGACATTGGCACCGGCGGCAACGCGGGTGCGGGTTCGGGTGCGGGCACGGGGTCGAATTACGGGAAAGGAGGAGCCGACGGGCTGGTCCGCCGTCGGTCTTCGACTTCGGGGAAGAGTAACCAGCAACAGCGTCTGTCCTAGTCGTACGGCTCTGTTCCTCTTGTCAGCCTTTCCCCTATCGTTGCAAGGAAGGCGTGAGTGCAACAAGTTAGGAAACGAAAACACCATGATTCGATAATTCGTTTGGGGGAAAGCGCTGACTAGGTAATATTGGCATTACCGAAGTGTGTATCTGCTAACAGGTGGTAGTTGATTTGTATTTGTCACTTTTTCTTATATGCAAAAGGGGGTCCTGTGTTTCGAGGCAAATGGGTGGACTTGCTGGACAGGAGGCGAGAAGAGAGAATGTGGAAGAAACCTGCCTTTTTAACCATTCTGTTTTCATATGTACATTAAGATACCCCCGGGGATAGGAGACGGAGAGTCTCTCCTTTTATATAAATAATATGGCTCACTGATATCTGACCGTTGTGCCTTGCATGGAAATTCGTATCATAGTCAAAGGATAAGGGGCGAGGCCAATCGAAAAATGCCAAACATTCGCGCTCATGCCGTCTCCCATCATCGTAGCAGGATCTCAAGTCATTTTCCAAAGCACACATAATTATGTATGCATACAGTACGTTAAGATAGAAAACGGCGCATATTGCGCGCGTATATATTTTTTGTTGTTTCTGTTTGTAAATTTGAATCTACCAAGAAAGCTGCTGCGTGGCTCGCGTCTTCGCTGAACAGAGATTGTTTGATGCTGTGCTGTTTGTTGTCGTCACCGCCAGACCAGAGTCAGGAGGGCACGCACGCCCGTTTTGCAAGAATATGATGATTTGACTCGATTTCCCATCTCTCTGCTGGGTCCAATGCCGTCATCTCGAAATTTCCTTCCTCATCCAATCCATTCCTACCAACTCCATACCCTACGTACAAGAGTAAGCAAGGGTTGATTGGTCGGTTCTTCCATCCCTCCTCCGTTCCCTGCCACTCAAGTCACTCACTTCCTTCCTTTGTCCGAACCAACGCTTCCTCGATATGTATTCCGGAAGTGGGTGGGAACAAAAGGGTACTGATGATGAAACTGTTCTGGTGAGACTCAAGGTATCAAAAAGAAAAAGCTGATTGCTGTATCCGACCGTGGCTCCCTGGATGTCTCTTTTCCTAAGCAGAAACGCCCAGCAATGCTTGCCAACCGCCTCTTTTTTCCGGGTACTCCAGGTTCGCCGTGGAAATAAGGCAATGCGATTATTCCAAAGTACCCAGGAGAAATCCTGCTGCCGCGCTGCCGCGGCCATGATGGGAGGGGCCTGTGTCCTGCGTGTGATAAGTGAATGCCAATATTCATTTTCAGTTGCAGGTGCCAGTTACTGGCAGAACTCGAATCGGGGCCGCGGGTCGGATCTGAATCCGCGGCATGCCCCAGCTTGCTCTGGCAGTTTTTAAGTGCAACGCGCGTAGCGGCACTACAGCTCTTCATCCGATTCATCCTTGGGTCCCATCACCGCCCCAGAGGCTATCGAATTGCCTTGCTGTCCCGCAGTAGCTCTGGCAAGCACATCACCTATCGCCGACGGGAACCCAGCAGATCGATCCATAACGGCGTCGTCACCACTTCCGCGTTGCTTTTTCAACGGGCTACCGATCGTTGTTGTGGGATCCGAGAAGGCTTGGGACAGCAGATTCGAGATTCCTCCAGCACTATTAGGTGCAAGACTTGATCCAGACTCGGTGGGTGTAGACCCAGCCGTCGGGCCAGCGCTGGGAGACTTCCTCGAGGCCGCAGAGCTGTCAGGCTCGGCTGAATGTTGTCGCTTGAGCTAATGCCGAGGTCAGCATAACGAATCCTGGGCAGGGCGCGCTCATTCAAGGAGAGTCGTTCCAATTGTACTTACGCGAATGCGGTCAATGCCGGCTTTCAGTTCCGCTTGGAGCTCAGCATCCTCAGGGGCTAGGTGGGTCTTGACGTCCTTATCGTCAGTATCCTCCATTTTGAAAAGCGGGTTTTTGTTATCGTCATCGTCGTCGTCGCTATCATCCATAGTGCCAGAAATGCTCTTCCTCGACTTGCGACGCGAGTTCGCTTCCGAGTCTTGGTCACGGAAGGCGGAAAAGCCCACAGTGCCGGTGTTCTTGAGAGGGCTCAGACCTGAGAAGTCCAGCTGCGTACTCCGTCTCTTAGCACCAGGAGTAGTAGTCTTGGGGTCCTTGGCCGAGGGTACGATGCCCATCTTCGATAGTTGGCCTGTAGAATGTTAACATTGCGCAGAAATAGCTTAGAAAGCACACAAGAACATACGCTGTCCACGATAGAAGAAGGTAAAGACGGCGTAAGGCTTGTCAGGGCCGTCAATGCCGGTCACGGTCTGGGTGCTGATGGTTTTGGGGTCCAGGGTCTTGGGCTTAGCAAAACTTGTCGTGTGTTCAACATCGGCATCGATGGCGCCGTTGCTGCCGCCGTGATTTCCGCCTTCGCTCTCATCGTCGTCGTCGTGGGCGTCGAATTGAGGCGAATACTCGCCCTTCTTAATCTCGCCCGAGGCTATCACGCGGAACATGGCGACCTTGATCTGGCCTGTCGCCTCGGGCGGCTCATCGTCGTCGTCGGACATGGACTCCGAGTCGGAGTCGACCATGGCGTTGTCGTTGTTCGCAATTGGCGATTGGTCGTTGCTGCCGTAGGCTAATGTATCTCTCTGCCTTCCATTTGAATCCAAGTTGGTGCCGCCGGCGGCCGACTTTTGGCGGCGATGGCGCCTCTCAAACTTCTGCCTCCGCTTCTCTACCTTCTCAGCAGCATCGTGGCCTTTCAGGTCCAAGCCGTTGAGCCATCTTTCCAGGCCGACCTCGCGGAAAAGGAATTCGCGCTCGGCCAGACCGCCGCCCTCGCTGTCGGGGACTTGGACCCATCTGCTATTGACCCAGGTTTCTTCGCCCGGCCTCAGGAGGGTGGCGACCTCTTCCTTGGCTCTTCCGTCAAAGTAGATGTAGGCAGCAATGGTCTCGTTCTCCGAGTTGGTCATGGGAATGTAGGGCGTCACCGTGTTCGCATGTTTGGAGGGGTCCGAGGAGGCCGAGGGCAGGGGGCCGGCATAGAGCGGCTTGGGGTGAGGGTTGGCCTCGTTGGACTTGGGGGTCGTGTAGGGAATGGGGGCGCCGGGGTTCAGCAGGGTGATGGAGATGGCGAAGCGGGCGGGCTCATGCTTCTGGGTGTCGGTATTCAGCTGAGGCGAAGGCACGGGTATATAAGTACTGATGCGAGAGACGCGAGACTGCTTTTGCATTCCATGCTCATGGAGCGGGGCTCCGTTGGCGTGGATGCTCACAGCGATGCCCTTGAAGCAGGGCATCGTGTATGAAATAGAGTGGTTCTTGGGGGGAACGGGTGCGTGTGTGCAAAAGCTGGAGTATTGATGCCGAGATCAAAAAAAAAGTATAATGGCAACAATGGGGCTTGAGGGGTGGAGGGGTTGCTGGCCAAACAAAGGTTGGCGGTTGGCGGTGGTTGTTGTTGTTTCGAGGCTGAGGGCCGAGTCGGATTGCCTTGTTTGTTCGTGAGAGAAAGTCGAGGTAGGTAGGTAGGTAGGTAGGTAGGTAGAGCTGGAAGATGGTGATGCGATGTGATACTGGGATTCTGGGAACAGCACTTGATCCGGGTGTGGTGCGTGTGGGTGTCGAAACTCTCGACAGGTCCAACCAACTCTTGATCAAGATAGATGGGTATCAGCTGAAGGGTCACCGGAATAAACCAAACTTTTTTTTCTCTCTCTCTCTTTGGCAGGAACTGACAAAGGCCTTGTCGTGCTGCTTGTGCTATTGTTGCTACTTTTTTTTTCTTTCTCTCTCTGTCTCTTCCCCTCAAGTTGGAAGTGATCCATTCAAGACGGACGGGGGGTTGCTAACCTAGGTATTGTCATGCTGTCCCTGCGGTCCCTGGCCTATCGAGCCTATCTAGTGAGGGGTGATGGGTGGTGGGTGGTGGTGGGTGGTTGACCGTAACTCCCAGCACAACACATAGTACAGCACTTTGACGGGCGAAGTGGGCTTTGCAGGGCAACCCAAAGGCTCTTGCCAATCAATCGGTGAGCTGCGGAGGGTCACAATTACACTTGGCCAGCCTACTGCCGCTTCAGCTCCCCCATGGTCCTGGTGTACCTGCAGCGGTGAATCAAACTCTTGAACTCTCTCCATCATCTCCTCATCCATTGCACACTGTACTGTCCAGCCCAAAAAAAAAACGAGATTAGGATGGGAGATCTGGTGATGGATGGACTTGTCATCCGATCTATTAATGCACCGTTTCTACTACTACACTACCACTGTCTGTCTGTCTGTCTGTCTGTCTTGCAATCGGCTTGTCACTCACTGTCCAGTCTGTTCTAACCTTAGGACTTACTTAGTCGTAGGAGCTACCCCACCTGACTTGGCATCACCAGAATGGGCAAACTTGGTGCTTGGGCAATTCAAGAAGAAACCCATCTAGTCACGGATGCAGTTGCTTTCTTCTAGGCTATCCTTAGACTGACCAGCTACGACTAGTAAATTGGTGAGCTGTATGTGCACTTACTTTGGCACTTCAATGTTCCATGGACTGAGGCTAATGTACCGAAGCCCAACAAGTGATGTTAAGTTAGTTTCCCTTTGCCTGTAGTTGATAATCGATAACAACTGCTTGCCGCCAAGAGATCTTAAGTATGTAGGTACATACTGTGTCATGCCATACCCAGGGAATGCAAGGTAAGGTGAGTAGTAGTATGCATGATTAACCTAAGTAATAACTAGGTATACCGAAGAAAGATCGTGGCCAATCCACATGGACTGGTCCCTCACTTCCGATACCCATGGAAGAACGGGAACGGGATGCTTTACGCGCACACTCACAAAGCAGCAAGGACTGCCTTTCTGGTGTCTCCCCATGTCATGTCCCATATCCCATGTCACATTACATTGAAGACGTGTCACGAGAGATTTTCCATGCTAACTCCAAGACCTGTCCCGTTATTGGCCCGGCTCAACACGAGTGGCTTTGATGCCCACCAAGCATGGCTGCGAGAAGCCAATCCCACTGTCCACCATACGACCTTGTCACTTGATTTTAGTACCAAGGTCACAATCACAAGGAATGAAATCGCCTGAGACCTGCCAAAACTCCCTGACTCTAGATGTCACGTTTTCTCCTGTCACTCATCCAACGCAGACACATGTGCAGCCTCGTTTTAAACATCATGGTCAAGAGCCCTATCCGTTCCAAAGTACTAATCTCAAGTATGCAATATCCTATCAGCTAAATAGCCAACGTCGAGTATGCCAACTGTATTCTGCAAAAATACCTGTTGGGGTCTCCTGTATGCCCCCGAGTAACCCAACCCCCGGAATCAACCAACAGGTCCATCTCTATCATTCATATCCTCACTGCCATAACGTATTGTATGCATCTTCTGGTGTGGGGTCATAGCGGAATCACTTCCGACAGTGTAGAGCTCGCAGAGAGCCGGCACAGTCAGCCTCGCCGGTTACAACACATCATATAAGTACGGCTCAGGAGGCCTGGGGTTGCCAAATGCCGTATCGCCTGTTCCACGGTGTCCTGGAGAGGCAACGCAGCAACATAGCAATCTTCAGGTTCGTGGTAAGCGCACATCTGGTGGCGTGTTATAGAATCTGCATCCAACATAGTGGTAATTAAACAGGTTCAAACCCCTGAAAGTCCAAGACAACGCATCGTCCTCGCAGGGTTGCCCCCCAGGACATGTAATGTTGCTGTTGTTGTTGCCAATATTTTTGTCAGCATGGTCGACGGTGCTCCCCTGGCATGCGGTCGACGTCGTCCCCGTCATCGGAGGGGACGGCCAGAGGTCGCAATGGAAGACATAGTCGAGCGAGGCCCTACTGGTCCTGTGCCTTGCGTCCAAGCCCGCCAGCAGTGGATATCCCTGGGACTCGGTGCGGTACTCTGCGATGGACAGTTCCCTGAAGGACTTGCGCATGATCCCACACGTGGGGAACCTGTCACTGACGCCTACCCTCGTAGCAAGATGCACGATCCGATCGTGCGGAGTCAGTCGGTACACACGCCGCCCCAAGTAGTACGAAAATATGTACAAGTCCCGTGGCGTACAATAATGAGACACGACGAGACGTATGCGGTACGTTTTGAGTGCAACGGAGTGGCTCTCCCGGTTGACGAACATGAGTTTGTTCTGATCGGGGGGTCTAATAGAGGATAAGAATAGGGGGTTCGCGAAGAAGGAAGGGGGGTTTGGAGATAACAGCCATGGTGATACAGAGGAAGAGGACGAATCCGTGCATGGTAGACAAGAATACCAGACAATCTATTTATATCAACTGAGACAGGATCCGACAACCCAAGGCTTGAACATGGTGGGGAGGAAGAACGACTTTTGAGGCCTTACCATAATTACAGACTGTTCCAATCACCATATTAGGGGGACTTGCCTCCTCAGGCTGTCTTCCTATTTGCAACATACTGATGGGCCACCGATGAGTAGTTAAGAGGCTGAATCACTGTGTAGCGTAAGACAGCAAATCGCCCAAGGAAGGGTGTATGAAAGAAGCATTTGCCTATACAGAATCCATGTTCCCAGCCCACTCGAGAGTCTACTGTGCCGTTCGTGGTAAAACCATGTGTAATGAAAAAGTTTCTGGTTACCAATAGGAGTAACTATAGTAAACGGGTGTAGAAAGGGGATAGGTCTGATAGGTAGTAGTCTAGGAGACTCGAATGCAGATCAGAAACTGCAACTTTGTCGAACTAATATAGCTAATATCTTAGGATATCAGGAAGGACCACTAAGCAACTGTCCAACTTTACCCAAGGGCAGTATGCTGCTGGAAGGGGTATGGGCAGGCCATAAGGAGAAAGCCAGTTGAGATGATAGACCCCATTCGAATAGCGCTACAACTCCGACATGCTTCAAGCGCCTACGTTGACTCTGTTGACAAGAGACAGAAAAGAAAGTTATAGAAACAACATTGGAGGCAGCATACGTTATGTAGGTATATAAATCACAAGCCGCGCTTTAGGCCAGGTAAATCGTCAAGGTCAGCCGCCCTCAAGGTCCTTGTCACATACGCACGGTGAACCGAGTGGTTTGACATGTATTTTATGAAATTTTTATTATGTGTGGGTATCCTCTGAACTGAACCATGACATTCTCTGCAAATATCATCATCTCTATATTTTTCAATCCCCCGTTTTGTTCGTAATCTTCATTCCGCGTTGAAGTGGCGCGGCAGTCATTACTGTATCCCCGTTGGGCCGTCCAGAAATAAACCATGCGCGCATTACATTGACCAACGGGGTCAAGCGAGTGCGATGGTGGTTAGGTGGCCAGCAGGCATACAAGGAAAGCCTTTACTTTCCAGCGACGTCTCCTGGTCGGATGGGTCTCGGAAACGAGGCTTCTTGCTGGCACATGACTGGTCGCCACATATTTGGTGAACTCTTCCCATGAGGGCTACATCAATCGATGGCAAGGGTTCTTTTCGTTTTTGTTGTTTTGAAAAGAGCTGTTTAACCCTCCATCTCCTCATCCTCATCATCGTCAGAGTCGAGGTCGATATCGCTGTCAATGTCGTCCTCGAGGAAGTAGTCGATGGCGCTGGGGAAGATGTCGTCACCGATGGTGACGGCGACGTCGTGTCCAGGAGGGAAGGTCTCGACGTGCTCCTCGGGGAACTCCTCCTCCTCCTCATCCTCCTCCTCGTCGACCTCACCGGCCTTGGCGCGCTTGGCCATGGCCTCAGCCTTGGCCTGCACGCTCTCGGCGGCGCTGGTCCAGCGGCCACGGTAGGAGAAGAAGTTGAAGAAGCTGGTGGCGCCCATCTCCTTCTCCTCGATCATGGCGGCGAGGGCCTTGTACTGGGGCATCTCGCGGGCCTTGGCGTCGCGGGCCTTGCGGGCGTCGCCGGACAGGGCAGCGTCGAGCTGCTGGCTGGCATCAGCCTTCTGCGCCTGCCAGAAGCTGTAGGCAGCGTCGGACAGACCCTCAGTCACGTCCTTGCCGGCCTTCCAGTTGATCTTGATGGGCTCCGAGACGAGGCCGGTGGAACCGTCGTTGCCGTAGCGGTAGTAGAAGGTCTTGGACAGGACGCTGTCGGTGAAGAAGTCGTTCTCCTTGAAGTGGAAGGTGATGGTCATGGAGCGGGGCTCGCCGAACTTGTCGATGCCCGTGTCGGTGGTGGAGGCACCGGCGGGGATCTCGGGGCGGTCGACGTTGATGGCGGTCAGGGCCTGCTGGAAGATGACGTTGTCACGGGGGGTGATGGCGGCCTCGAGCTCGGAGACGGCCTTGTCGAAGACGACGCTCCAGAAGCCGGGGATCTTGGCAATGGAGGCCTGGCGCTTGGCGAAGATGTCCTTGGTCATCAACCACTGCTTAGCGGCGATCTCCAGGTCGACGTCCGAGATGGCATCCTCAAACTGCTGGAGCTCCTTGATGACCGCGGGGTCGATGACGATCTCCTCAGGCATAGACATGTTTGCTTGTGGTGGTGTGTGTACAGCAAAGTCTTGAAGGGGTATGTTCTATGAAGGAGAGTTGACAGAAAGAGAAAGAGAGAGAGAGAGAGAGGAAAGATGTAAAGGGATGACAAGAGTCGAAGGGAATCAGCATTACAGTAACCGGAAAAGCATCGATATAAATATTTGGACAGCGGCCTGACCCGCCGCAGAAAGTGACCGCTCTTTTTCCCGTTTGAGAAGGAAATCCAGGGTAGAGGAAAGAAAAAAATTCTTATAGTGTCTTCCATGTCATTGGCGGATCCCCTAAGTGGGTGACAACAAAGATCTGGGAGTGTGACATTTGGGACTTCCACTTACATGGTGTTGCCTCTGACGAATCCAATCAAACAGCTATCTAGCATGCATGGTTTTACACCAGGCGGCAAAGCAGACGGGCGCAGCATGGCCTGGCTTGGTTCCTGGTCTCTGTCTCTGTTACTACCTATGTAGGTACAGGGTCTTCTAGAGAACCTTGGGTACTCGGCTGGCAGTCGACAACGCAACCGACTTCCAATACCTACCTACCTACTACTTCAGCAGTACATACCTCATCCGGTGTTTGTCGTTGCTGCTGCTGCTTCGCTGTTCTCGCTGTTCCGTACTACTTTTCTGTATACACTACCCCCATGTTATTATGTATGTCCATACTCACGAATACATGTATTCAATGCCCCTCGGTCCAGTCCAGTCCAGTCCAGTCTCTATACAAACAGCCCGAGAGATGGCGGGGTAGTTGCCTGTACGTCGCCGTAAAAATAAATTTCTCTGTTGCCATCTGCCCCGCCTACCCGCCGGTGTCATTCGCCCCACAGGGGTCTCCTCAGTATCTCCTCCCATGGGAAAATTCGGCCTGAAACTAGAGATCTAGTCCTGCCCATCTGTGGAGTTCCAAGCCAGATTCTTCGCAGATTGGCCCTTCCTAGCTTTCTTATCGACTTTTTTTTCTTCCGTTCCCCTCTGCTACGATGGGCTCTCGATAGTTGCCATGGTACCGCCTCGGTATAGTGCCCCTAGTAGTCGACTCATCGTGGAAATTGCCCGTCATGCCTTCACGCCTCTGGAATGACATGGAACTGCCATGAAGCGCCACTCACTTTTACTTCTTGTTTGTATTACTTGCTTGAAGTGACTTGTATTGCCCTGCCCGTCTGGATAAAGTGGGAGGGGCGACTACATTACGTTAAACGTTGGTGATATACTGGGTCTTTGGCTAGTATACATACAGTACCTGCACAAGCGACGGATGAAGCTGTATCTATGTTCCAGATCACGGCGAAAAGAACGAATTACAGTCGAAATTTATCAAAGGTTACTTCCTCTCCCTTTTGAGTGAGGGGTGAAAGTCCAGAGCCACGATAGAAACTCGAATCCAAGGATAGTCCACCCAGATTTAGCGACAGATTGAATATGCAAGGGACTATCTCAAGAAAATTAGCTTTCGTGACGAGTCCTGACTTCGAACTGGGTATGTATTCATTTGACATATGACTTTAGACCATAGTCTACAACTTCTTTGTACGCCCGCTGTATGAAAATAAGGCGCATCGTACATAAGAGATTCCTCGCTGAATCCGTTGAGTGCCATCCTAACCCCCTTTTTCGGGTCGGCGCGGCTCGCTCCCTTTTTCAAAACGCCATCCTTGGCCCCTACTTAGAATAAGGAACATCCATTTGTGGTGGTATCATTCCAAAACGAGAAGCTCGTCATCGTCATCTTCATCCAACAAGACCATCTTGTTCCTTGTGAAGTCTCCGCCGAGACTTTCCCTTCCTGCCTCGCGTATCCCCTTTTCCGTCACAAACCGCGTCTTTTTGCGTGCCGGCAGCTCCGCCTTGTCCCTGCTGCCGTCCTTGCCTTTCAGGGCCGGCGTCAGCATAGATGATGACTGAAAACTACTGCCATCACTGAAGCTGCTACTGGCCGCTGGAGTAAGCATAGGGGCAGGGGCGGGGGCAGGGGCAGGGGCAGCACTCGCCGCGCCGTCAAACCTTTGACCATTTTTCATACTCGACAGTTTATCCTTCAACGAGGTTCCCCAGCCCAGGGATTTGGGCGGATTATTTGCCTCCGTCGACGTTTTTGCTGCCTTGGTGGACGAGGATGAACCCGTACTAGAGAACGAGTTGAACGATGACAGGTTCCTCTTGCGCTTAACAGGGCTCAAATGGACTTTTTTGGCATCTGCTCCCCTCGCCGCCAACAAACCTAGGCTCTTCGCGTCGACAGTGGGGGGTTGACCCATGCCTGGCGAGTCCTGACTTGCATTGGTACCCATACCGCCAGCCGATGATACACTGGATCCCAACTGGTTCGATCGGTCGCTCATTCTCATGTACTCCTTGCCCGCACCGCGGCCGATGTTGCTGAGCTGCTTCATAATATCTCGCTCCTTTTCTTGGTGCTCTAGGCGGCGCTTCAGGGCCTCTTTGCGCTCAGCGCGATCCGCGACCCCGCTAAAGGCAAAGTGTTCACCGTCAATAAGACTCGCAGCACTAGCATGGGATACGTAGTACTGAGATCCCGAAGCACGGTCGTAGTTGCTCGTATTGTTCTTCTTCATATTGTCGTTTTGCCACTTCTCTCGGTTGGTCTTGGGTCGACCCCCTACGCCGCTTCCAACTGCTGCATTAATGTCCTGACGGTGAAACCGGTGCTTCTCTAAAGCTGCGTTCATATGGAACTCGCAGAACTCTGTACGCTTCTTGTTGACCCAAGAGTTGCAGAGGCTGCCGTCCTTCTTCACGCTCTTGCAGTAGCCCAAATCCCGCGCTGTCCCAATCTCGAGGACTGTGTCGCCATCGCTATTCAAGACTATGCTGAATCGGCCGGTGTCCTCGCGGCCCTTGGGCGGAGGCATGATACTCGGGTTCAAAATTGCCACCAGAGTACCCGGCTGCAACTTCCAGTATCGGGCAAAAGCCGAGTCGAAAAGGAATAGGTCGAGTTGCCATGTCAGGTCCACGAGTTGAATCACCATGTACTTGCCACGCGGATCCTCATCATCAGCGAATCGGTTCTTCTTCTCTTTGAGATCCGAGCCGCCTGGGGGGGGCTTGTGAGCTTTCGGGTCAGATTTGGATGCGACAATACCGAAAACCACGATATCTTGCTCAATATCCGGGAGCTCGAAGTTAGGGGCCTTGACAGAAGCTAGAAGCTCTTTGATCAGGTACGGCTTCTTGCCCGAAAGTGTGCGTGCCAGAAGGTTGTGGGGCAGAATGCGTTTCGAGAGGTGTAACGACGAATATGGCTCGAATGACGCTGCTTCGTCAGGACTTGACGGGCCAGCTTCACCATTGGTTTCCTCGCCTCTTCGTAAGCCGGGGACTGTATTGCTTCTTTTTATCCTCCCACCTGCCATGATCTCCTCGCGAGTATAGACTCCTCGCTCTGCAGGTGCTTCGGGTATCTCCACAGCCTGGCTTTTGTATCGTTCCACCTCCTCCTGTTTGACAGGGAACGCATTGCTTCTGGCACTTCTTATTCGTTCCTGTCGTTCTTTCTTTGCCGCCTCCTCGCTCCTTGCCTCGGCCAGCCTCTCGCTGAATGATTTGGGCCGGTCTTGGCTTATAAGGTGTTCCTGATTTTGGGCAGGCGTGCGCGATCTTTGTAAATAACCGCTCCCTGGTACATCGTTGTCGCGCGGACCTCGCTGGCTAGACGCTCGCTTCAGCGAAATGTCCTTGGCCTTCAAGCCTTTGTCAATACCCAGGAGAACCCGGCTGGGCGACCTTTGGCTTTGAGCAGTGTTTGTCCTCCGCACTGGCGATACGGGGACCTGCACTTCTGCCGGGGATTGTGATGGGAATTTTGGACCTTCCCTCAACATTGCCGCGCGTGATTGTGCCCGGCTTGCGGCTAGGATATCACGCCCTGGCGACGTTCTGCTGGTGGTCGAGCTGCCAAGGTCCACGGAGCCTCGTTGTTGTTTCCGCTGGAGTTTTTTCAGCTTTATTTTCGCCTGGATGGCTTGCAGCTTCAACTGTAGTGTCTCCTCGTCGTCCTCTTCTTCGTCGTCAATGTCCATATCGTCGTCATCTACATCGTTCTGGGAGGTGCCCGACCTTGCGGCCAGGGCAGACATGGATCGGGCCCTCTTCAGCGGCGATGGTGATGGGGAAGCACGCTCTGCCATGCGGCGCATTCGTTCGCGGCCGCCGGGGGTGCTGGCGAGGGCTTCGTGGGGCGATCGGGGGGGCCATTGCGGTGGTGGTCCTGCTCCGGATCCTTTTCGATGGTCTCAGTTTAGTCTCAAGATGTGGGCATTATGGATTATCAAACGTACTTTGAGCCATGTTGGCTCGCTTCTGCTGTGGATTATCGCCGTACCATCACAGGTGTGGTATTGTTTACTGTGCGAATGTTGTACTTGGTGTTGATGTTGTACAAAACACCTGCATGGACAGAAGTCCCCGCTTGCTACTACCAAAACAACAGCCGGTCAACTGGTCGGGGATACCCTTGAGGACGATGGTCAGAGGCGTAGCTTATATGGATGGCGTGGGTGTGTCTCAATTAGGTAAGTAATAAAGCAAGGGCACAATTTGATGCTATTGCTGTCGAAAATGGGGCTGAGAATTTCGTCAAAAGACTGCAAGCAAACAATACCGGCGAAGTCTTGATCATGAACAGTTGGATCTAGTACAAATATGAGGCTCGCTTATCGGAAGTCGGGATACTTGAAAGTAGAAGGCCTCTGGGTCTCTCTCAGAGTGTCAGTAGGTGCGATAAGATGTGGGATGGACGGATGGGCGATCAGGTGGGATGGGAATTGCTGGCTTCCAGTGATGGGCTGGTGCTAAAGTACGACTGTTCCAAGATTTAGGCCGGCATGGGGGATACAACGGTACTTTCAGGCGACCCGCTACTGGACGAATGCGCGCTTCTGATAAGCCGAAAATAAGTGACCTGAGAATTGCATGAAATTGAAACCCAACCTAGAATCGCGTCTGAATCCCTACTAAGTCGCGTCCCCACAGTCGCGTCGTCATTTTCTGACAGGGGTCTAAATGACCCTTCTTGGTACGCTGAGAGGTATCCGCATCTGTACAGGAGATGTCATTTAACCTAGGTACTGAAGCCATGTTACCATTGTATAGTCGGTAATTCCATGGCCACGAGTTCTGTTTGATCTGTTTTTTCCCCCAGACATTATATATATATATTTTGGGGGCAACGCCATCGTCTTAAGACGATATGGCTAGGACTACGCGCTCCAAAGCCACCAGTGGCAGCGCCGCGGCAAAGACATCTGGAAAGGCATCAACAGCGACAACACCAGCAGCCTCAAATGCATCTCGATATGCGCTACCTTCAAACGCTACGAACCCCCCTAACATCTTCATCCTCCCAAGGAAAGCCACCAGCGATGCGCGAGTTGTTTCCTTACCGAACCCGCGATATAAGAAGCCTACGCGTTACCTCGTCTGTCCCGAGACGGGAATATACGAGTTCACCCGCATCACAGCCCCCAAGGCCACACCACGAAGTTGGTTGATAGACACCAGTACAGGAACAGAGAAAGAGCAGAAGGAAGACTCACCGAAGAAAACAGATGGCGACGACAGCGAGTTCGGCGCCTACGTGACCAAGGGAGCCGAGCTTTACCTAGCCACATCGATCGATCCCGTGTTTCTGCTGTTACCGGCACTAACCTCGGACGAGACAGCCAAGGGCGAGGGCGGGAAAAAGATGTTTGTCGAGAGCGATGACTACTTCGATCAACTCAACAAGACCTCGCCACACTTTTCCGAGATCCTGCGCTGGGGCACGATACGGCAGCTGCTCGAGGCGAGGATGGCCGCTGTTTGCGACACCGTCGACGCCGGTGGGGAGCTGATGTATCGGTTTAGCCAGGAGAAGCTGCTGGCGGAGATGCTTTCCAAGGCGAAGCGGATGAGCGAGAAGTCGCTGCCGCCGAGCATGGAGGAAAAATTTGTGTCCAAGGCACTTGAGGCGCCCCTACTGGGCCTCAGGAGGGAGGACACGGCGACGTCAACCTCTGCGGTTTCCACGCCCAAAGTCGAGTCCAGCGAAAGCCAAGCATCCACCGAGTCCACCGAAACTACAACGACCCAGGTCTCTGAAGCTCCCACTGCGGCGACCTCGGTAGCTGACGAGGAGGCCACTGCCGCTTCATCGGGATTGAAGGCATCCATGCAAGCTTCGTCCGAAGTGACCCAGCTTCAGCGGCTACGTGTCGCATTCTCCTTCATCTGTTCCAGCTATATCCTACCATCTCAGGTGTCACAGCTCAAGAAGAAACTACTAGAACAGAAGGAGCTTGTGGACTTCGGCCCCCTCGATGCCTATCTTGCACAAGTAGCTAAGCTACGGCAAGAAGTTACTGCATCACGGTCAATGGGCGACTACTCCCGGAAACATGTGTTGGATGAAGAAGAGTTGATGGATCGAGCCGAGAAGAAGCGGAAAATGGAGGAGGATGAGAAGCGGAAGAAGGCTGGAGAGTCAAGGGGTGTCAAGAACCTCAAGAAGGTTAACACTACTGGTATGAAGAAAATGAGCGACTTCTTCAAGAAGAAAACTTGAAGGAAGCACTTTTGGGTATCAATAATTCTTGTCTGTATAATATCGAGCTGTACTGTACGTCTTGCGGCCCTCAGGATATCAGATCTAGCATGTACATGAAACTTCCGAATAACAGCAGCCATGATTCTGGTGGTGATGATCATGTACCTCGTGTTCCTCTCGCCCGCCCACGCGTGCTCCCAAATCCTCTACCAATGCCTGATGCAATCCTTTGACCGGATATACCGGAAGAGGTGGCGTAGGCACCCCGCGTTGAACCCCGCGTGACCGTCGTGCCCCTAGTCACGGTCCGACCCCTAGTCGTGCGTCCGCGTGTCGTGGTGGCCCTGCCTCTGCCCGCCGTGCCGGCTTCTCGCTGCTGCTGTAACTCCTCCCGCCGCCGCGCCGCCTCTATTTCGCGGCGCTCTTCCTCGGCGGCTCGGCGCTCGGCTGCGGCCTGCTTCTGGGCAGCCTCGTTCTCGACATCGACGAGGTCCTGCGTGGCGCCCTTCCAGGTCGGGTTGAGGAGCAGGCGCTGGTTGTGCTCCGTCTGCGACAGGATGCGCGTCCAGGTGTTGAGCAGCGTCGACGCCGTGTTGACCGTCTGCGATACGGTGCCCATGTTGCCCTTGGCGCGGTCCAGCGTCGAGATGACGCCTTCGATCAGTTCGTTGATCTGGCGCACGCCCTGCAACTCGCGCTGCAGCGCCGCCTCGCGTGCCTCGGCTGATGTGCTGGCATCATATGCCGAGCTTCCATGCTGCTGCTGCTGTTGTTGCTGTTGCAGGGTCGGGGTTTTGGGGGTCTTGGGCCGTTCGGGATGAGCAGTAACAGCAGCTTTCCTGGAAGCAGATTTGGAGGCGGCTTTGGCTGAGGGAGAGGCGAAAAGATCCTCTGTATCTGAGTCTGAAAACTGGTCCGCCATTGTCAAGATAGGCTTGTATCTTATGTGGTGTAGGGGTGGTGAGCACTCAGTATCAAAATTGGGCTCTAGCGCATGCAGGTGATCGGAGGGGGTTTTTCCCATCCCCTTGCTGCGCGTACAATGGCAAAATTGGCTTCAATGACGTACAAGGCTGAGTTGCCTGGCCGTTGAAGATGATGTTTACTACGTGAGCAACTGTTGTTTTCGAGGCCGGATGCGGATTGTGGTGGGGGATCCTGGCAAACGACAAAAACTGGTCGGGGTTCAACAGCTCAGTCAGGGCTCTGCAACGATGCCCAGAAATCGCCAATCAATAGGGCTGTTTGGAGTTTCACGGCATCTGAGGTGCGGGGCAAGCCATGTTTAGGGGCACGACGCGTCTGGCTGTTGCTGGAATAACTGGGGGGCTTCTCCAAGACGCGTCTCTTTGGTGTAAATTGATTCGACTGCACGCCGTCAGGCTGTTTACCAGGCAAGGGGCGTGCTGGCTTGCTTGGGGTGTGCTGGTCGTTGGTGGAGAAAGGGAGGACCTGCAATGCATAACGTAAGGTGCTACTGGCAGGCTGATGTGCTGGCAAGGGGGGCAGGGGGGGAGTGGACATGGCAGAGAGCAGAAAGAGGAGCCAACCCACAGCCAATCTTGCAACAGTGAACAGTGCCCGACCTTGGTTCGTCTCTGTGCAGGCTCTCTCACACACACAGAGGCTCGCACTGCAGGCTCTCCCAGCCCCCAGCCACCTTTGTTCTGCCACTCTCACTACCGAAAATTACCTCCCTACTACCTTGACCGGGCGCGCTCGACGACTTCTCGTCGTCGCTCTCCTAGATAGTTTCCACACACACAATCATAATCATCAGCAAAACGACGTCAACACTAGTCTCTGTCGCAATTCTTGCTCTAGACTCTGAAGATTATTTTTGGTCATTAATCATTTGCATTCTATACACGCGTAATATTCATTTACGGCCACCAACGCGACCGACAGATTGAGGAGGAGAGCAACGAAAGAAACGAACCCGACCGAGAATTAAGACGATACAATTACACCATCCCATCCGATCACCTGTATACTTCTCGATCCACGCCGGCGACTATTCTTGCGCCGACGAGATATAGCAACGAAATAGCTTGACTTGACTGCGTTCAAGCTACAGAGCTTTTCCGCCGGGTTGGTACCTTGGTATCAGAGAGCTTTCTGCTCGACGCGTATACGAGCAGAAGTAATTGGATAGGTTGTTGAGTGGAAACAATCGTAGATTGTTGTGGTATTGTCTTTGGACGTGTTCTGTTCTGTAAAGTCGGAAGGATTGTTCTGGTTCTGGTGGTCACATTGGATCGATCAATCTACTTGGTCTTGACTTTGGCTGCCAAAAACACAAGTCAATTTGGCGACTCGTTGCTGTGCAGTAGACCTCAGTTCTGCCAAAGAACCGCGAGAGTTGGGCGGGTCCTTCAAACCTTGGAACTTGGGATCCGATTCATATTGCCTCAAAAACAATCATGGCTACCACTTTTGAAGCTTCAACACCTTCCCCCCCTTCAAGGGTCCATACACCTTCAACTCCCAAACACGGCTACACGGACAATTGGGAGCCTTTTTCACCCCGAAAATCAGCACGCATTTCGGAAAAAGCTGCCAAACACCGCACCCCTTCGCCCAGATCTTCCACTTCGCGCAACACATCTTCCCGCTCAACAAGTACCGTCTTTGGCACCCCAGCTGCATCACCACAGAAGAAGCGCGCGCCCGCCATGGATTCTGTCCGCCGTGCATCAGCCCATTTGGTGACCGAGGGCGCTAACAGCGCCGCTGGTCTGCTTGGCCTCCCTATCTCCAAGATGCAGGCAACATCTGCGACTCGCGGATCTGGCATGCTCCCAACGCCAGCTAAGACCCCAAGCGACAAGAAGAAGCGTGACACTGAGATTGAGGCTGGTGTGCGCGCTGCTGCGCGAACCCTGTTCCACGATGAAGTCGACATCCTCGCTTCATCGCGCAAGAAGAGGACCAAGAAGTACACCGGTATCAGTCTGGAGAGCTTCAACGCGGAGGAGGTTGACGAGCCTATTGAGATTTTCACCGATTCCCGTGACCGCGTTCCTCAGGTGGACCGCAGTGAAGAGAACCCATTCTACGGCGAGACGTCAGCCCCAGTCGCGGAGCCCCCCAAGCGACGCAGCCCTCGACGTAAGATGGTGATCATTCCCGGTGAAGGCAGAATCCCTATGGAGGATGCTGTTCAGCGCCAAGATGGCACAGTTTATGTTTTGTAAGTGTTGACCCTGTTTCGGTGTTTCTGATTAATTTTACTAACATCAAATCAGCCGAGGAAAAGCATTTTGGAAGCCCAACGGTGACAGCAACCCAGCTGAGCAGCTCGATGATGGCGATGGTTCACAAGGCCTTTTGCTTGGTGTTGATGAGGATGACATGCCTCGAAGAATTACTCGCTCTTCTGTGCAGCCTCGCCTACTGTTCCCCAGCAAAGCAAAGGGCAAGGAAACCGTCGAGCACAACACTGAAGATGAAGAAGCAGCCACCGATATCGAGGATCACGTTGCCTTTGAAGCTCCGGATAGCAAGGGTGCCATGGAGACGCCTGCCGAGAAACCAGCGCCTGGTACACCTACCGCACCTCGTTTCGCGCCTGCTTCGCCGCCGAGCACCGCCCGTACAACCCGTATGAGCAAGAGGCTGGAGACCAGCGACACGCCTATGAAACGTCCGGCCAAAGGACCAAGTCCCTTTGACGCCTGGCGTCGTTCTAAAAGCCACGCTGGAACCCACGGACAGAAACGGGAGGCCGATTCACCAGCTACCGGTGTCGCCAAGCGCCAGCGTGCTTAGGTTGCATTTGAGGCGGCAGATGACACCGAGCGGTCAACTAGAACCCTACAGCTACCGCATCGTCTTCGTCATAGCATGAGTTTGCCAGACTTGTAGGGCTGTTGAGTTGGCATCTGTTTTGTGTGTTTCAGGTAGCCGGGCTCGTTGCAGTTTTGTCCTTTGTTTGGATTATGGGTTTTCCTTCTTCAGTTCGTTTCCTTGGGCTTAGGGGAAGGGAATCAGCGATATGATGCCAAACCAAGTCATTAATATCGTTATGCGCAGTTGTTTTTGATAGGCGTTGCTTGTTGGCGAGTCATGGATGGCACAGCAAAGGCGTTGGCGGCGAGATTTTACTTTTGCTTCACGACTGTTCCACACCTGTTCTGTATCACGAGGCATCAGCAAAGATTGATCCTTGATCCTCGGTCCTCACCATGTACTCTATCCCTGTCGAGCATGGAACCAAGATTTGTCTTGTTCTTGTCCAGGACAGGAGAAACCAGGCCTCGGCGATGAGGGACTGCGTCTCCATGTAGATAGATAAACCCTTAGGGGCAATTGACACTTTGTATCAAAGATTTCGGGTCCCCTTCCAACAATGTATACCAACCACTAATAACGAGTCTATTGGACCGAACGGTACACTGTCAGGTCACGATGCCCGCCTCAAGACGTTTCGCTGATGTAAATGACGTGACTGATCTTGATGGCCGCCCGAAAACAACGGCCCCACCCCCACTAAGAACGGACAAGTCCCAAACGAATTTGTTGCTACCCTTTTGCTCTGGCGGGGCAATTGGGACGGCCGCCTACCGGTCAATGTTAATGTTCACCCCTTCGTCCTACTACTACCACTCGACCTGCTACTCCCTGCTACTACATACTACCAAGACTTGTGTGTGTGTATACCTCTTGGAGGCCTATTCATTGGCTCACTTCGTACATATCAGGTGGCTTGGCCGAGGGCTATACTAGCTTTTCATCTTTGGACTCTCTTGATTTCTTCCCTTGAGCATCACCATTGTTTATTAGATCCTGCGAGATCAGGTGCACTTTTCCGCGCCCAATCCACCAAGTTTACCGTTGTTCTTTTTGCTCCCAAGATGCATATTCTCGTGACCAATGACGATGGACCACCATCTGCTACCTCCTCGCCCTACGTGCATAGCTTCGTGCGGGCATTGCAGCGTGCCGGTCACACCGTGTCTGTATGCCTCCCCCATACCCAACGTTCCTGGATCGGCAAGGCGCACATGGTGGGCGAGACTGTAAAGCCGTCCTACTACCGGCCATCCGAGACCTTCGATCCCACGCCGCCCTCCGACTCGGCCGTCGCCAAGCCTCAGGGCACCACGCACTCGCGCCCCAGCAAGTCGCGCGACATCGAGGAGTGGATTTTGGTCGATGGGACGCCGGCCTCGTGCGCCCAGATCGGCCTGCACTACTTTTTCCAGGACCGCGGCCCGGTGGACCTGGTCGTCTCGGGCCCCAACTACGGGCGCAATGCGACCGCTGTCTTTGCCCTCTCGAGCGGCACCCTGGGCGGCGCCCTCGAGGCTGCCGTCTGTCGCCAGAAGGCCATTGCTGTCTCCTACGCCTTCTTCAGCCGCAACCACGACCCCGAAATTATCGAGGGCGCCAGCGCCCACAGCGTCCGCGTCATTGAGAGCCTGTACCGCCAGTGGCCTACCGATTCTAGCGTGGACCTGTACTCGGTCAACGTGCCCCTGGTTGAAGGGGTTGGCAAGAACAAGACGCTCTTCACCGAGATGCTGCAAAACTACTGGTCCCAGGGCAGCTCCTGCTTCACCGAGGTCGAGGGCAGCGTGGGCGACGAGGACGAGGAAGAGCACCGGATACGGGAGGGCGAGGAACGGGAAGGTGTGCCGGTTCCGGAAGAGACGTCCACCAAGGAGAATGAGACGGGCAGGGGATACATACATCGCCACTTCAAATGGTCGCCCAGGTTTACAGACGTATACAACAGCGTGGAAGAATCGCCACCTGGAAATGATGGGTGGGCTGTGAAAGAAGGCTTGACAAGGTAAGCAAACTTGAAGTCCTGCATCCCTCCTTGAGTAACAGATAACACGTGCTGACAATTGACTTTCCCCCAAAGTATTACACCAATGAAGGCAAATTTCTATCACGCGGCTCCGCATCTACATGGATCAGAGTTGAAATTGTAAGTACGAAACGCGGAGAGAATCATTCAGTGTCAGCATTAGCAACTGCCGTTTTTAGACGAGGCTTCAGAAGGGAGCTGGGGCTTTTTCGGCCACAATCTGGTCAGAATTCTATATGTAGACTATAGAGACCTAGATATGAAATATCGGAGCCCCAGTTCTCGGGGGCCTCATGTAAACTTCTGCTCGCTTCTGAAAACCTCACGTGTTCTGCAATTACGCACATATCGAGATGTTGTGGTCAATATCTAATACTCCGGCACAGAGAACAGTCACAGCCCCAAGACAACACGACGTCTATGGCAAAAGAACACACATTAGTACACCGGTCAAAGAACCATTTCTACGCCTTGGTCGCATACGAGGACCCCTACGTCCAGCCGTTAATCCTCTCGGCGCTCTCTAGGGTCTTTCCTAAGGAATCGTACACCCTCCTGTCCGTCCCTGAGTCGCATGACCCATCGTCGTCAAGCGAGATTCCCATGTCTTCTCTGCTCCCTTCATCGACTGCTGGTTCAGCTTCATCCTCGGAGAACAACCGCATCCTGCAGATCACGCCATACGAGCATGTTGATTGGTCTCATGTCTCGGACGATCACAAGGGCAATGTGATGGTCAACAGCTACATGCTACGCAAGGCCCTGATCCGCAAGCACTACCTGGGTACTACTATCGAGCACTGGGTGGCCAAGCACCCGGAGTCGGTCCTGACCTCACACTTCCGCCGCGGCGACGCCTTCGAGGTCGACTACGCCGAGTTCCTGGACGATGCGCTGGTCGAGGCCTTCGACCTGCGCGCGAGCCTTGACAAGAACGATGGTGTTGAGGATGCCAAGGACCGCGAGTGGTGGATCCTCAAGCCCGGCATGAGCGACCGTGGTCAAGGCATTCGGCTGTTCAGCACGATGGAGGAGTTGCAAGAGATCTTTGATGGATGGGAGGAGGATGAGTCCGACGATGAAGATGAAGAAGACGACGAAGAAAATGGAGGGGCAGACCGCAAACCGACTGAGAACAAGGAGGACGATGATGATTACGACGAGGATAAGGACGACGGCATCACTGCCTCACATCTCCGCCACTTCGTCGCGCAGCCTTACATTCACCAGCCCCTCCTTCTGCCCGCCTACGACAACCGCAAGTTCCACATCCGGACCTACGTCCTGTGCGTAGGTAGCATGGATGTCTATGTCTACCGCGAGATGCTCGCGCTCTTCGCAGGCAAGCCCTACGTCGCGCCATGGGAAGTCCCCACTGGAGGAGACGATGATGCCAGCGGTGAAATCGACCTTGAGGCTCATTTGACCAACACGTGTCTGCAGCGCACTGTGAAGGACGGCTCGGTTCGTCGATTCTGGGACATTGACGTTCCTACTACTACTCCAGAATCATCAGAGCCGTCCAAGAACGCCATCTTCGACCAGATCTGCGCCGTCACCGGCGACCTGTTCCAGGCCGCGGCGCAGGGCGGCATGACGATGCACTTCCAGCCGCTGCCCAACGCCTTCGAGGTGTTCGGGCTTGACTTCTTGGTCGACGCGGCGGGTACGGCCTGGCTGCTCGAGGTCAACAGCTTCCCCGACTTCAAGCAGACGGGCGACGAGCTCAACGGGCTCGTCCAGGGGCTCTGGGAGGGAGTCATGGCGTTGGCGGTGCGGCCGCGGTTCGGCGGTGGCGCTGGCGATCAGGAGGCCACTGCCATCAAGACACCTTCAGCTACGAAGGGGGAGGGCTTGAAGTATGAGGATAGGGAGAACTACGCGGATGAGGTCCGAGATATGGTTCATGTAAGGAGTATTGATTTGGGGAGGCGGTTTGGGTGAGGGACGACGGTTATGCCATGATGAGAAGATGAAAAGCAACGTCTGGGGTTAAATTAGTTCGCAGTCAACACAGAATACTTCATAGTTCTTGACCATACGAGGCGTAATGCCTTGCTCTCGGATCGATGCTTCTCGAGTTATCTCCAAGTAAACCAGATCAGCAGCACACGGTTAGCTGGTGGCATATTAGTTCACTTCCCGCAAGTGCTAGTTTATCACTTGTTTTTCTCTCTCTCACCTCCATCAAATTCGTCTGCTGGTAGAGTGCGCTGCAAGTGTGCGGAATGCGTAGGCTACAGGCCAGCAATCCTTGATACTACAGTCCCAACATACGCCTTGGCAACCAGAGCTGGGAGTATGTTCTTGTGCGTGGCGGAAACAGTAAGATTCTGTGCCACTGCATATATCCCCAATAGAATAGAGAGCAGCCGAACGGCGGGTTACACGCGATAGGCTGGCTCGGGATTGGGGTTGCGGTCGGTACAAGGTCACATACATGCCTGTCGTGTCACATGAGGGCGGCACGGTTCACGATCTCGGGGACACAGTGATCCGTACATATGTTACCCCAACAAGAAAGGGGGCTGTGAGAGGCTATCCCCTCTTTTGACAGCTACAACGCATATTCAGAGTAGATTGTCTCCAACTGTGTGACTGATCAAATGAAGCTGGTGTCGCAAGAGGCCTAAAAAAAAGCCCACACAACAATTGGGTTTCAAATTCCTGCTTCCCAACAACTCTCTCTCTCTCTCTCTTTGTTCGAGGAGCTAGACTGGCTTTAACCAGAGCAAAGAGGCGACAGTCTGCTAAGCCTCTCCGATGAGGAGTCTTGGCCGTGTCATGAAATTCATTGTACACACATGTATCTTGATACCTCACATATCTGGCTTGCCGGCGGCCTCTTGCCCAAACTCGCGAATCTCGCTCAAACTGCGTTGCCACCATAACATAATATCGTATTGAAACAGGTACGGGATGAAGTTAGATGCTGCTGCGCCTTCCAATTTTCCCGTCTCTCACGGGGGCGACAAGACGTCTTGGCTTTGGGGATAGTGTGTGAGAGATATTGTATGTGCCTGTGCCTGGCAGCCTGGTGCCTCAGAAGCAGTAGCCGCAGTGTAAGCAAAAGGTACGTGTATCCACTTCTCCCTTTTACTGGTGGATTGTTTGCCGGGTTACTAAGCCCGTTGACCTGGACAGATGCTCCGATTGGCTGGCCCATCCCATAACGCCCAGCGCTTCTAGACCTCTTGGAGACTCTCTTGGAGACTCTCTCCTCGCCTAGCAGCGGGACTCGAAGATCTACATAGGGCACTTCCTCTCACGACCGACAATAATGTACTGCCACCTTGGTGAGATTCATGTAATTCCAATAGGTACATACACCCCGAGTCGAGTGGAGGATCGGGGAAGGCAAGCGGTTACACCATTCGCCGTAGCTTCTTCTACCCTCTTGGCGGCTAACGTACACAATTTCTGAACTGAGGTCGAGTTCCGGACAGTTGAGCGGCGGTGTAAAGGGAGCTGATGAAGCCCCATCTGATCAAGATCTAATAACCCAACGTTGAGAACGCTTTGCTTGAGCTGATTGGACCGTCGGTCTGGTTGTTATGAGATACGGTTACGGACTATAAGTTTAGCTGGTATATGCCGAGACTGACAACACCGCAAGCTTGGCTGCCAAATGGCCACCCATGTGGCAATCCCTCATGCTGTTGCTGGGGGAGCTAGAAGACAAACTAGCCATGCAGCGACACTTGTCATCCACAGTTCCCAGAGGAGAAAACCCCCCTTCGAAAAGCAATGAGCAGAAATATCCATCTACATGTAGATACGGGGGACGGAGTACGGAGTACGCAGCCAGAGGCGGTCACCATGATGTGGTCCTGGTGACATGACGTGAGCGTGTGCCCAACTTTAGGGAGCAAACCATGAACGCCAAGCTTGGTGCCATACCTTAGCTAGGCCGTCAGCAAAGTAAGTTAAAGGGTAGCATGATAGTCGGACGATGCACAACAGTTGATATTCATGGGCAGCGAGCTTGTTTCTTTCTTGTTTGCGACGGATTGAACCGGCGCGGCGGGCAATCGACTCGAAACAAGGCAAGTTTTCCTTCCCCGTTTGTGTTGTAAAGCTGGGGTTGCTTGCGGCGTAAAATTTTCCTGAACAGGAAGGTATCTCATGGCTATGATCGTCAGGTTTTCCTTCCTCCGGGTTGGTGTGCATTATCGAATCTCGATTTTTTTTAATTATATAATTCTTGAAGCGGGGGCTTGCACATGTTTGGCATGGAGGCACAATTTGTTTCTCCTCTGGCTGGGCATCGAACGCTTTTGTTTCGTGAGCGAAATGAGAAAGAGCTTTTTTTTTCGCCCGGCGATTCGGATGTTACAGTAACCCCTGAAAGTGTGCTTGCTCAGCCACGCTCCTGCGGGCCGATCAGAGCAAACAACCCCATCACCAACACTGACGATCAGGGCAGAATTCCAGGGATTCCGATGGGAGTGTCTGGGTGTGTAACATCTGTTGGCCCCCCCCTCCCTCTCTTTTTAACATTCATTTGGGTGTCTTGACTCATATTTAAGAATAGGCTGACTGATATCCTGTCTGTGTGTGCGTGCGTATGTGTTACGGAGGAGGCGCAGATCCCGTCCGGAATACGTGCAACCCGGCGTAATGCGCATAGGTCTCGCAGCCCAAGACCGGACCTGTGGAAGCTGGAAGTTTGCCGCCAGACGGAGTCCGCATTCCCTACACGAAATGGGCAGCTCCCTAAGCTGGGGTACATACATGCGTGTCAAACGATGATTAATTGTAGCTGTGTGGCTGGCGATGTTTTCGTCGCGCTTGAGCTGCTGGCTGCCATTACCAGCGACCACATATTACTGTAATGGGACGGCTTCGTCTGACCTTCTCGTTATATGGGTTCTGGTATGGGGGTTCAGAGGTATGGATGTAGCGTAGCGTCCATCCACTGTAGCAAGGTCATGGCTAGCTGGATAGGGATATAAGCGATGGGATCTTTAATATCACAATCTTCTAGAAGTCTAAGCACCAAGCACCAAGCACCAAGCACCAAACATCAAGCATCAAGCATCAAGCACCAAGGGCGATGGCCATTTGTTTGCACGAAGGATTGTGGAAATACTTACGCCGTAGATTATTGATAATCGATAGTTGGTAAAGGTTAATTGATCTATCTAACCGAGACGTCATTGGAGACGTGGGTAATCGATAATGTTAAAATCTAGGTTAGCAAGTTAGGCACGCCGTGCTTTGCTCGGGAGCCAGGGGAAGGCAGGTCGGGGTATTACTGTAACCGGCAAATTCAAGATTAAACGGGCCAATCGACGTGCACGTATCCACGGCGCACTTTGAGACGTGAATTATTCCAGGGCGGGACTCTCATCTCCGAACCGAATGGCTGTACGACAACTACTGCTACATCCAGCATATACGAGTCAAGCAGCTGGGAGCGCCCTGTTTCTTCGCACGGCCATATAGCATATCGTGATATCAATGACTGGTGGATGCCCACGCATAGAGCAGCATATTACTTATACATACCACCCAAGGCTAACACAGGCAGTCTGTGCTGGGCGGAACTGCCAACGGGCAATGCCATGTGCAACTTATGTATTGGAGATTGCTCAAATGTACATACCTAGATAAGTATGCACTGGGCTAATCCCAGCCCACGTAGGGGACATGTACTGTGGGGGCTATTGGCAGCTCTGAATTTCCAGATTCCATGCTTACCTCAGTCTGGGGTAAAGGGCATCATCATTGATGGTTGCGAACCTTAGCAAAGCCACTTGCGACAGTACCACTACTATTGAGCCGCGGCACTCAGGTTAGTGTTGACTTTGGAAACCCAATGGCTTGGCAATACAGCAGTCCAGTCATAACTCACGTGTGATCTAAGAGAAGCATCAAGATTATGATACACTCGTGGCGTAAATAAGATATTAGCCTACACTTGATGACGTCGAAGCGAACAAGAACTACCACCACATGGAGCGGCCCTCGCCCAAGCCTTTTTTAGAGTTCAAAGCTACATGCTACGCGCGCTGTGCTTCTGGATATGCCAAGATCTCAAGGAGCTATCTACTTGGCTGAGACGCAACTCCAAGGGCGCTATGTACAAGTCCAGCGAGCGGCATATTGCTGCCAAGAAGAGCCAAGAAGTCCGCTCATATGGGAAAATCAAGAATCCGGGAGGGAGCAAGGGAAACATAGCGGACCAAGGCGAGGCCTCCGGCTGACTCTTGGCCAAAAACACCCGCACTTTTCCAATTGCTGCTGCTGAACTTCTCTCCTTGTCGGGAAGGGCCAGCATTGCAGCCCGGCAATGCGTTGCAGCATAACGTTCGTCAACATGCCATGGCGCTAGATCATGGTCACTGTCACGCTGTGCTCTATTGCACAGCTTGTACTACTATCGTGGGGCCGGAGAGAGGCAGAGAGGCTTCGTGACTGAACAAGTAGCCAGGGCTGTCGAGATGGAGCATCTTTCTCCTCCAGCCATCAATCGTGATCGACCAAACCAACCGCCTAGGTACCGTACCAAGCATCGGGTGCTTGACCCCCTTGATAATCCGCGTGGGGCAAACATGTGAGAAGAGTCGCGAGTTGATAGCGCTTTGGCTGGTCCATTTACCGCTGTAAGCTCTGGGTCTTCCATTGAGATACCGGTGAGGTGACAACGTCAATATACCGCTACATAACTCATAGTGTTCTACTTGATGTTCTAGTGTGCTCCTCGGCGAGAGTACCACTAGTACTCTAGTACTACTAGTACTTAAGGTTATAAGTTGGTGTAAGCATCACCAGTGAGTGACCGCACCAGCACTAGCAGCTAGCAGCTAGGTTATGCAGCCTTTAGCTACTAGTGGTATGTTGCCTGAGCTGAAGAAGAAACTGCATTTGCATTGGCATTGCATGCATAGGAGTCTGGAATGTTTCCAGACCGTTTGGATAGAGGAGCCTCGCATGCTGATGTGATATTGTATCGTGCGGGTGCTATAGAAGCCCGCATATGATTTGCAGCCTTTCTAATCTCGGCTTCGGGAATCAGCAGCCAAATCAATCATCCGTACTCCGTATTCAATCTGGACTGAATACCTGATGTGTGTAGCGATAGGCCAATACCGAATCGGACTGACTGGAGTTTGCATTTGCACTGACAACATACATTGATAGCAATGATCACACTCGCAGTGGGGGACAAGGAGAGTCGGGGGAGTTTTTAATATGGATCGACTGAGGAAGGGCAGCTAGACAGCTCGGGTATGTACTTAAGGTACCTAAAAAGTTGACGGACCACCAATAAGACCCCTGACAGGCCATCCTAGTGTTAGGTTGGATACATGCAGAGTCCAAACAAGGGAACGAGAAAGGGAAAGACAAGGGCCGACATGCACGCTCTGGCGCTAATGCAGACATGTAGAACGGTACTGGCCAAGACTGAGGTAGTGAAGGTGGTGTCGTGGTACATGGGCTTGCACAGCCTCGCTCCAGGGTCTTGGCCTTGGATCTCTACTGCCTTGGCTCACCTGTAATTCGCAGGCGTCGCTTTTTCTCTCTTCCCTCTTCCTCCCTCTCCCCCAGCCAGCGTACATCGCATCTAGGTCCAGGTCCAGGTCCAGGTCCAGGTCTCAAGACGTCTGTTTTCTTGACTTGCCACCGGTGAAAGAAGCAAGAGAAGAGAGTGAGAAACAGGCAAACAGGGAAAACAGGGTTGTCCGAACATTGAAGCAGATACATATTGCTCTTTCCGGAAGAAGCCAAAACCGCCCGGCTGACCTGACCCCCTTTGCTGCTTGTTGCTCGTTGCTCGTTGCTCGTTCCAGTGTGCACTGCCCCCTCGACCGACCGATCGCACTTTGTTGTTGCTAAAGATCGGGCTCAATTGCTTTCAAAGGTTTTAAACTTTGGCTACTTTATTACTTACAAAGTACCATTTTGTACCCGGCATCCAAGATCAGCTTCTTGTTCGCCTGCCTGTCCCTCCTTCTTACCTGACCTGACCTACACCTTGTTGTATCGCCTTCCCGTTCCTTACAGTAACTTACTTCGCTTGTTTACTATCTTTCTACCAACGGCTCACTTGGGCAGTTCACATTCTTCGGCCCTTAATCCCAGCATCCTTTGTTGTTGTTATCGAATCCTGACGACCAACAACACGTTAATACACCACCGCTTATGGAAGGTTTGCTGGCATCGCTACGAAGGCACAGAGCAAGGAAGGCTGTGTGAGACTTAGCAAAGGAGAGAAGGCCGAGACATAAAGAGGAGGCAGACGCATTCCACCCTCGGCACCTGGAATTCTCTCGTTCCCAAAAAGAAAACATCTCTAGACCCGGCCATTCGCCAATATGGCCGACCCCAGCAATAATCAGGATGCGGCCGCCCCTCGACGGCCCAGGGCCCCGACCATCACCATAGACACCACAGCAGTCGGCGCATCCCAAGATGATGACCCGGATCCCTCCGCCGCTGCACCTCATCGCCATTCTCCCATATCTCCTACCGACGACAATCTGAGCCCTACATCAACCGCGAATCCATTGGGACCTAGCTGGACCGGTTCGGACAACAGGACGACGATGCCCCAACGGCAGGCCTCGCAAGCCTCTGCGACTTCGGATTACCAAGGCTCCCGATCTTTTGATAGCGACGCCAGTCGGCCCCAGAGCCCCCATAATGTCTCAAGCCCGGTGACGTCGAGGGGAAACGACCGCGGTCAGAATTTCTTGGCGGTACCTAATAATTACCGATCAAGGCAGAACTCGGTGGATAGCGAGGATGGCTCCAGGTCTATTGCTTCTTCCCAGGGCGAGACGGTTGCAGCGACGGCATCGTGGCAACCAGATAAGGGCGAGAAGAGTGGCAGCACACCGAGCGACGGCAACAATGACGAAATCATGAAGGGAACCGACGCTTTAAAGCCTGACGCCGGCAGGGAGGATGACTTCAAGGTGGAAAACAATCCCTTTGCGTACAGCCCAGGACAACTCACCAAAATGTTCAACCCCAAGTCTTTGCCTGCGTTTTACGCTCTTGGCGGTCTCTCTGGCATAGAGAAAGGTCTTCGGTCGAACCGCGATACAGGTCTGAGCGTCGATGAAAAGCACTTGGATGGTGCCGTATCGTTTGAGGATGTGACGAAGAAGGACACCAAGTTGACCACGGAAGGTGCCCAGAGCCCAAGCCCTGAGACGCCTGTCGTTAGGACCAGCACAGCTGGACGCGCTTCCAATGACGCATTCTCCGACCGCAAGCGTGTATATGGCGATAACCGGATTCCCGAGAAGAAGGGCAAGAGTTTCTTGCAGCTCGTATGGATCACTTACAACGACAAAGTCCTGATTTTACTTTCTATTGCCGCAGTGGTGTCCCTTGCCATCGGCTTGTATCAAACCTTCGGCACACAACACGACGCTGAACATCCAGGTGTTGAGTGGGTGGAAGGTGTCGCTATTATCGTGGCTATTGTTATCGTCGTACTCGTTGGATCTCTAAATGATTGGCAAAAGGAGCGCCAGTTTGCGAAACTCAACAAAAAGAAGCAGGATCGAGTTGTGAGAGCGGTACGGTCTGGGCAGACCGTGGAAGTTTCCGTCTTCGACATCATGGCCGGAGACGTTGTCCACCTTGAACCTGGCGACCTGATCCCCGTCGATGGAATTCTGATCCAGGGCTACAATGTCAAGTGCGATGAATCTCAAGCGACTGGTGAATCCGACATCATCAAGAAGCGAGGAGGAGACGAGGTTTACGCTGCCATCGAGAACGGCGAGAATCTGAAGAAGGCAGACCCTTTCATCCAATCGGGTGCACGAGTTATGGAGGGAGCTGGCACGTTTTTGGCTACATCGACCGGTGTTTATTCCAGCTACGGAAAGACTTTGATGGCGTTGGATGAAGACCCGGAGATCACACCTCTCCAGTCCAAGCTCAACGTTATTGCCGAGTACATTGCTAAGCTCGGTGGTGCTGCTGGTCTCCTGTTGTTTCTCGTCCTGTTCATCAAGTTCCTCGTGGCACTGCCTCACAACCCCGCCACGCCTGCCGAGAAGGGACAGAACTTCCTCAACATCTTTATCGTTGTTGTCACGATTATTGTCGTTGCTGTCCCTGAAGGCCTTCCCCTTGCCGTCACACTTGCTTTGGCCTTTGCGACGACTCGTATGCTCCGCGAAAACAACCTGGTTCGACACCTGAAAGCCTGCGAGGTCATGGGTAACGCGACCACCATTTGCTCAGATAAAACTGGAACTCTTACGCAGAATAAGATGCTTGTCGTTTCTGGAACTGTTGGCACCAGCCACCGTTTCGGTGGTGACAGTGAGAGTTCTACCAGCGGCCCTAGTGTGAAGGAGCTTGTGACCTCTCTTGGTAAGGATGTTAAGGATATGCTCCTGAAATCAATCACTCTCAACTCGACTGCGTTTGAGGGTGATGTTGATGGTGTCAAGACCTTCATCGGCTCCAAGACGGAGACTGCCCTCCTGACATTCGCCAAGGAGAATTTGGGCATGGGCCCCATCAGCGAGGAACGTTCCAACGCCAAATTTCTGCAGTTAATTCCGTTCGATTCCGGCCGCAAATGCATGGGTGCCGTTGTGCAGCTGCCCAACGGCAAAGCCCGACTTTACGTTAAGGGAGCATCTGAGATTCTGCTAGCGAAGTGTACGGAGATGTTGCGGGATCCCTCTCAGGACTTGACACGAGTTCCCCTGAGCGAGGATCAGGCGGATACTATCCGTGGCCTCATCGACAGCTATGCCTCTAGATCACTCAGAACCATCGGCATCGTGTTCCGCGATTTCGACAAGTGGCCCCCGAGAAGCATCCGCAAGAGTGACGGCGAAGTAGCCTTCGAAGATATGTTCCAACGAATGACGTTCCTGGGAATGGTTGGTATCCAAGATCCTCTCCGTGAGGGTGTTGCCGATGCCGTCCGGAGTTGCCAGAAAGCCGGCGTCATGGTGCGCATGGTCACTGGTGACAACAAGTTAACGGCACAAGCAATCGCGAAGGAGTGTGGCATTCTGCAGCCGGAGGGTCTTGTACTTGAAGGGCCCGAGTTCCGCAACCTCACGAGAACGCAGCAAGAATCGATTATCCCACGGCTCCAGGTTCTGGCACGCTCCAGTCCCGAAGACAAGCGCATTCTGGTCCGTCGCCTCAAAGACATGGGAGAGACTGTTGCCGTGACCGGTGACGGTACGAACGATGCCCCTGCCCTGAAGCTCGCCGATGTTGGTTTCTCCATGGGTATTGCCGGTACTGAAGTCGCCAAGGAAGCGTCTGCGATCATCCTGATGGACGACAACTTCAACAGTATTGTCAAGGCCTTGAAGTGGGGTCGCGCCGTCAACGATGCCGTGAAACGTTTCCTTCAGTTCCAGCTTACCGTCAACGTCACTGCTGTTATCCTGACATTCGTCACTGCCGTGTCCAACGAAAAGGAATCATCCGTGTTGACGGCAGTCCAGCTTCTTTGGGTCAACTTGATCATGGATACCCTCGCTGCCCTTGCCCTTGCCACCGACCCTCCCCAAGACAGCGTTCTGGACCGAAAGCCAGAGCCCCGTGGCACAGGTATCATCTCCGTGACCATGTGGAAGATGATTATCGGACAGGCCATTTATCAGCTCGTCATTACACTCCTTATTTACTACGGCTCTCCCAGCATTCTGTCTTATGACGATAACATTGAGAAGGCTCAACTGAACACGCTCGTGTTCAACACATTCGTATGGATGCAGATCTTTAACCAGTGGAAGTAAGTATCAGCCATCCTTTTCTATCACCCTCAGTCGTGTGACTAACCAAAAACAGCAACCGCCGCCTGGATAACAAATTCAATATCTTCGAGGGTCTTTTCCAGAACTGGTTCTTCATTGGAATCAACACACTCATGTGTGGTGCCCAAGTCCTGATCATCTTCGTTGGCGGCGATGCGTTCAACATTGTTCGAGTTGTCAATGAGCAGGGCCACAAGTCCCCCCCACAGACAGGAGCCCAGTGGGGATACGCTATCTTCCTCGGCATACTTTCCATTCCTGTTGGCGCCATCATTCGTTTGATCCCCGACAGTCTAATCGCGAGCCTCATTCCGGCGTCGTTCAAGCGGAAGTCCCAGCTTCCGGGCGTTACCGTCTCGGATGAAGAGCGGTTCAACTACTACCCTGCTGCATTCACTGAAGTTCGAGATGAACTCGCCTGGTTGAAGCGTATCAAGGGTGGGCGACTTAACAACCTCAAGTTCGCCATGCAGCATCCACGAGAAATGCTACTTAACAGATCCAAGTCCAAGAGTCCCGTTCATTCTCGATCCAATTCGGTATCGGGCAAACCATTCCCGCCATCAACTCCGGTCCGCGAGGACAGCGTGGGGTCGATGGCGCCTACACCCACACCAGATTCGCGCAAGCGTTCGCGCTCGATGAGGTCGCGTAGTAACTCCGCCCTCGGGGCACCCACCGTCATGGCGGGCATCATTGCCGGCAGTATTGCCGCTGGCTGGTCGCCCGTGGAGCGAAACGACGGCGGCGATTCGAATAATGGCGGAAACCTCAGGCCCTCTCCTCTCTCGCAACAGCAACAAGGGGGAGCGGCATCGGCATCGCCCATGTTTACAGAGGAGCCCGAGAGTATGGAGGGCGAGTCCAGCCAACAGCGACCAAGCAGGGCAACCGGAGGGGGCAACTCATTAGATGTGCCCAGGCTAAGCATACCCAAGCCGCCGGCCGATCGAGAGCGAAAATCATCATCATAAGTAGACGACAAACCCCAAAGTGCTCATATAATGTAATCGAGTACGGTGTTTTGTACCGAGCGAGAAGAAACACCTGCCAGTAAAAAATAAACGATTAGCGCTTGTCCGTAATATATACCCCTTTCCTGAGCGAAGCCATTGATTTTTGTCTCATGTTTTGGTGAAAACGATGAAGAGATGATCAGATCGTTTCGTAGACTACATATGTGGCTGAAATAGTAAGTTGAGGCGTGAGATGGAAGGGGGGTCTTGGGCATGCATTTGTACCGAGAAGTCACAAGCGATTGATAATAAGTATCCTGCATCGATATCTTGAATCCGACTTGGTTGTCTATTCATACCATTTCGTGTGTGAATTACAGGTATACCTCACAGCCACCCAATGACTCCAGGCTTAGCTACTACAATTGAATTCCTTGGGCCTTGGCCGTTTTCTTCCGACTTATGGCTGCTGCTGCTGGCTTCTATTCTTAGGATGGTTTGGTGCCTGCCCAGATACCTTGTGGCTTCACTTAAAGTGAAGAAAGAGTATATGTATTTATTGCGAGGAGACCATTGCATCTGGCGAGGAGGTATATGCTATTGATTCAGGCAGGTTCCAGGCATTTGCGCGGAGGCAGGCTTGACTTGTTTGTTGGTCGCAATGGAAGAGTTAGTTAGATGTGTTGCTCGCTTCGTCGTTCGTTGGCTGTGTGTGAGCGAATAGACGAACGGGCTGGAATTTGAGGTTGGTGCGGGCAAATGGCGGGTTAGGAATGTATGTAAGTCGGCTCTTGAGTTGAGATGGATAAATGAAGTTACAGGCAGTCCGCCTTTCTCTTCCTCCCCAGGCTGGACTTATTTCAGACGACACATGTTGAGGCAAAGTTCACGTTCATACTGCAAGATACGATTGTAGTTGCCATTTCTATGTGCGAATAAAAAGTCGGCGGTTGACTGCCTATAGACGTATGCCAGTTGCCCAACTGTATAGGCGAATAACAGGAAGCATGGAAACGAGACAGGGTTCATTCATGCATGTTGTGCTTTCTTGGGGGGTTAATGGCAAATATTGCCTTTCACTGGGTGATGTCTTATGTCCGACCATGGGAACATGGTGGTGCAAGAGACTATTGAATAGCGAGCAGGGGTTGTCGGATGCTCTAAATGCGCGAATGCTTTGTGTAAGTAGTCAGCATCCAGTCAGATTGATAGTCAGACGGCCGGTCGGACTGAGAGCAGAGAAAGAGAGAGAGGGGGGAAAGAAGCCGGCACCACGTGTCTGGATCGGCAGCACCAGCATCTTGTCGCGTAACTACACAGAGCTCGGAGACTGGAGGAACGGCGGCTTGGGCGGATGACGATGGACTGACTGACGGAGAGAAGAAGCATCGAAGCATCGAAGCATCGCGTGGCAGCGTGGTTCGATGAGGGGGGACGTAGGCATAATCCGGTCCCTTCCTACCTACATGTATTGTGTTGGATACTTTACCTAATCAGGCACTTATGACATAGTTTGGTTTCAACCCGTCAGAGAATTAGTATATGTAAGTAAGTAGATATGTATTGTTCTGTGATGATTGTATCTTGTCTTGATTCTAGCTTGCTCAATAGAAGTTTGCTCTTCCAACCGCTGAAGACAGGGGGTTTGGGGGACAGCCGTTGTCCATGATCCTGTGATTCTGTCCTCCTATCGATAGATGCCGCCCATCCACGTCACTAAAGAAAAGAAAACCCGAGTGGTAGGTAGTAGAGTGGAGATGCGACCCTCGAGCCATTTGATAGACCGACCTCCTGAAAGTGCAGGCAAGAACGTAGTGAAGGTATTGAACATTGAATATATAACATTACAATAGTTTTACTGCTCTCTTGCCCGTCGGTCTTCAGTATACATATATATATATATATATATAATAAAATAACAAATTGTCCTCGACTCATAAAGAAAGAGGATGAGTGCCCACTTGCAGGCTAAGATATATATCAATTGTCTACCTACTACCTCCTCCGTCCGTACTTACCTAGACTTGGGCAATTTACCAGAGCGGCCATGAATAATAGGTAGACGGGTGTATGTGCTGGGAGCGAGCCTACTACGCTAAGAGGTAAGTTGACAGACAGACAGCTAGTCAACGAATTGGGGGGTGCATTAGACATTAGACATTAGACATTAGACATTAGACATTAGACATTAAAACATGAGGTGTATGCACTTCCAGCAAATTCATCTGCCTGTGGCCTTTGATCAAATATACCAACCAACACTGAACTTACATTTGATGCCGTTTCTGCTTGGATTTGCATTTGCCTTTGCCTCTGCCTCTACCTCTCTCTCTCTCTCTACCTTTGCCTTGCCCGAATTGTCTACCTGCCCTTTCAATTAATTAAATCGGAGCCTACCTCTCGGTGTTCGACTCACTCGCTCACTCACTCACTCACCTGGCTAACCTATTTACTTACTTACTTGCCTTCAATCCTCCTGGCCTGGCCTTTTCTTACCTCAGGGCACTTGGACGAGTTGTCGCGAGAATAGTCGATCCGCCTATTTTCCTTTTCTCTCTCCAGCATTTCCCTTTTCACTTCCATCAACTGAACCTCTCAACCTCTCAACTTCTCAACCCTTCGACCTCTGCCAGAACTATTTCCTTCCCCTTCCCACTTGGCTGCAACTCTCTCCCTCTCACAAACCTGCACGCCCAACTTGCCAGTTTGAGACCGAAAGTGCGTATCTATCTTTCCTTTTCTCAATCTCGTCTCAACCCAAGAACATACAACTCTTGGCCCGGTTGCTTGTGATTCTTGCAACGCACCTCAACTCCCCCGTCTTTGCCTTTTTCCGGCCGACCTTTCCCTTGTCACGTCCATCCCGCTTGTTGAACCCAGCACCACCCAGGCTAACATAATAATAACGTGAAGCCAAGACACAATACAGATAACAACCTTCACAACTTTCATTGCCTAACCTAATTCACCCTTGACTGCCTTGGGCCACAACTCCTACTTCTCTCTTGTACTGGACTACTCATTTCGCTTTTCACCCTTCCAGCCACACTGTCCATCTGTCCGTCTTTTCATCTGGCATCACCATTCTGACCATCAACAACACCTCGTCTCTTTTGGCAACTCTGGTGACTGTTTGATCTCTGATTTCCACCACTCAACATGAACGGCACCAAGCGTCGACGTGGTGGCGCGGTCAAGAGTACAGGCACCACCACCACCACCACCACCACCACCAAAACCCGCCAGACTCGCTTGGTACTTGCCGCCGTCAAGCCAGTGGAAGAGGACGGCGAGTCCGACACGGAGACTCCTGCTCCTCCCCCTCCCAAAACCACTGCTGCTTCTAAGAAGACTACCAAGCAGACCCCCGACGACGCTACTACCAAGCCAGATGATGATGATCCCATCTCTGACCTCCACCATCTCGCAGCCGACAAGAGCGACTCATGGGAGACTGAATCCTTGTTTGAAGACATTATTGATGAATTATCACAGGACAAAGTTCTTACTGACAGTAAGCATTTATTCATGTTTGCCCCCTCTGTCCGTCCATTCTTGCTTGCCCGCTTGTCGCTTTTCTGGCCTTCTCCAACACCTCTCTGTACCATTTTGACGCGTCGCTCTTTGGCTCTGTTCTGTATCACACATCAGCTGACAAATCCTGTATAGTCGTGGATGATGCTTGTACCACTGATGAGACGGTCTACTACCGTCAGCTTTTGCGCACTATTGGACCCGAGCAGTTTTACCGCAATACCGTGCAAGATGGTAAGATCACGGCCAAGAGACTCTTGACTGCCTTCGGCGTCATCCCCCCGCCCTTCCTCGAGGGAGCGGCTGATGAAGTATACTCCGGCCTTCTGACCCTGGCGTTGAGCCGCGAGCTGAAGAAGAGAGCCAAGTTGATGAATTTCAACACGGTGGGTGATGCCGTGAACCTGATCTACAACGCCAAGAATATAGTCGTCTTGACCGGCGCTGGCATCTCGACATCACTTGGAATCCCGGATTTCCGCTCCAAAGACACTGGTCTATACGCCCAGCTGGCACAGCAAGGCTTGGCCATCAATGACCCTCAGGAGGTGTTCGACATTCGGGTGTTCAATGAAGACCCTACCATCTTCTTCACTGTCGCCAAGGACATTCTACCTAGCCACAAGAAATACACACCTACGCACAGATTTATTGCCATGCTGCAGGAGAAAGGCAAATTACTCACCAACTACTCACAAAATATCGATAATATCGAGGCAAACGCTGGCATCTTGCCAGAGAAACTGGTTCAGTGCCACGGCTCTTTCGCATCAGCCACTTGTCAGAAATGTGGTTACAAAGTAGTTGGCGAAGATATATATGACGACATCCGTGCCGGACAGATCCCCCGTTGCCTTAAGTGCATCAAGACTTTGCGGGGAAAGGGCAAGACGAAGCGAAAGCGTTCGTCCAACAACCGTTCGTCTAGTCGACGACTTCGTGGAAGCTCCGATGACGACGACGATGACTTCAACATCCCCTCGGCTGGTATAATGAAGCCAGACATCACCTTCTTCGGCGAGGACCTGCCGACCAAGTTTAGAGAACGACTCGGCAACCACGACCGCATCCTCGTCGATCTCGTCATCGTCATTGGCACCTCGCTCAAGGTCACGCCCGTGTCTGAGATGAGCCGTTTCTTGCCGCCAAACGTGCCCCAGATCTATATCTCCCGTGACCCCGTCAATCACATCAACTTCGATATCGACCTCCTTGGCGACTGTGATGTCGTTGTCGCTGAACTCTGCCGCCGTCTTGGCTGGGACCTTCAGCACGAGATGGTCGACCCGCACCAGATGGTTCAGGTCAAGCCCGAGGAAGGTTACAACAGTCGTCACCGGTTCTCACCCTACGTGGCGCCGCCAGAGTCAGGCTCATTGAAGCGAGAGGAGGACGACTAAGTCACGTCCAAAGAGATAAAGACTGGCCTCTGCGATGTTATTAGCTTGGTCTCAGACTCGGCGCTACGTCACCTCTTCAGGCCATCCTCAGCATACCCAAACTGGCTACATTCGGCCATCCGCAATATATTTCCCACTGCTTGGCAGCGTAATGTCTACTGTTGGGGAAATCGCTATCTTACCGAAGAATTTGGGTGCGTGGATAGTTGCGGCCTTACATCTCGATGAACGAGTGTATAATTAGATCGGTTCAGGACATCGTGTCGTTGTTGTTGTGTAAGGCGTTTGGTTTTAGGAAGGCCACAGAACTGTTTCGCGGCTTTTCGTCTCTTTCTTTCTGGTTTCCAGTGGTTTTTGTTCTTTCTGTTTTACAGCCCATACTCTTGGGTTATTTCGTCTTGTTGTATGGCATAGCGTAGGCTGGGGAACATCGCGAGTTGCAGCAAAAACAACTTCACGTAATAGGAGATAGCATGTTCTTGGGCGGCGGCGGTGGGTGAGAGTCACTCACTTACACTAAGACGGATGTGAGCCCCCTCTCTTGACTTTTTGTTGTTTTACTTGCATGGCGACCATAGACTTGTACATAGAGGCTCAGACCAAAGATCGAGTTTAATACTGCAGAGCAGTGCAATCTTCTTTGCCTATAGACCGATGCGTGATATGATTGTGCAATCGTCCCATGGCCATAGCGACAGGTAGCGCCGTTGATGCCGTCCCTGATACCGTACTTGGTGCCATTGTCGATGCGACTTGAGAGCCGCGTACTGATAATGAGACCACAGAGGCTACGGGCAGAGCGGCCAACGCAGTGTTGCATCAACACTTGTGTAAGCGGAAAAATTACGCCTATGTCGATATATGATATTGTACAACAAAACACCATACATATATGTGATAAAAATCAGCGCTTTATCTCGTTTCAGCTCAGGCCTACCGGACCTCCTTGCCAGTCGACCGGCCGATGAACCAACAGGAGCTACTGTTCGCTGTCTACCGTCAAATACATATCAAACCCGAATCCGCTACTGCTATATCGTAAACCCCCTTCGCCTAATTAACCCTTTTTGTGACCTCTACTACAATAAACTCTCGTACTTGTCCAGCCCCGATCCCTGCGGCGGCGGCTGCTGCTGCTGTTGTTGGGACTGAGCAGGTTTCTGCTGCTGGTTCATCGCCATGCCCATGCCCATGCCCATGCCCATACTATTCGATCCACCCATCATGCTGTTCATACTCATCTTATTGTTGCTCATGCTGCTCATGCTGTTCATGCTACTGCTCATGCTATTCATGCTGCTGTTCGTCGGACGCATTGCCGCCATGCCAGTGCTCATCATGCTGCCCATGCTTGACGTGCTGGTACTTGTATTCGTCGCCGCCAATCCCCCGAAGGACGACAGTGACGACGGTTGGCCGAAGGATGACGAAGACATGTTCCGCTGCGGTTGTCCCGGGGGAGGAGGGAGGCTAAAACCCGACGATGCCGATGGTGTGCCGCTGCTGGGCGGGGGTGCTAGTGAGAAGGACGACAGGCTAGACGACTGCATAGGAGGTCGTTGCTGGTTTAACGACATGCTGGCCATGGACGATACCGGCGGACTACTCATCATCGGTTTACTGGTGGTGCTTGCCATAGAGGATGAAGCCCACGGATTTGCTGCCGGGGTAGTCGTAGAAGAGGACGAAGCCCAAGGATTGCTGTTGCCAGCAGCAGCACCACCCGTCGTAGGACTTGTCACGGACGGCTGCAAGGGCTGCGAGAATTGAGTCGACTGTGGGGTCATGGATTCGAATCGGTTCAGATCAGGCGTGACCGTCCTGAACGCTGGCTGGGGCTTCATGGCACCGAATCCACCAGCTGAGTTGCTTCCTATGGTAGGGCTTGGAGTCGACCAGGAGAACGCCGGCGCCGGTGGTGACTTCACACGCTGCTGTGACGTTGATGACCGGGCTGTGCCAGGGGCGTCGCCCCAGCCACCAGCAGCATCCATAGGATTGCTTGAGTCTAGAGCGCCCATGCCACCACCGCTGGCCCGGCCCTTGACAAGGTTCTCGAAGTCGTCTTCCGATGCGCCGTTTATCGTTTCGAAGGTGGTGCCCGTAACCCCGCCAAAGGCCATGAAGTCCTCGTTCTCGAGCGCCTTGCCGTTCGACGAGGAGCCCGACAACTCCTGCAACTTCTTGGTCTGTTCATCTTCCACCCTCCGGGACAGTGTCCGAATCAGTTCCATGAAGGTTTGGAACTGCTTCAGGTCAAGCAGGGGACCCAGACTCATGCTCCAGAGAATCGGGAGGATGTCCATGGCCACGAAGTCGGCGTCGGCGACGTCACCAACCACCCTCAACACGCTCAGCGACGCCATCATGACCGCGGGTTCCTTGGTCTTAATCGCTTTCACCAAGGGGATGATCTTCTCCTGCATGGTATATTTGTCCAACGCACTCGAGGAGGACGTTTTCTTCTTCTCGGGCGCGAACCCGTCTAGGCCATCGTCACCTCCCGCGGGATCATTAGAGCCACCACACAGGATCACGAATGCTTGCAAACCTCGAACCTTGATGGCTAAGCTATTGGTTTTACTGAAGACGGTGGCGATGACAGGAAAAAGCTCGTTCTTGATCGTGCTGAAATCCAAGATGGGCAGCACCGTGGGCAAGCCGCGCATGGCGACATCTACGATGGCCGGCGTTGGACATTCAATTGCTGTCATGAGGATAGGTAGAATGTCTATGTTTTAGTCAGTACGATGATAGCTCGACGTCGACAGTCTGTAATATGTACGCACCATCCTTGAATTCCTTCCCTGAACAGTTGCTGGTCATGACGGAAGTGTTTTCCAAAATCACCATTAGGCCAGCGTCGCGGGCCGAGTCTTTCTCTTGTGCTTGAGCCTGCTTGGCATTGACAACGAATATCTCCTTGATACGCGGCCGCACTTTCTCAGAGAAGGGCCGTTTCGAGGACGGCAAAAGCTCGATGATTTTGAAGATATTCTGCAAGATCAGCGAGAGAAGCTCCTTGTCTTTGAGCTCTTCCAGCAATGCTGGTAATATCTTCTTTTCCATCACTGACTTGGGGAACGAAGGCAGCACCTTGTTCAATCCCCGCATGAAGGAAGCCTTCTCGTTTGGAGTCTTAGCAGGGAACGCATCCAAAAAGCGTATGGTGGACACCAATATATTATCAAAATACTCGCTCTCCTGAAACTCTCTGGCAGTCATTCGCTGTGCAGGCCTCCGTGTGATTAAGCGGGGTAACACATGGGCTGACAAGTCCCTTGGCAGTGGCCTGGACGAAAGAAACCCGTTTTGTGACGAAGGTACAGTAGAGGATGACGAGAACAGCCTCTTGTATGATGAGACGCTGGAGTTGCACTCTATGGGAGATCGGTGCGGCGAGTTATACAGGGCAACACATAGAAGACCTAGCGAGAACATATCGGCTGAGGTTGTAAGATTGGTATCCAAGACGAAGTCAGGCGATGTATAGTCCAGATTGAGTTGTACAAACCGAGGCAACCTGGGATCAAGATTGAGGACCTCAGATAGGCTGATCGGTTGGACCGAAGTTGCTTTTGTAGAGCCATCTGGGGGACTAGAAAAGGAAAGACCGCTGATTTTCCAGTCGGACTGTGATGGTCAAAGTTAGCAAATCAACGATAGACAAGACATTGGGTATAGAATCCCCACCTTTGCGTTCACCAGAATAGCATCAGGGGTAAGGTTACCATGAACCAAACCGGCATTCTCATGCAGAAACTCCAGAGCCTTGCTGACCTGGAGCAGACCTTTTTGAATCTCTAGCTCGTCTATCTCGAGTTCTCGCCTCCTCCGTGTCCCATCGGCTTCTTCGGTGACGTATCTGCTCGAGCGACCCCCTACGCCCCCGGCGCGTTCTTGGTCATCTTTTTCGGCGAGCAAACTGGCCAATGAGGCGGTCAAAGGTTCAGTCACGAATTGTAGACCTCCCCCACGTGTTTCCTCGACCGGCTCGACGAGTTCCAGGACGTTGGGGTGGCGCAAGCGGGCGAGGGAGGATGCCTCCTTTTTCAGGCGCTCGACGACTTCTTCGGCGGTGCGCTTGAAGGCGGCAGCACCGGATCGTCCGAGGGAGTTGCCGTGCTGGTCTAGTGACTTCTTGTCGAAGACGAAGACCGAGTAGGGCTTCTTTGTCTTCTTGGCGGTCGCATCGTAGATCTTCCAAGGACCGGCTGTGGATGTGATGGTCGAGGAGACAGTGTAGTTGCTGCCGATGTTGGAGGAGAAGCTCTTCAAGGACGAAAACATTATGGCGAATTGGTGCGATTTTCAGCCCTCATTTCCCCGTGATGCGACGTTGGGCGTATTCGGTGACAGTGGTCCAGTGGTCCAGTGGTCTCAACCCTCTTTGCGGCTTCTGCGCCGGATTTGCGCGCGCGCGCTTTGGCCCGAGTCGCCGGGGTTTAGATAGTAATAAAATCGAGTGTATTCGTCCGGTGCTGTTGTTGTCGCAAGATCTGGGTCCTAGATCGTCGCAAAGATGCTGATTCTTGTCGCGATCTCAGCCAGGTCGACTCAACTACGATCAATTGTGAGTAAAGCTGACATGGGTGGACGTATTCAATTCACCAGGTGTTCCCACTTACCAACCAGCGAATCTTCTAATGGGAATGGGCTAACAAAAGTTCCAGGTTGTAGTATCAGAAACGTCAAAATTTGGGGGTATAATTGAAAGAAGTGCAGCGAATGATTACATGTAGTAGAAAAAGACACCAACACCTGGTCAGCTTGTGATAGACACTTCTAAAAAAAAATCGCTGCCCGATTTCCAACAGGCATGGGAGTCGAGAGCATAGGTAGGTAGGCGATAACACGCCTGGAGCTCCGGGGTCGTTCAAGCCACATCAACCACTTGACAATCTCCAGCTGGGAGCTGGGAGTTGGGAGCTGGGGAGTCGGGACAGCCACATTGAATTTGTTACCTGGAGGAGGGACCCATGCTTGGCGGTAGCGGTTAACCTAGGGTGGTGTCAGTGTGTCAGGATGTAGTTACAGTTACCACTATAAGTTAGTGGGGGGTCACACGAAGGTTGCAGGCTTGCAGCTGCAGCAGACGGCATTGCCCATGATGGATGATGGTCTAGGTCCCTGTCCAGGTCCCTGGATTGGATTGGATTGGATCTAGTCAGTGGTCAGTGGTCAGTGGCCAGGCACTGAACGCATTGGATGGTCTGACTGGCCCCAGACGAGCTCCGATAGCGCTGCAAGCTACGCCTTCCGCCTTCCTGGTCCAATCACTTTTTTCCCAATTCGAGTATATCATAGACAGACAAATGCCCCCCCCGACACTCGACTTTTCCCGTTCGCACTCATTGACACATAATACTACCACTTCTAGACCCAATTGGCTGGACTTTAGCACTATATACCATTTACCATCTCGGGAATAAAGAGCATAGATCATAGATCTGCATCTGGATCGTCATCTACAGATATTTACAGACCACCATGTTACGACAGCTACTTCCGCGCGCCGGAAGGGCCTTTAGAGCCCCCGCTGCTCGCCAGCTTCTTCCTCTGAGTCTGAGTGCACGTCAAGCACCTCAACCAGTGAGGTGCTACAGCATTCAGCCCGAGGCCGCCTCGAGCGCAAAGCCCGTTGATGTCGACCCCTCCAGGTTATCCATCACCAAGACCTCCAACCCCAAGGAACTCAAGGACCCGGCCACCCTCATCTTTGGTCGAGAGTTTACAGGTACGGACAGACTTGAAACTTGTACAACTTACGATGGATTATTTTGCTAACTTCGATTCCAAGACCACATGCTCACAATAGAATGGACGCAACAAGATGGCTGGCTGCCGCCCCAAATAACGCCCTACCAGAACCTGTCTCTCGACCCCGCCACCTGCGTCTTCCACTACGCCTTCGAGTGCTTTGAGGGCATGAAGGCCTACAAGGACAAGAACGGCAACGTGCGCCTGTTCCGCCCCGACAAGAACATGGAGCGCATGAACAAGTCGTCGGCCCGCATCGCGCTGCCCACCTTCTCCCCCACAGCCGTCATCGACCTGATCGCCCAGTTCGCCAAGCTCGAGTCGCGCTTCATTCCCGACCAGCGCGGCTACTCGCTCTACCTGCGCCCCACCATGATCGGCACCCAGAAGACTCTGGGCGTCGGCCCGCCGGGCAGCGCTTTACTCTACGTCATCGCCAGCCCCGTGGGGCCCTATTACCCCACGGGCTTCAAGGCCGTGTCGCTCGAGGCCACCGACTACGCCGTGCGTGCCTGGCCCGGCGGTGTGGGCGACAAGAAGCTCGGCGCCAACTACGCCCCTTGCATTGTGCCCCAGACTGAGGCGGCCTCGCGCGGCTTCCAGCAGAACCTCTGGCTGTTCGGCGAGCAAGAGTACGTCACCGAGGTCGGCACCATGAACATGTTCGTCGCCATGAAGAACAAGGAGACGGGCCAGAAAGAGCTGCTCACGGCGCCCCTCGACGGCACCATCCTGCCCGGTGTCACGCGCGACTCCATCCTTGCCCTTGCCCGCGAGAAGCTCGCCCCCGAGGGCTGGATGATCTCGGAGCGCAAGTACACCATGAAGGAGGTGGCCGAGGCCGCCGACGAGGGCCGCCTGATGGAGGCCTTCGGCGCCGGCACTGCCGCTATCGTCAGCCCCGTCCGCAAGATCAGCTGGAAGGGCCAGATGGTCGACTGCGGTCTGAGCGAGCACGAGGAGTCGGGCGAGATCGCCCTGCGCATGAAGGGCTGGATCGAGGGTCGCCAGTACGGCGACGAGGAGCATGAGTGGAGCCACGTGTGTTAAAGGGGGCAGACGGAGCTTGGAACGAGTTTGATACAACGGCTAGTAGAATCGCGTCACCTGTGGCGCGCCGTCTTTGTGTACCATGCCAAAGACGGCTGTAATTAATTAGATCGATGAGGCGCAATGGCGTACATAGCCTTTGGCTTAAAGTTTCAGCCAACCATCTAAAATGGTTTACGAATTTGATAGATTCACCAATGCGATCCCAAGGGGTAAAATACAAGTATGAGCGAGAGAGATCATGAGATGCGTGAGATATTACATAGGAAAATTGACTTTCTTTTCGGGGAACTGCTTGTTGCGGTCCCCTTTCCCATCCATTTGGGGGCGACCCAGTTCTATAATGCTGCATCTCTAACTCGGGTACACAACAACAAACGGCGTGAGAAGCCGGCAGCTGGAAAGATAGGAGCGTAAACGAAATGAAAAAGACGAGGTTCATGTACAGATTTGTAAGGAGGTGTTCGCAAAGACGGAAGGCGGCGGGTGAAAGCTCAGAAGACGACGTGTCTTCTGTGGCTAGCTGCCAACCCTATCATTCCGGTCTGGGGGCTGGGTTTATGTGTCGTTTGTAGTTTTTTCCCGACTGCCGTTCCTGTTTTCCCTCCTCTATATGTTCATCGACCCATCCGCCCACCGACCCATAAAGTTCCGAGAGAGAGAGAGCATTCTTAGCGCTTCTTCTCAGGGTCTTCGAGGATACCCTCAGCTTCCAGTCTCCTCCGCGCCTCCTCAAGAGCCCAGGTCTGTATTCTGTAAAATGAGTCAGCATTGGAATTGTAAATCAATGAGAAAGACAGGGGACATGTGTAGGTCTAGTTCCTAATGGAGATAGAGAAAGAGACATGATCCATCGCCCACCAAGCAATAGCACGCGTGCGCGACCGGCTGCCTTGTGGTGGGGGTAGTATTTGTCCCCTGAGCGAGGCAATGCCCCTCCTTCTATGTCCATCTGGGTGTCGCTAGATAGCTGGCTAACTTACGATGTGTCGGGCTTGAAAGCGTAGGCGATGGCAGCCAGGGCGAAGGTGCCGCAGAAGCCGTAGTAGAAGGGCGTCTCCCACCCCTCCTTCTGGTACTTTTCGCCAGGCTTGACGCCGAACAGCCAGCCGCTCGGGGGGTCGTACTGGGGACCGTGGCTGGCGGGCCGAGCGGCCGTCGACGAGAAGGATCGGCTGGAGCTGGCAGCAGGGTTGGAGGCTGTGGTGAGAGCGCGAGTCGCCCGGGCGGCGGCTTGCGGACGGATCGCAGGCATCTTTTCTTCGTCTTTCTTTATTTCGCTCGCTACTGCGGTCGTATAGGTTCAGGGTCAATTGAGACCAAGTGATGTCCCCAGTCGATGATGGGGAATTGAAGGAGCTGAAGGTTAGGAGTGGAGATGTTGTCTGTCTGTTTGGCCCCGAGTGGGTTGTTGGTTTCGTGGCCCTCAGGTCAATCGGATAGGTCCTTCCTTTGAGGTGAGGTCGAAGCTGGAGGAGAGAATGCCGAGTTGGGGCGGTTGCGGAGTGGGTCGGAAAGTCACGTGAATAGATACTCATTATGTCAGCAAGCTCTTCAGACCTGGGGCTCCACCTCTGCAAAGCTACAAATTTCACCAGACATTTTTCATATCAGAACATTTTTCCTATTCTTCAACATCACTCATTTCCCCCGGGGAAATTTCCGACCTTGTCTTCCACCATTCCAACGAGAATGTGTTGAGACATTGTCACCAAAATGCGGTATGACCGTCATTGCTTGAGCCAGAGAGCCCAGCAATAGACGACTCTACTGCATCGTTACAACGTCGATGGTAAGTTGGCATGCAAAACTGATTTTTCGTTCTCCCACCCGCCTTTCATGATGACAAACTCTTCCATTAAGAACGGCCAACTGAATCTCTATGTTGATTTAAAAATATATCAAGCTCAACAGTCTGACTTATGAATCTTCATTTTTATCATTTTTGCTACGGCTTGGCTTGACCTCTCGCTAACTCGAAATGATCAGGTACTCTAATCGACTATTCCCGCCCGTCAAAGTGCTCATAATAGCCGCTGCCTTGGTTAATACCTAGGGTTAATGGGATTACGGCACATCGGCTTCATTCAGGTAGTTTGGATGCTGACCGCGTGGTGTATGACCCTGCGTATATATACATACTATAGCTTAATGATGATTATGACATTACCTTTACTTGCCAACCTATCTTAAAAGTGACCTTTCTCTGCATGCCCATGCTGCTAGCTTAGTCGACCCTCTCATATGTAATCACCCCTTCGGTACCATCCTCCATGTATTCGACGACCAGCTCATTGGGCCAGCCGTCAGGACCGAGGCGGAACTCCGCCTTGGCGACCTGGCCTGACAGCCAGTTGGGTGACTTTTTCAAGTCGATGAACACGACCCAGAACTCTCCAGACACATGCTCGAACTTAAAGGACATATCCCATACAGCATTCGGGCGTGACGCCTTTAGCTGACGCCCGGAGGAATGTCTGGGGCCCGAAGAAGACTCGTCGTTGACAACTTCAACAGTGAGGTTCTGGTACGCCGGGTGGTAGTATGTCCCAGCGTACTTCTGGAGCGACAACGCCGGTGGTTGCGATGGTTCCGCATGGTTAGGGTAGAGCCGCTCGACGGCCGAACCGTAGCCCGACAGAATATCTTGGATAGACTTCTTGCCACTAGAAATGGTTTGTTGTTGGTCAGCTCCCTGGAAGGTAGCCCTGCACGGTTATGCGTGCTTGGTTGGACGTCGGGTTTCTTGACTTACGCTGCGGCCCAGTCATATCTGTCCTCCTCCGCCACGCCCAACTTGTCGTTAATCAGCTTCCACGCCAGCGTTCTGCCGGCGAAATTGCTCGTCATGGCCGTGTTGGCCAACGTCACCACGCCGTATCCGAGGTCAGGCAGGAAGAGCACCTCGGCACCGTATCCTTCCATGCCTCCATTGTGGTTGTACACAGTATGGCCTTTATATGGGTTCACCATCCAGCCTAAAGCGTACGATCCGGGGCCATCCCATCCCTTGCCGTTCCCGACAGGCGTGATCCGTGGCGTCTTGATGGTCGTATGCGCTGCCTTGGACAGTGGCTCTGCCTCGTTCGCTAGGCAGCGGATCCATTTGGCGTAGTCGAGCACGTTGCTCACGACCGCGCCGGCACCGCTGGCCTCGTCAAGCCCGGCAAAAGGGACTTCGCCATAACCGCCCTTCTTTTGGGGCTCAGAAGCAGAGCTGTTGTCGCTGCTATAGTCCCACCAGTACCCAGTGGCCAGGTGCTCGGGTGCCGCCTGCGCATCCTCAAGCGAGAAGTACGTGGCGTTCATGCCAAGTGGTCTCCAGATGCCCTCGCGCAGTGTGGTGCCGAGCCAGCGGCCCGTGAGGGTTTGGAGGACGTGCGAGGCCACCATGAACATCAGATTGCAATACCGGAACTCGACGCGCGGCTCGTGCACCATAGGCAGGTGCCGCAGGCTCTGCGTGAGGTCGCGCATCGTCGCCTTGTGGCCGTCGGGCCCGTACGTCGTCGACATAGACTTGTCGTGGCGCGGGAAGCCCGTCCGGTGCGACAGGGCGTCCTCGACCGTCAGGTGCTCCTGCGCCCACGAGTAGGCCGGGTCCAGCACGAAGTCGTCCCGGATCAGGCTAGACAGCGGGGTCCGCCAGGTCAAGGCCGGGTGCGCATCTGAGTCGGAGATGAGCTGCGCGAAGGCGGCGGCTGTGAAGGCCTTGGTGGTGCTGCCGCCGTAGAAGAGCGTCGACGGCGTTACGGGAGTCCCCGGTAGAGTCGCATTGCCATAGCCCTGTGACTGTCAGCATAAGCATGTTCCATAGGTCCGGATCTCCGTAGAACAAGGTGAGAAAAAGGCGCGGTGGCGGGGACGCAGGGCCGTTAGTGCCTGGCGCCATGCACAGATGGCGGCAGCTTGAGCATGTTATATTGTTTCCTAGCTTTTCGGGTATGGTGTATAGCAAAAGTAAGAAGTAGTAAGCAGGTTTAACTCACAGCAGCCCAGGTATTCTCGCCGTCCACAATAGCAATAGCCAGGCCAGGCACATGGAACTCATCCAGTGTCTCCAGGGCGAAGTGCTCGAACGCATCATTCAAAGGATTCTGACCATGCTTGTCGGCCAATACCTTCTGCGATGCTGATGCTACAGGGCTTAGTAGCAGCGCTGCAGCGCACCCAGCTGGGAACCTCATGGCGCAGGGGGGATCAGACTACCGCAATTAAGCTCCGTCTGCCACTCAACTCTATCGAAGAATTCCGTCTGGCAATTGAAATCTAAAGTCTTTTGACTCTTCGTTATGTTCCTAACGATTCCTAAAGCGCAGCGAAAGTAGGTGAAGAAATAAGTAGTAGGAGGATGAAAAGCCCCACTCGTTCACAACCGGTACGTTATACGGGAGGCTGCTAGCAGACCCCTGCAATATATTCCCTTTACACGTCACAGGCCACGAAAATACACGACATGTCGCAATTCACAACGTATCCTCGGCATCTATATTCACATAGGCCGTGACGAGTATATACCACCTTGTCGGGCAATTACGCTATTGACTCGCTCATGCCACGCACCTACAATTGTCACAGACAAGCTGTGTCGTGGCTGGGCAAGCGATGGGTATATTCCGATCCCGTCAATCCCGTACTAGGTAGATCCCTGATCGTCGACATACTTTAATCCGATGACTATCATGGATGGCTAGAAGTCCTCAGCAACACCTACCATCATTGTCAAGTTACATCAGCAGGTAGGTAGCTACAGTACTTATACATTGACATAAGCCCGCTCGTTATGCTTGAAGTACCATGCCTTGAACAGTATCAAGTGATTGTAATTAACATAGATAATTGCACCAGTAAGGCCCTTGAAGGTTTGCACTGTCGGTATGGGCTTGACGGTAGCGTACCTAGTCGGTATTGGCATTCTCATTGATTAGTAAGTGGCAGTACATGACATGAGGCACGGGGATGACTTCCTACTTGAAGCATTAAGGTATCGTGGTTGTGCTAGAATAGCTGTGGTTAGGTGATTAGTTATGCAACTGGTATAGGGAGAGATCTCCAGATAGTCTCGGGCTTGAGTCCAGAAGCGAACGCCTTATATTCTTGAGTGCCATGGTGCAATTATTCAATCATTCCAAGGTGCCCTTCTAAACGATAAGAGGACAAAGTGGCCCCGTCAAAGTAGTACCCGCGACTGGCAATATACAAAGCCGTTGTCCGTCGGCACCACCAGAGGCACTGCCACTGATCTAGAGCCGACCAAGGATCAAGTAGAAACCCATACGGGCTTCCTGAGGCTCTGGAAAGTTTATTAGCAGGTGGACTTAGAAAGCGCCATGAGCTTATCGGGGATTCAACGTGCCCGGGTGCGCTAAACCAACCACCACAAATCGCCTTCCCCTAGCCTGGGGGCAAGTCCGGGCCGATGTCTATCCATGGGGGCATGTGTAATCCTTCTGTTAACCTATACCATTCACTCAGGGCAGCTGTGGACGGGTTTTCAGAACAGACATAATATTCAGAGCAGCGCGCTCGGTGTTAGCGTGTAGGCTTTAAGAGAAGGATTGAGTACAGGATTAGAAGAAACCCATGTGGCTTTTGCATTTACGGACCGACGGATGGCCATTGGAAGTATGGACATAGTATACAAGGGGATATCCGGCACATCATAAGTACGAATGCCTGTACAAGCGTTTGCAGTGTTTTTTATTTTCAGTCTGTAAAGAATCTTATTCACCGTTAAGGTCAGCCATTCGTTTACACTGAGCTATTAGAGCTACTGACTGCTACTGCGCTCTTTTGAGATTCTGTTGAGCCTCCTAGTGACGCGCTCAGTGTGCCCAGCAAGCCAAGTAAACAAATCATTCCCTCTCAATATACCTTCACTTGACGGATGCGCCAGTGCTACAAAGCCCTTTCAAGAAGTGAATCCGAATAAGACACCATGCAAGTATATCCACATATCCTTTTCCGGGTTATATCGTGATGGCACAGTTTCGACCACGTCAGCGCTGTCCACGTTCCTCTTGACGTTTCCCATAGCCGAGTTTGACTTGGAAGCAGGAGTGGGGGCGGGGGTGGAAGCGGATAACTGACTTATAAAATATAGTCCATCAAGATGTTCACCATAGGCAACGTCGAGAAGAACCGCCAGTTCAACGCCTGGGCCGCCCCTGTCGACCCGACAAGTCCCCTGTACAAGGAGCTAGTGGCCAAATACCACTACATGCGGGACCCGCTGGTCCCCATGGCTGACGACGTCGAATTCCACGACTTTATTAGAAGCAAGATCATGGAGAAGGCTCTCAGAGCCAAGCAGAAGGAGGAGGAGGAGGAAAAAGAGGAGAAGAACGAATCAGCTGGCCCAGCCTCGGGCCGCAGCAACAGCAACAACAACGATGACGACGAAGAGGAAGGCGGCAGTGGGGACGCCATCGCTCCTCAGCGATCGACGCAGGAGCCAAAGAAGGAGACCGGTCAATCATTCAAGAACTACTTCCGATTCTTTTGCTATTGAACCAATAAAAAACCATTCAGTCAAAGCACGTTTGGAAATGAAGATGGCTTGGGTTTGAACAATTTCAAACAATCCAACATTGACACAGAAAGAGAAGGATTGAATTAACATTATTGAAGAGGAGGCAGATAAAGGGGCTTCAATTTTATTATATGCGCGCAGGGCTCATCATCGAAGGGTACTGTCTGTTGCCTATCTTTTATTTGGCAATGGCAGTGCCATTCTTACCCTTGCCAGGGGCTGGTATGCACTTTGTGCACTGCTTCTGGTCCTGGAGGATGATCTCGGCGGCCTGCTCCGCCATGGCATAAACGGCCACCATGAGATGAGCGGGGATGACGACGGGCAGGACCGAGGCATCGACGACGCGCAGGCCGCAAACCCCTTTGACTCGGAGATTGGTATCGACGACCTTCCCCATCGCGGCGGTGCCCATGGGGTGATGAACAGAGCGGGCCGCGGCCCGGACGCGCGAGTCGATATACTCGTCAGTGGACTCGGTGGTGTATGGCTCCGCGAACCCCTGTGGCTGCGCTTCGCCGTCGAGGATCTCGCGGCCCAGCACGGTGTCAGCACCGCCGGCGACAGCGACCTCCTGGCGTATGCCCTCACGGTAGACATATCGGTCCACTGCAGTGGCGAGGTAGTTGGGGTCAATGACGGGCGCATCGTGGATATCAGCCGAAGCGAGGGTGATGGATCCCCGCGATGTCGGCGACAGCGAGATGCCCGAGAAACCGACGCGCGATCCATCGGTGGAGCCCGTGTAGAGCATGATGTGCTCAAAGAAGGCGCCGTTGCGGAGGAGTGGGTGGTTCGAGGACGGAACTTTGCCCTCGTCGGCTTCGATAGCCTTTGCGAGGCCGGCACCCTTGATCGATGTGGTGACCACGAAGTCGGACGGCGAGCCGAGGGCGTTCGCCGCCGACTTGAAAACAGGGTTGGATGAACCTAGTGCCCACCCCTGCTCGGGGTTCCTGACTTTCCAAGCTGAGGGAGAGAGGATGTGGTCTGCGTAGTTCTTGCCAACATCGGCGAGGTCTTTCTTGACCGGGATGCCATGTTTGCTAAGTTCAGTCTCGGGTCCTGGTTGGAGTTAGCATATATGTGCTTTCTCAGTCGTAGTATACAAGGACACTACCAATACATAGTATAATATAAGGAGTTGTGCTGATGTCGGATTTACTTACCAATACCTGACAGCATAAGAAGCTGAGGCGTATGAACGGCTCCAGCGGCCAGAATGACTTCCTTCCCATGGATACTTGTACCATTTTCAAGCTGGATACCAGAAGCGGACGGAGAGCTCTCAGGGTCGGTGATTAGCACCTTTGCCACAAGGGTGTTCGTCAAGACAGTGACGCCATCGAGAGAGTAAACTGCAGAAGCCGTTTGGCGCCTCCCTTTATCTCTGCACTCGCTGAACTCGGCAACACCAGTAATGTCGCCAGCGTTGGCATCCAAGGAGGGCAAAGCCGAGACGCCGATCTGCTCCCAGGATTCGAGTACCTTCTGGCGCAGAGGATAGGTCCTGTTGGTGGAGGTTGGCGTCTGCAGATGAACCTTACCTTCGTAGCCGTGCTGTTGGGAATTGATGTTCTGGCTCCAATACGACTCGGTCTTCTTCATGTAAGGAAGCAGACCATCGTAACTCCAGCGCTTGTCACCCACAGTCTCTCCCCAGATGTCATACTCTGATCTATCCCCACGTGTCCACAAGCCTAATCGCCGTTAGAGATTTATACTGTCTGAGCTCGTGATAGCATGGGGAAAGGGGTCACTCACCCATGTTGATAAGCGTGCCACCACCCAAGGCCTTGCCTTGAGCTAAGGTGATGGGGCGGTTGTCGGCATGGGCCTGAGGGATCGAGGTGAACTTCCAGTCGTAAGTGCCGCCGATGGTGTTCGTGGCATTTGGCCACAGGTTCTGATCATTAGCATTGGGGCCAGCTTCGATCAAAAGGATCTTGAGGGAGCTGTCTTGCTGGAGGAGGCGGTTCGACACGACCGAGCCAGAAAGCCCTCCGCCAACTATAATGTAATCCCACAGCATCATGACTCTTGGCAAATGGATAAAACGAGTGTATCAGAATCTTCAAAAGGAAGAGAAGTGGATGGATGACCCGATAACCGAACTGCAGGTCACTCGGTTCAGAGAGGGTATGTGTGGCCAAGCGAGAGAAGCTGCATGAAGGTAAGAAAAGATGCAGTCGGAAAGACTTGTCTCACTAGCTGACCCGATTCCAGGAAACAGGCTCTGACTGGCCAGGTGCACACCATCTTGACTATAAAACGTGCGCAGCAGGTACAATTCCTCTCAATATCACCCCTTACTTAGACATCCAGACACGCTACTATGCAGCATCGGGAGGGTTCCGTGGATAGTATGTATTTAGATCGCAACATGAGGCGGAGACATCATCGCTTCTGAGATCCTCGCCACCCTAGCTGCCCAGGGCCAGGCACCGCGGGAGGCACAGCTTCGGTCGATACGTGGTCGCACCACGAACGGCCTCCAAGCGAGTTTCTTTTGCCCTTGCTGCAGCAGCTAGCAAGATCTGACAGATATACTCGGGAAATTGGGAAGTAATCGACATGAACTACGACCCAAACATGCCATCAAGAGTGGTCGACTATGTGTGCATAACGATATTCCTAAAGGACCAATTCCGACTATAAGCTTGTCGGCTTGCGGAAACCTGGTCTGCGAAGGATCGAATCTCTCATTTCGGAGGATAGCTCTGCTTCCGGATTTTTGCAGTAAGACTATTAATGGTTGCATAGGAAATCGGTTCCGGTCATACGTTTTGGAGGGGGGCCTGGTCAATTTAACCTAGCAACTCTTGCTCGGCGGGATCAGTGCTCCCCCGCCGCCGGACGGGCCACCCCCACGCATACCCTGTCATAGGAATAAATAAAGAAGTGTACCTAACCTTGCACGAGATGGTCGTCAACGATGTACCTCACCTTCATTCACTGTGAACTCGGAATGTGCTGACCGCGACAGAGGTCCATCCGAGCTGGGGTATTCCACCTAGTCGGGAAGGGAGAATCCCGAAGCGAGGTATGGTTTCCCATCGGCCAGCATCTAATTCATCTATTTGCGTGTGGCACAGCTAGTGAGTGTTTTTGCCTGTGACCGGAACAATACTGGTGTCGAATTTTCCCACAACTTATGCGGCACGTAGGTACAAGTATATCCGTTTTCTCTCCTTCGAGAATGGCACGATGGCGGCACGACTATCTTGTCTCCTTTTCCCTTTCCCCTTCCTTGCCCTCTTATCATGTATCTTAGTAATGCGGCGGACACCTATGGCTTCCCATGAGGTTTGACAAGAACCGTACTAAGCATCTCACCTAGACTGGCATCGAGATGCATTCGCCATCTTTCAACAAGACAATGCTACCCCCGCTAGCTGCCTGTCTTCTGTATGCAGAAAGGAATCCTTGCCTCTACTATTAGGGTCTTTGCTTCCCAGAGTCACCGAGGGCGGACCAGGAGCATCAGCTTGCCACTGCCTTTTCCTTCCCCCTTCGTTCGGAACGACGTCATTGACAGCCCCGGAGAGCAGGCTCGCTAAGCCACCGCAATTTAAGTATAGCTCCTCGACCGGGAGATCTTAGATATTCATGAGGAATTGGATCCAGGCCCCAACCAAAAGGCATGTCTCGTTGGTTCTTTGTTGGTGACAGGAATCATAGTTACCAAATTCATGTGCCAAAGCCGGGGACGGGGCATCAGATGAGTAGTGTGCAAGAGTTCGTCTATGCAAGCGAGAAGACATGACAAACTAAATCATTTTGGGTTCGACGGCCCTTTTCGGGCTATTGGGTTAGTATAAGCAAGGAAGTCAGTAAGTAAAAGAGCCCTGCTTGTATGGCGGGCCGCTGCGCCTTTGCCCGTCACTTCCTCCTGTGCCCCTGGATCATTCGCAACATGCGCCGTACCTAGGCACCAAATCGAACGTTCAGCCAATAGGGTTTCCTTCTTGAGTACATAGGGCCAGACCGGAGTGGATGGCAGTACCTTATTCGCCTGAGCAATCCGAGCGGTGCAAGCATTACGATCCTGCTATGGTCGGCCGAGATGCTACACTTTTAAGAGATCGTTACTTGGGCCAGGGTATCACTAGGGGCTGTTTTCCTCGGTACATCTACTAGTTACCAAATAGGATGTGGCGTGTCGTTGGAAGACTGTGCTGCTACCTCTTGTATGTAGGGCACACGATATCAAACTCCAAGGAAGAGCAAGGTAGTTACATGTTACGGGATAACGTGAGACTTGTTGTATCCGTTGGCGCGCCGCAGATTATCTCGCAGCGCTCGAAATACCTTCATAAGTCTCGCTCATGCTCAAATGATCCGTGCCGCCAGCTCCAGCCCTCCTTTTTGCTAATCTTCAACGCATATGTCTCTACAATCGATGATGGATCCTAGTCTTGTTACCCGCCAACGAGGAGGAGGAGGGTCCATAGCCCCGGTGGCGAGTATCATCACTGCCGATCTCCCGCCACTATCTTCACAGGGCGTTACTCTCATCGCCGTTGATTCGGTAATGATCACGCTGGTCGTCACCTGGACGGCGATGAGGATATTCGCAAAACGGTTCAAGGGACTCTCGCCCTTGATGGTAGAGGACATACTGTGCTATATAGCATTGGTGAGTAGTTCTCGTCTATCAAACGCAACCAATGGATCTCGAACTAATATGCGTGTGTAGCTATGTTATTCAGGTTCCGTGACGGGCCACATAATTTGTGAGTTCTTATCAAACTCCTTCTGAAAGACGATTATACTACAGTATACTGATATCGATCCCCTGTCGAACAGCCGTCGTCATGGGAGGAGTAGGGCATCATATGAAGGAGCTATCGCCGTTCCACATCGCGCGCTACTCAAAGCTCTCCTTTTTCGCTCAGATCATCTGCGGCCCCGTCATAGGCTGCGTCAAATTTAGCATCCTATTCATGCTGAAGCGCATCTTCTTCACCCACGGCTTCCGCATCGCCACCTACTTCGTCATGTTCTGCGCCTTCTGCTGGACGCTGATGCCCATCCTGGTAGCCTTGCTCGTGTGCTCCCCTATCGAGTTTAACTGGAACAAGAAGGCACCCGGCGGACAATGTGGCGATAAACAGCTAGCTTATGCGTTGGTCGGTGTTGTCGACTTGGTGTCGGATCTTCTCATCCTCGCCTTGCCCATGCGGATGGTTTTCAAGTTGCAGATCAAAACCGCGCACAAGGTCGCCATCGCTTCCATATTTGGGTTTTCTATCATGTAAGTTAATGCATCAAAAGCTCACCGCACTTGTTGAAGTTGGTAAGAGGGGTGACACTGACCCATGTTTGTTGTATATAGCACTATGGTCTTTACGGCAATTCGCCTGTACTCCATCTACGGAATGGACTTTACTGATCCCACCTATTCGACCATTGTCCCAACCACAATCGGCAGCGTGCAAATGGGCATCGCCATCATGGTGGCCTCCTCGCCTCTCCTCCGTCCCGTATTCGACCGCACCATCGCCTCCTGGTTCGGCCTGTCCGTAGCCAGCGGCAGTCGGCCCTCGCAGAAAGGCTCGGGCTATATCGCCGATTCGAGCCACCGGTGCGCAACCTCTTACTACCTATCTACCCCATATCCCTGAAACGGCGAATTCTCTATTTCTAACATGTCAAGATTCTCTCTCGATAAATCCCGAAGTAATAGCCACAGAAACAAGCTCCTCACCTTTGGCCGGAGCGGCGTCAGCTCTTCTAAGAAGCGCGACTCACATCCCCCACACCACGGCGGCAACGGTAGCCCCCATGCCCGCACCGTCCGCCAGCCCGACAGTGAGGAATGTCTGGAGCACGGTGGCGGGTCGTTGAACACGATAGACGACGGCGAGGGGGGCTGGAACTATGATGCTGCAGGGAAGACCCAGGTACTTGTCTCGATGGCCGAGAGGTACAGCCGTGAAAGCAACCAGCAAGAAGCTGCCGTCAGGGGTATCACGGTGACCAAGTCCACCGCGGTGATGACAGGTACGGTGCACTAATCTTCGCAACTAAGAGGGCTGGGATGATTTCATGTAAATTGGTTTTCAGCTTTGTTTTAGAAGGGGGGGAAGGGATGCTGTTGGCTGATTTTCCAGCGTTTTCGATACCATAGCGCTATTTCTGAGTTTCCATTTGTGATTTCTAAATAAAGACACTTCCTTCCAGAGACAACAGGCGCTTTCGATGATGCTATGCCTCGTTTGGGTGATTTTGGAAATGTTGTGTAGGCTTTGTATCTTCACCCCTTAAACCAATCGATGATCGGGTGGGGTTTGATGGTGGCTTATCCCAAGGCTGCTGAATATACCTTCCGCCCCCCCCCCAAAATATAATGTCAACCAACATTCGACAGGCCATTCCGCATGGCAGAAGGTCGATTCCTGAGTTAGGTATGGCGTTCATCTCCGGAATCTCCGCCCATCAATCGCTCCTGGAGTCATATAGAGTAACACCATCTCGCAACCGGATATTTCCAACCAGAAATCTATTGCGGGACTGTCTTATCTATGCCCAGCCTCTATTACGATGTGGTTGGATCAAGGTCATCGCAGCCACTCAATTGGCTCTACAAATACCTTCCGACTTGTTAGATGTGCAAGGGAAGCTGGGCCAAGAGGTCACCAAAGAACAGCTTCAAGAAATCCCTTGAAAAAAAAGGTCCTCTAAAGGCACAATCATGTTATATGGGATCAGAGCCGCTGCATTATGTAGTCAGCTCTGGTGGTGTCACATTTTATGTACAGGGTTCCCGGCGTTCTTTTTTGCTCTTTCTTATTTCTTAGGCTCCTCCTTCTTTTCCTCCGGCTTCGGCGTGGGAAGCTTGAAAGAGTCGGGCTTGCGGTCAATGCCCGAGCCGACGGGCTCCCACGAGGCAGAACCACCCTCAAAGTTGCGGAACGCCTGGGTGAGCTCCAGGGGCTCGGTCACAATGCGCTTCTTCTCCTCATCGTAGCGGATCTCGGTGTAGCCAGTAAGGGGGAAGTCCTTGCGCAGAGGGTGACCCTCAAATCCGTAATCCGTCATGATGCGGCGCAGATCCGGGTGGCCCACGAAGAAGACACCGAACAGATCGTAGACCTCACGCTCGTACCAGTTGGCACCATCGAACAGAGGGGTCACACTGGGCACGGGCGAGGCCTCGTCGGCGTAGGTCTTGACTCGGATGCGGGCGTTGTGTCGCACACTCAGCAGATTGTATACAATCTCAAACCTCTGGTCTCTGGTGGGGAAATCGCAGGCGGTAATGGTGCTGACCTGGGTGAACTCGGCAGCAGTGTTGTCTGTTTTTCCCAGGTTAGTATTAGTCGATTGTCTGCGAGCGAATTCCACTTTTGGGAAATGCTATATGTCACGTACACTTGAGGAAAGAAAAGACGGGAATGACGCCCGACGGAGAGATGTAGATAACAAGCTCATCCTTCCAGACGGAGAACTGCTGGATGTACTTGGGCATGCAGCCCATCAGCCAGGAGCCGTAGCGGTGCAGGTCGTCGGCCTTGGTCTGGTACTTGTCGGCCGGGTTGACGACGGGGACCTTGAGCTCCTTGGGGTAGTCACGGGGCGCCTTTCGGGTGTCCTTGGCGTCGGCGGGCATTGGGACGACATTGTTGCGGGCCGTGGCGCTGAGGCCGCGCGCGATTTGGCCGCTGGTGCGCGCCGGGATGGACGGCTTCGTGGGTCGTAGAGCTGTAGCCAGCGCCCTACTCCGGGAGAGCTTGGTCGCCATGGTGGATAGTGGTGGTGTGGCGGACCAATTGGTCGAATGGTGATGCCGAGATGCAGCTTTTGTAGATGTCGTCGTCCACAGATCATAGAGCCAAAGCAGAAGCCGCCCGGCTGGAGTAACTCCGGATTGGCAGGTGCACCACCAATTGGACTTACGCCACTTTGGAGTTATGGAACTAATCCATTTCCGGTAACCGTAAGCTTTGGTCAACTCAACTATGTGGCTCGTGTGTGGCTGAGTTGGTGATGTCAATTACAACCATACAGCGTAACTTCCTGCACTGTAGTACGTTCAGAAAGATTAATACTTGTAGACAGCACCTTCGACAAAAATTGGACATGCCATTGGCTACGAAACTACGTTTCCGACTACAGGAAGAATGACCCATGGTCACGCACAAATTCCTCCCACGTTACCGGTTTGTCCGTGAGTTGCTCCAGAGTCCAGGTTAGATCATCACTGCCGGTCGGTCCAAAGTACTCGTACTTGGCCATCAGCGTGCTGGCATCCTTGATCACCTGCTTTTGCTCCTCGGTGAAAGGGACTACATACGCGTCGCCTTCAGTGGTTTGCTGGAGCTTGACGGTCTTTCCCAAGACTTTCGACCACGTCTCTGCCATCTCGATTGGAGTGTAGAACGCTGTTGCGCAAGTGAGGCGCTTGCCGTGGTATTTATCGGGATTGATAAGAACCGGCGCAAGGAACTTCCCCGTATCTCGGATGTCAATCAGAGGGATTCGGGTCTCCAGAGGCCATGGCTGTTGGAAAGTATAACAATCGTCGTTGCTCTGTGCGGCGAGGTTAGTTGATGCAGGTGACGCCATTGCTGAGATCTCTTACCTTCGAGAGTGGCATAATGGTGAGGTGGTTTTGCATGAACCAAGCTGGCATGAAAAATGTGCTTTTGATGTCGAGGCTGCGAATGTACTCCTCCACCACAGCCTTGCTATCAAAATGGGCGAGGCCGTGTTGCCCTTTGCTCATTTTGATAACGTTGGGCAATGAGGACCAGATAAGCTGCATCACGCCTGCTGCAACCGATGCATTTGCAATGGCCTTGCCCTGGTTGATCTCGACGTCGACGGAAGCTTCATCCCAGACTGTGTGCGTAGGATACAATGTCAGCATCTCATCACGATATCTATTCAAGGGGCCACGAATGAGTGACCACTCACAGTTCGTCATTCCGAAGACCGTATGTGCGCCAGCCACTGCTTTGGCCAGTGTCTTGTCATCATTGAGGTTGGCCTTATTGGAATACGCCCATTAGTTAGACGTATAGATGAGAGCGCCAGTAATATGTGCTACTCACCTCGACGATCTCGACGCCCTTATCCCTTAGAGCATTGGCAGTCGCCTTGGATGCATCTCTGGTGATCCCACGTATAGTGAACTCAGAGGAAAGTGAAGCGCTGTTGAGGACATGATCGATCAAGGCACCACCTTGTTGACCAGTAGATCCGAAGACGACTAGAAGTTTGGACATAACGCAAGGGCAAGGAGGGCAAGTTTAAGGCAAACTCAAGTCGGTGTTGGACTGCAATGCCACAATCTACATTCATACCGGTTCTACCTCTATTTATACACAGCTCTTTCTATTGGCTTTCTGCCGGATGGCAGAGTCGATAACTTATATCCGGGTGCTTTCTAATGCAGTACCCAACCAACTATAGAAGAGCATCGACCCAGATGTGGTTAGACGAAGCTGGCATGGCGTGAAGGATGGTATCAATTTACGCACCAACCAATCAGCATTGCGCTTTGCATGGCTGTTAGGTTCCACCTAGCTTAGGAGTGGCATGACTCGGCTTAATAATACGAATATGTTACATCCTCCTTCGTCGTGACGAGAGGGAGTCATTCACGGTCAGTATGTTGCCTTCGGGTTTTTAGGTGTGCCGCTCTACGGTGAAAGCCATATTCTGTTGGTAGTATTTTGTCAAGGTATCCTTCCAGGCCGCCTCAAAGTAGACGCACTATCTGGTATATGATATGAAGACACCGCGCAAAGGTGCCCAAGGGGCTCGCAAGGTCAAGACGGGTTGCCTGACCTGCAAGTAAGCAAGTAGTTTGTATTGGACCCCTGTTCTGATGCTGTCCGGTAACTCACACCAGCCTTCTAACTGTCGACCAGAGTTAGGCATAAGAAATGTGACGAACGAAAACCAGCATGTTCCCAATGCTTGGGAACTGGCCGCAAATGCGATTTCTTCTCTGCAGGGGGCAGTACGAATAGAAGTCACCTTTACGTTCACCACCGCCCTGCCTCAGGCGAATGGCTATTCCCAAATCGCGAATCCAGTATCACACCTCAGAGCGTCCTAGATACATGGCACTTTGAATACTTTCGGGTGGTATACGCCAAGCATTTCTCACAACATCTGGGCGACCGCTCGTGGGAGACCCTCGTCTTTCGCGCAGTTGCTACCGAGCGGTGCGTCTCGGAGGGAGCCATCGCCCTCGGGGTGTTGAGTAGCAACTTGGTACCGAGCAACGTATCTGGGCAGCCAGTACTTTTATTTGGCTTCCCGTCGACATACTCTCTGAAAAAGTACAATCTGGCCATTCAGTCACTGCGTAGGCAACTCGCGACCAACTCGCACCGCAGTTGGGAAGTCGCTGTACTTGGTAGTCTAATCTTCAGCGCTATCGAGAGCCTCCGAGGAAATAAAGCCGCTGTACGAATGCACGTAGGCTCCGCGCTGGCGATCCTGGAAAGCTATAAAAGGGGCAACAACACGGATCCCACCCTGATCCGGCCAGGCATGTCCCAAGCCCTCCAGGCATTTGATCGCCTTAGCAGCGGGTCCTTGGGCATCGAAAGACATTATATGTTGACGCAACCTTGCTTTCCAGATTTACCAACACTTTTCGTTAGTGTTGGTGAGGCGCGTGACTCGTTGAACTCCATCGCAGGCGCGAAGAATTACGTCTGCTGGAAAGGGACGGCTACGGCGCGGGCGGGAAGGAGCTCAACGGAGTCTCTGCCGCCTACTCTTGCCAGAGACGTAGCCAAGCTCCTGAATCTGCTCCATTCATGGCACACCCGATTTGCTGCCTTTGCCAAGGGCCATACTTCAGTACTGGATGCCAATTTTACAATCTGCTGGCGCCTTCTCTTAATCCACCATCGCGTTCTTCGTATCTGTGTAGCCAAGTACATGTCTGCTTCCGAGACGGGGTACGATGCACATACATCGGATTTCACTTACATCCTGGATTTGGCTGTAGCAATCCTAGAGACAGATGCTTCAAAATCCCTGCCAGATAGGGGCACCGGGGCCATTCATGCCTTCGACGTGGCACTCGTGCAGCCACTCTTCTTCGTGGCTTGTAAGTGCAGGCAACCCGTGCTGAGAAGGAGAGCGGTTGAGAGTCTGGAGAAAATCGATGGACTGGGTTTGTACGATACACGGATGATGACCGAAGCGGCAAGATGGGCCATTGCCATGGAAGAGAAAGACTTTCCGAAATCTGCGGAAGAGGCTTCCCCCTGTAACAGCCTGATCCAGGAAGAGAACAGGCTACTTGACCTAGATTTGGAATCTGGGGCAGCTTCAGGGATTTGTCAGATCACGGCATGGAGGAAGCGTGGAGGGGCCTGGCTGAAGATCTCCGGGAGTGTATGGGTTGGCTGAAAGAAAAGTGAGGTTGCCGTCATTGAAGGACTTAGCAGTCTATTCTATAAGCATGCGAACCTTAGGTCGGCAGTGCTAGTGGTATGTTTGCAGCTTATGTAATGAATGTCAAATCCAATCAATAATAATTGTACACCTGCAGCTGTACCTTAGGGGAGAGGTACCACATGCATGCCACATGTTTTTCCAGTCTTTAGGCGTGTACTCCCGTTTTGTGAACTGATCCGAATGTGTGCTGGCGTTTTTATATTCACAGAGAAATAAATCGAGCCCAAAAAAAAACATTCGCAACGTGTTCGTAGAAGCACAGCTGGGTTTCCCCTCATTCTAACATAAAACCCAGTGCCTGCCACTCCACATGCTGGACAAGATACAAGTCACCAAAAGAGGGAAGATTGACAGATAATAAAGAAGTAAAAAAAGTTGAGTTAAGCTGACCAAACACCAGTCATCAGTCACCAGTCAAACGGATTAATAGAGGCTAGAGGTGGACTTGCCTGTCACCCAAGCAGCACCGTGCACGACGCAGGCGCCCCACATGCAGACCCCCAAAAGAGCCTAGCTCTGGTTCGGCCACGGTGGTGAGTGGTGAGTGGCCAGAGACCCAGAGACGACTCACAGCACAGTGATCGTTTCTTTCCTAACCTAGCCCACTCCAACTTTGCAGGAGGTGATGGAAGATTGCTTCTGTTCTGCAACCATCAAACTGTTCATCTCCCCTACCCAAATAACCCTCTCCTCGTCCACCCTCTTCAATCATCAGACACGCCCACCCGCGCTACAACGCTGCGGCTCTCTACATTAATTTTTCGCCAGAAGGGACCTATTCCTTCCTTCTGTGTAATATTCTTCTCCGGCGTTCTTGCATAGGGTTCATACATGTTTTTCTGTTCCGCCCTCTCGAACAACCACCACCACCACCACAACCACTTTACCACCTAAGCGATCGAGACTGCTCCCCTACCCCGGGCATTCGCATTGTCAATAAAATCGCCTGCGCGACCGTTTTCTGGCCTCGACTAGTCGACATTCCCGCTTCGTAAATCCTACTTGGGTTCATCACCGACTGCACACATTGCTTCGAGTCTTGATCTTGGTTCCTTGTTGCTTCACATAGTCACCATGGCACCTCAAGACAGCTTTATTGATGAGGAGGAAGATACCTGGTACGCACCACGTCTTGTCGTCCAACTGTTTGGATTTTCTTTTGCTCAACAATGCTGACAACCGATGGCAGCCCCCTCTGTATCGAGGAATTTGACCTTTCAGATAGAAATTTTAGACCGTGTCCTTGTGGCTACCAAGTAAGAAACGCCCAAGCATCTTTTCAATTGCTTGAGAGCATACTGGCTGACATCCACGTCCTTGCTGCAGATCTGCCAGTTCTGTTTCAACAATCTGAAGAACAACCTCAACGGCCTGTGCCCTGCCTGTCGACGACCGTACGACGAGAAGACCATACAATGGAAAGTGGTTACGCAAGAAGAGTTAGCATGCCCCACCATCCCCTACACGGTAGATCACGACTAACAACTTTGGTGTAGGATTGCCGAGTTCCGGGCGAATATCCAGAAGAACCAGAAGAAGCGAGCGGCTGAGCAGCGCCAAAAAGAGGTGCAAAAGCGCGAAGTTGATAAGGGAAATCGTAAGAACCTCGTTGGCGTCCGCGTGGTGCAAAAGAACCTCGTTTACGTCACTGGTCTTACACCTACGGTTCCTGAGGATGAGCTCCTTAAGACGTTGCGTCGGCCGGAGTTCTTCGGCCAGTATGGTAACATCCAGAAGATTTCGATTAGCAATCGCAAAGCTCCGGATGGCCAACCACAGTCTCTCGGTATCTATGTCACTTTCGAGAAGAAAGACGATGCGACTCGATGCATTCAGGCTGTTAACGGCTCGATGAACGGCGATCGCGTTCTCAAGGCGCAGCTGGGCACCACCAAGTACTGTTCCGCCTGGCTCCGGCATGAACAGTGTGGAAACCGGCAGTGCATGTTCTTGCATGAGTTGGGTGATGAGGAGGATAGTTACAGCAGGCAGGATCTTTCCTCGTTGAATAGTGTCTACACCCAGCGACCGCTCTCAAACAACAACAACAACAACGCCGCCTCATCATCCCGATCCGCCTCTCGTCAGCAAGGCTTACCTCCGCAGCAGCAGCAGCAGCAGCAGCAGGCTTCAGTTGCGCAGTCCATGGTTCGTACATCTAGCAAGGACGGATCAGAGGGAGGCGACGGTCCTGCTCTCCCTGCAACAGCGAATTGGGCACGCACCACTCAGCAGCGAAGTCGTCGTGGAAGTCATGCCACTAGCGGTGCAGCACCGAGCCCCGCGATCTCGAATGCCCTCCCCGTTACTACCGAGTCCGCACAAGAAGCTATCGATTCGGACCAGGATGATCCTGCACCCACGCCAGCTGCAGCCAGCCGGAGGGCGGAGAAGAAGGCCGCTTCTTCTGATGTTTCGCCTAACCGGGAGCCGAGTCCGGTGGAGAGGCCACCCGTCAAAGATCTTTATCCGCAACCGGATTTAAACGACATCATGAGATTGATTGCCGCTTGCCCAGATTTCAGCGCCCCCCAAAAGTTTGATGACTCGGAGGTTCCGTTATTTGATATTGCTGGTGGTATGCGTCGCCGTACCATGCGAGAGGAGGAGGAGAACCGCCTTGGCGAGACGGCGGAGCCAGTCCCAGAACCCCTCGAGCCGGAGGAAGGCGAGCCTGAGAGCGGTAGTCTTGCGCTCGGTGGAGAACCCGAAGACAGAGATCAAGGGCGCGACAGTGCAGGATTTGACCAACGACGGAACCCAACCCAGCCACCTATCCAGCGAAACAACAACCCTGAGGGCATATTCGGTCCAGCCTTGACATCTGCTTATGCTCAAGGCTCTGCCAATCCCGGCTCGATCGGCAGCCGTACTATGACACCACAGCAACAGCAACAACAGCAGCTGTTCATGCGGCCGCAAAGCAGTTTCGTTGATCAAATGCCGCCGGGTATCTCGAACCCGCAGTCGCAGCAATCAAGCCTGTTCCAGGGTCAAGGCCATACACGTCAGCAGTCACGGTTCAGCTTTGCGAACGAGGGCACTACAAGCTCGACCAACGTGAAACTGACGGCGAACCCTAGAATCATGGCCCAGCAGTCTTCTATGATGCCTTCAACCTACCACTCTCAGCCAAGTGGCCAGTTTTATGCAAGCTCAATGCCCGGGCCTCCTCCTGGTCTCAAGTCGACTGGCACTCCTCCTGTGAGCGGCGGCATGTTTGGCCAGGGACAACATTCGTTTGGTGGCTCAGGTTTTGGCATCGGATCGAAGGACAACCCCAATGATTTGTTACAGAACTTGATTAGAGGCAGAGGTACTGGCAGTGGACAGGCTCATGATGCGGGTAAGCGTGAGTACTTTTCCTCTTTTCCTAACCAATACCCGCCCTCTTCGTCCTCCACCCCTGCTCCTGCTTCCGGCGCCGGCATCATGGCATCACTCTATGCTACTCAGCCTGGAGGGTTCCAAGACTTCGGTCCTAAGCAGAAGAAGAAGGGGAAGAAGCACAGACACGCTAACACTTCCTCCTCTGGGGGAGGTGCCTTAGTAGATCTTGCGGACCCGAGTATCCTGCAGGCGCGCTTGCCTCACCAGCAACAGGGCACCAATGCCGGCGTCGGACAGGGGCTGTTTGGAGGTCAGAGTCAAGGTGGGTATAACCCGAACATGATGTATGGTGCCGGTGCCAATTATGGTCGATGGTAGTTGCTTTATAGACAGGATGGTCGGAGCAGCGATGGTTCTTGTTTTTGTTCATGCTTTGGAGCAATATTGTATGAGTTGGGCGTCATGGTTTACGGCACAAGGCTCAAGAAGGGATTACGAGGCAATTTTTTTTTTTATCACGCTGTTTGAGCGAGCATTGCAAGAGGCACGACCCAGGCTTGGGTCAAGGGGTTGCATTGGGCGTTCATTTGCTCTTGGGAACCGCGAAGGTTTCACGGCAGCGCTTCCTCGGTTTTGCTCAGAAGACACTTTTCATTTTGGCACTGGCACCTGTGCATATTTCTTTTCTTTCACGCATCACTCGGTCAAAGGGGTCACGCCAGGCAAGCCATCGTCGTCTTCCACACAGATTCCATGTACGTTAACAAAACAGGCCAAGCCAAAGAAATCACAAAAGGCTGGTCAAATATAGCTTTACCCATCTACTAGACCCTCACCACCATCATGTATCTCTTTATGGAAGACGACGATGGAGCTTGTGACGTGACAACGACCTAAACCGCTGTCCCTTTTTAGATGATTTTCCCCATTTGGTTATGGTAACTGATTACTTTGTTCTAGATGATGACCTCTTGCCCTTGGACGAATCTCTTGTCGATGCACTAGTTTCCGATCCTTATCCGCTCGAATTTGGAAGCCCAGCATCCTTTGCGCAATCTCACCCAACGACACCCGGCCCACCACCAGGTCTTGGCTTTCCCCAACCGCACCCCATCGTGCAGTTTGGCGAGACCGAGACACCCAGTCATCCACCAGTACCCCAGACAACAGCTGTGACACGCCCACCTCCAGCACTTCCCCAGCCCGTGACTCCCTTGATGCCCAAAGCCACCATTAAGAAGACTGCCAGAATCGACACCACCCCAATCGCCTCAAGCGCGAAGAAAAGCATTGTCGAGCTGGCTTTAGAGAGCGGGCTGTCGAAGGATATCGCTGCCCAGGCATCGAGTGTCTCTAAAGAGAAGGTTTTGCAGGAAGAGGATTTCCCGGCACTTGATTCCAAGAAGGCGGTTTCTCCAGCGAAAGCCACCCCCGTTTTACCATCCAAGCCCCTGAATACTTCTAAGCCAGCACAGCCGAAGAAGACAGTGGCAGAAACGGTAGCCAAGGGCTCAGTCCAGAAACAGCCGGCATCCAAGGCGGACAAGCGTCCTACTCCGGGAACGTTGGATATCGCAGCTGCCACCAAAGCTGCCAATCAGACCAAGGTGTCGGAAGCTGCTGCCGAGTCCAAGAAGGCCGCCGATTCGGCTCCTACTGCTACAGCTCAGCCCACCAAGACTGCGGCATCTGCAGTGGCTACACCTACGGCAACAAGCGCGTCGATATCTTCGCCTCTGAGCCGGCCGACTCCCAAGACTCTTCGCTTGGTGCAAACGCCAAAGACGGAATTGCCGCCTAGCATTCCACCCGCAGCAGCTCAGTCGATCCGAGCTGGTGCCATCTCTGCCAATCGCCCCGGGACTCCCGCAAGTGAAATCATATCCGATTCGGCGTCTGTGATTAGTGCGTCGGTGTCAGCATCTCGGACAAGCTCGCCCCCGCCTTCAAAGATTGGCACAGCTTCGGTGCGCGCAACGACGAAGAGCCAACAGCGCAAGCAGCGCAAGGAGGCTTCCAAAGAAGCCACGGCCGCCATCATTGCCGAGCCCAAAGTAGCCGAGCAGGAGCCCGAGATCGCCCCCATTCTTGGACGAAAGAAGAAACAGAAGAAGGAGAAAAAGCCCAAGCCATCTAACAATGCCAGCCCCGCTGTCAGCCGGCCCGAAACTCCTGTGGGTGCACCTACAGCCAGCACACTCACACAGTCTAGTGGTGCCGCGGAGAAGCCGGTTGTCGTAGATGATAAGGCGACTCAATCGACCAAGGCTCACAAAGCCCAGCCAAGCATCGATCTGTCTTCAAGAAATAAGGATTCAAAGGGTAGAGATACCAAGAGCCCGCCCCTGAGCCCTGCACCCATCGACACGTCAATAAGATTGAACGAGTCGACCAAAACGACAGTCTTGACTCCTGACTACATCAATCCCAATGCGGATCCTCGCGCTGAGCCCGTTTATGAAGGCGCTGTTGGAGAGGTGCCGAGCTTGTCTGAAATTCTACAGAGCCTTATCGAGGAGGGTGAGCTTCCGGATCCTGACGATATTGGGCTGTTCAAAGCGGCGTCGACGAACCACCGTTCGGAGTTTGAAAAGCATGTACCCAACTCGCTGCCACCCACTGTGAAATCCGTTGTCACCAAAGAGGATGAAGCTGAGCTTAGCGCCTTCCGCCCAGTGCACAAATCCGTTAACGGCCATCGTGTGCTCCTCACTCCTAACGGCGACTTCGTACTCAACTTGACCGAGGAGGAAGAGAAGCGCTTTCTCGAGTTGCAGAGTCGTGTTGCGAAGACCAACGGCTTCCCCACTGCCTTCTCTCATCCCAAGTACAACGCACCCGGTACTGGATTCAGTTTGATCAGCGGTCGCGCTGTTCCTAATGGACTGCCTTCGTTCTTCCCCTCAGGCCCTAGCAGCTTCCCGCAGGATCCTGTCGGCAAGATGCATCGCGAGGAGGCGATTGGCTGTATCAACCAGCACGTACTTCCATCCCTGAATCTCGGTAGCTACAAGTCCAACTCGTCCTTCCCCAACCCCAACGCCACCAGTCTCCAGTCGCTGGCTCCATGGCTCAGCCCCAAGTTCTCTCGCGGCCGGGAGCCGTTCGACTCGCTCGCCGCCAGTGCGCCCGGCAGCGACGGCATGTTCCAGCACGTGGGCCACGTCAGCGACAGTCCGCACGAGAACTGGGACGACGAGGAAGATGATGGTGGTGAGAGCCCGTCGCCGGCCATCGGCAGCACCCCGCTCATGAGCATTGAGGAGGCCGAGCAGGTGCTGGTGGCGGCCAAGAAACAGCACGACGCGACGGACAAAAAGTTCAAGCAGGCCATGGGCCGCCTCCGGCGCCAGTTCGGCCTACATTGACTATATGCGGGCATTCTGCCATTCGGCGCGGCTACGGCGTATGCGCTTGTGGGCGCGGCTTGGTTTTTCCACGTAGCTGTCGTCGTGGCAGTGGCAGTGGCAGCTGTGGTTATTGATGCGGTTCTCGAATGGACTTCGGCGGTTGTGAGAATACTGACGCCTGGAGCATTATGAGCAATGAGGAGATATATTCGGCTTCTTCTTAGTTTTTGTTTTCCTCCTTATTTATTCCACAACCCAGAAGCGGGGACCGACAAAGCCAAAAGAGGAGTTGTGATAGCTTTGATATTGAGAGCGAATGCGTGGAATACGCAAAGCCGTGTAATGTATATATACATGTACGAGTATTATCTGTACCACCAGCAGATGAACAGGGCCCAGTCAAGCCACAGAAGGCCACGGGACCGACCTGTTCACGAATACGATAGCGATTCTTTAGATATAGAGTGGGGTGTCGTCAGAGCCACAGCGCCTGAACACGGCTCTAATTAGGTTTTGGTATGAGCGCCAACAGAGCGGCCTCTTGAGTTAAGAGGTTGGCGTTGTGTTAGTTTGCGCCTGCATTGTCTAGAATAAGAAGACGGTTCTCACCCTCACATCTTTGGAGTAAGGCCATGTACGGCCGTTTGTATTACGATGAAGAGCAAGGCGAGGCTTATCGACCCCTTGGAAGATTTGTTTCACTTCAAATGCCCTAGACCATTAAGCCCGTACAGAAAATGATAAACTCTAGTAAATGGAATCATTGGCCACGACTCTTGGTAATGGCCATCTGGTGGTAGCACCCTGCCTGACTGACACATGGGTATTTTACTTGTCATTAGTCGGAACAGTATTGGCAAAGCTCTCCCGCAGCTGCACCGCGTCCTCCTCGATCCTGTCGTTCCTCGCCGCCGCCTTGCGCTCCCTGTAGCGCAGCACCGTCATGCCCGCTTCGCCGGCCGCGGCCAGGGCGTAGAAGGCCGTCAAGATGACCAGGTCCACAAACTGGTGCACGACGGGGTACGGCGTCTCGTCCCTCGAGTTGGGCGTGCCGCTCAGGCCCAGCCCCGTGATCAGGGTGATCGTCTTGGTCGCCGTCACGGCCGCGCTGCCCGTCCAGAGGAACATGGACGCGACCCAGAACGGCGATAGCGTCTCGTGGAAAAAGGCATGCCCGCTGCCCCATAGCCCTTCGGTGAAGCGCAGTAGCGCTGCGACCACGGCGCCAACGTAGGCGACGGGGAGAAGACCCACACCGAGCGAGGCCCGTTCCAGTTGCACGATCTCGACGCTCTGCATCAGGATGATCACGGCTATGGCGCCGTAGTAGCCCAGCGAAGGCAGCAGGCGCTTTAGGCGCGTGGCTACAGATTGGCCTTCAGTGGTCGGGAAGCGGCGGTGCGTAGCACTGACACTCCTCCTGCTCACACCGCCGCCGCCGCCGCCGCCCCGGGACCCACCGATGGGGAAGGAATAGGGTGAGGAGCGCGGGTAGAGGTAGTTGTTGACCCGGCCGCGTCGCCGCCGCCGCCACCAGGACATGACGACCATGGTGGGCAGGCTGAAGAGGAAGATCCAGGTCGGCATGGGGGCCAGGACGGAGTCGAAGAAGCACTGGGTGGGGAGATGAGGGGATAGCCTGGACATGGGGCCCTGAGAGAGGGTTGTCAGTTGTTGGCCATGGGGCCGTCTGCGTCATGAAGAACATGTGAAAAGATGAGGACTCACGAAGCCTTCTGGGCGGTTGGTGCATAGTTGCGCCATGTTGGATATTATTTGGGGGTTGAAGTCTACAACAGCACGTCGCCTTGGATATTTGATATTAATATAAGAGTATGTATGAAGCGAGAGAGCGATAGGGCTCTGAAAGGTGTACGTGTATTAAGAAAGGGGGGTAATCATGAAGATATAGTTAAGTATGTAAGTTGGTAAGTAGGTAAAGCTATCGGCACATGCGATGATGGGAATTCAGAACTCACCAGCATTCGGATATTGTCGACTTGCCTTCTTTTCCATTCCCCATCATGGCCGGCCTCCCTTCCAAAAGGTCCAACCACCGGCAGCAGCTTCAACCTCGACGAGAAACAAGCCGTCGATCAGGTTTGCGTTGAGACACACTTGTGCATGAGACGATGTCGATGGTGCATATTCGTCGTGTTTCAGCGCATGCAGGTACAATTGGGAAACGTGCGGTTGACGGGATGACAGGGACCATCCCTGCAGATCTATAATTCTCCAGCTTCGCCCTCTGAACTTGGCAACTCTGGCTCTCGAACGGTTGGAGTCGATTTATGCAGTGACTGATCTGCGCTGACAAGTTTCAGCGATGAAGTCAATATTCCGTTGGGTTCTGCCACGAGAGAAGGACTGACTGGATGAGTTCAATATTGAAATGTCAAATAGCACCAATCCTATGCCACAGGCGGCACAAGAAGCTCGGGATGCAACTGCAATGCGATGCAAGCGATCAGCGAAACACACAATTCTATGGAAATTGAATGTTCAATTGCCTGCCGTATGTATGTTTGACGCTACGCTCTTGACTTCCTTCACCAGGCAGGCCTATGCGTCTACAGTAGATATCACCCATCTTCTCTCTTGCCTGAAGCCGGGTCCGTAACACTTAGGCATCAGGGGGACGCCCTTGTGTTGGGTGGTTATACCAGGGCGGTTGTGGCGGATGAGCTGCGAGTAACAGTGGCATGGCATTGGCCATGCTCTCGCCAAGGGACGCGGATCCCAAAGTTATAATACACTTTTCGATTTGTCATATACCTAAGCAATCGTTGATTCGATATACTGTATGTGTGGCAAGGGGTTGGTCAATTTGGCTTTGAAAGGGCCAGCTCTTGGCCGCATATCACGTATTTGCCGCACGTATAGACGTAAGGAGGACAACGTGATCTACCAGTAACCATGTTGTCTTCCGAACGATAGTAACTGATAAACCACATCCTACTGCGAGTGTGGCACTTGGCCTTTCTGGATGGTGTCGCCGCACTCTTGAGGACTGATGGGAACATTGACTTGCCCCCACCCAAAGAGTGGCGTGGCATTCACTCGAATGAATCCTATCCTAGAACTGCTGCCAAGTTGTAAGCAAACGTCATCTGTCAGTTGCTGGTACCTGGTCTCTGAGATATATACCGACATCGTACCGTGGTTACTTCCAACTCTGTGCGCAGGCGCCGTATAAGTAAGAGTAGCCCATCATCTGCCGGTTCTTGACTACGCTAACTCTGCATCTTACCTCGGTGAGATTGGGCAGGAAGGCTGCGTATTACTGCAAGCCCCCGAAGCCAGCACACCACACCCTCCCCCCCGCAGCCACCGTAATGTGTGCACACTGGGATGGGGTTGAGTTGAAGAACTCGATGGATAGGTAGATCTTCGCGAACAGAGTCGTCTATCCTTCTATCGGTGGCTACTAACAAGGGTATCCAGGATTTGATTCTCACCTGGGAGGCAGATCCCGGTCCCATCTTGAGCATTGGCTCTTTCTTGCCAACTTCATTGGGGCCCCGGCGTAACGTATCGCACCCGAACAGCCCACTGAGCAGACAGGAAGGCCCATGATGATCAACCACAGGCAGGTCGTACATACATACATCGTAGTCTTAATTGATTGGATCCTTACCTCCTCTGCCACGTCCTGTACGGGACTTTCTACCGGTAATGTACCCATGCGTGGTATGTAGCATTTTGGGCAGCTCGTATCGGCGGAACCGCTCGTCCTGGCATTTTATATGCTGATATGTGCAAGGCGAGTGCATTTGTCAGCGCTGGGACTTGCAACGGTCGGCCGTCGGTCAGCGGCATGTTTGTGGTGATACCTGGGTCAGGACCAGGAATGAGGCAGAAGGGCTGAAGGGTAATGTCTGCTAACAAATCAACATTATGGTCTTTTGTACTTCAGCTCTCTATATAATATAATTCTTCTCCGACCATGCCCACCTGGTCGTCGTCTAGCTACATAGCGAGCAGGGTACTTACATGCATCCTTTTCGGAAGGAAGGGCTTGCTCGATGGACGCGAGAGATGGCTACGTGCCACGATCGGGAAGGGCTGTTAGTAATGGAAGCTCCAAGCCAAGCCGCTTCACCCATAAGCCCAACAACCGATGAATTGGTTATTGGGCGAGAGAGAGGAGGAGAATGGAGGGGAGGGCAGGGGAGGGGGCGTGGAATCAATATTTCCCACCTTCCACAGCGAAAAAGGGGCCCATCCAGACCCCACGCGCTGCCACGGCCATCCGGGTCTGATCCGGCTTCCGTTGACTTTATTGTCCCCATCGCCGTGATGTGGAGGAGGCTACCAGGGGTATTGGGATCGAACCAGCTTTTCCGCAAAGAGTAACAACTTTCGGGCACCTAACCAGACCAAATTCACGTGAAGACCTAGGAAAGCACGGTAGTCACAATCTAAGGTATGGTAATTGACTTGTTTCTCCATGGCTACACAGAGCCCCTTCCTGTCGCCCGATCCAAAGAGACGATTGTGTCCTCGAAATCAAGAACGAAACATTCATTGTCCGAGTCGTCGTCAACTTGGTAAGCTAGCTAATATTCCGCCGCCGCTGCCGTCATCCCGTACTTCTCTGATCAGAATGCCCTCCTTCTTGTGCATGCAGATTCACTCCCTAAAAGAAGCCGTCCTCGCTGTTCTTATGCCATCTAGATAGCGCAGGCTGTCCGTAGATGAGCCTTACAATGTAGAAACTCCCAAACCCCGATTTAAGCCCCCGTTGAACGCCTGGTAGCTCTGGACAATTCCAAGAGTCTAAGAAATCCGATAAGAAAAGGCCGCAAATAGTAGTAAAAGAAATCATGAAAAATAACATGCAGACTGGGTATCAACGCAATGCCTAAAAGCAGATGGATCCCCAATGGTGTGCCCCTTTAAATGCCTAATAGCACCGTAAATGCAATGGAAACTCCTGTTCCCCATGCTTTCGAAGCTGGGTCATCGTGTGCGCGCAATACCTCCGCCGCTCGTTGCGGAGGTCGTCTGTAGTCTTCGTCGCCGACGCTGTCTCTTTCTCCTTTTCTTGTTTCTTTCCTTCTACCAGGTCTTCTCGGCCTGGAATCCCACGGAGTACCGGGGCTCTGCGCTGTCCCAGCAGATGGGAATCATGGCCAGTAAGTTGATAAATCGCTGACCGTTCTTTTTGAAATTGACCACCTCAACGGCAAGTTCGGTGTTTCCTTCAACGGCACTTCGCATCCTCTTCATAACGTCGCTGTCGATGTACTTGCGCGTAGAGGACTTCTTGACCTTGCCGCCTGGTGCTTGGAGGAACCGGCAGTTTCGGCCTATTATCTCTTGCTGGCTGTACCCAGTCAGCTCCGTAAATGGCTCGTTGGCATACACGACTGGGCAGTCAGGTTGCTGCAGGTCGCACAGTATAAGAGCACACGAAGCGTCGATGGCCCCAAGCTCGATAATGGGGTTGGCCCGCGTCATGACTCGAATCTGGAAAGCCTATCAGCACCAAGTCAAGCTTGACTCTTAGGCAATATAATATTACTTACGAGGATGTTCATCATATCGTAGCCACTAGGCGCATAAAGACCCGGATAGATGATGGCATCGTGCACATTGTTCTTCGGGACGGCAACCGCGGAGGTTATGGTAGTTGACTCGGTCGTTGTTTGTCCATCCGTCTCATATTGGTACTAACAAAATGTTAGTATATGTTGTCAACGGTAATGTCGTGAGTTATCGTCTCCAAACTCCATCTCAAATGCTCCAGGGCAAGATAACAAGCATCAAGGGCTGCCCAAGATGAAAAGAGCTGCTCCAAGAGGGGTTGAAGACAGGTGAACCTACGTTGAAAGCACTCTGCTCCCAGGGATTCATGATTGGCATGGTACCCGCCGGGAACAATGGCATAGTCATGCTGAGCAGAGTTCTGGTCGATTGGGAGTATGTTGGATCTTGGCCGGGACCTTTCGAGGTCGAAGTCTAGCCCAATATGACAACGACAACAACGATGGCTTGAATTCAATAAGAAGCCGGATGAGCACTTTGGAAATGGTTAAAGCCAAGAAGTGATGTACTGGATGGATGGTTAGGAGGCTATGCAGGTGCTTTTTGACGGGATTCCGGAGCAAGTGGGAGTTAAGAGGCAACAGAGCAAAAGATAGGATGTTGAGGAATTGACAGCAATTTGATTATCCCATGGTTGGTTGCTCTGTTTGAGCTGTGCCTGAAAAAGACGAGGGATCGTGATCTCAGGTCAAGTAGGCGTAATAGGCAAAGGACTAGAGAAACAAGAATGAGACGCAAGACGCCAATACTTTAGGCGACCAGGGTTCGGAGATCGAACCGCAACGTTGAATAAAGGGACCAGAATAGAGTTGAAGGCCTGCATCCTGCATGGTGAAGAGCAGGCAGGGGGTCTGGGCCCGCCTGTAGAGGCACAGAGAGCCTGAAAGAGGCATGGAGAGGCCGTGGGGTTTTGGGATGATCTGCCGTTGGATGATCTCAGGAGACGGACATGATAGCTGGGGATCGAAGGCGGATTTGGGTTTGCTGGGTTTCTGGGAGCGAGCAGGGGGCGAGCAGGGGACATGCCATCCGACAAGGGTGGCAGGCTGTTATCAACCTAGTTGTTAGTGTATCATAGTGCTATGTACATAGAGCTCGCCTAACCACCAACCGGGCTAGGCGGGGTGACGGGCGATGATAGCGATGAATCGACGATATTTTCGGCACCTACCTCTCAACTACATACTGTACAGTACTTACTAAACGGCCGCACGTGGGCTTGATGGGCTTGATGGGCTTGATGGGCTTGATGGGAGTGATGGGCTGGGGTGGATCTACCCGTTTGCGGCTTTCCACTGACTTCCTTTTCCTGTCTACTTCGGGTAAGAGCGCGCGAGCAAACCCCAGCACCAAAACATACATGTACTGTACTGTACTGTGCTGTAAGCAGATGCCACCATACCATGGGCTTTGCTTTGGCTCATCGGAAATTTCCAAACCTCGATCCCGTTATGATGCCTCGATGGAATGTGATCAGGCATCACTACAGCAATGCAAATGCAAATGTAGATGTACAACACATATATGAAGAAGGAATGCATGCATTTGATGCGACTGAAGAAGTCTTGCTTCAAGTTGATGAGTCGAACAAACAAGCCGGCTGAGCCCCAAGGCCCCAAAGCCCCAAAGCCCTAGATTGAGTGCCAGTGTTGCGCTGTGGAAAAGCCGATGCCTCCATCGTGTTCGTCTGACTTGGAATCGGGCTCCTGAATTGGCAAACAAGTCATAGACCGCAAGCAACATGACATTTGCAAAAGCCGATAGCCAGAAAATGGTACGAGTTTGTCATCTTCCCAGGGCTATCGCTCGGCAATCCCCTTCCAGTTGTAGGACGGTACTGGGACGGGGGTTGACGAGAATCGAAAAAAGCGGGAGAGCAGACTCTCGATCATGACGTTGAGTTTTTGAAAGCCGCATCGTGAGGAATCGGGTGGAACTCAGTGGGGGTACTCTGTAGAGAAAGTCGATCTGCTAATGAGGTGGGGCCATCTCGGATAAGTCCACCATCTCGAGCTTGTCTCTTCACTAACCTAGCCAGATATGGTAAGCAGCCAAGTCACCGTAACGCCGTCACCAGTGCGTGCGTGCGTGCGTGCGTGCCAGTGACGGTGTTGCTGTGTCAGTGTTGCTATGTCAGTATCAGGAGCTCAGGAGCCCGTTTTCCAGCTACAGCATCGATCATTGATTGTCTCGAAATAACACCGAAATCAAATCATGGTGATATTGCCAGATGTCGTGACACTCAAGATACAGCCACTGCTTTCCTGCTTGGTTTCTGGGTCTCAGATTCCCGAGGTTGGTTTTGGACCGCCACAGCATGAGACAAGCAGCAAGCAGTTCGTTTGTTAGCTGTCTGTTGCTCGCTGCTTGTTGCCCCCTCACCTTGCTACAAGTAGGTGGTAACCTTAGGCGCTGGCCGACAAAACGACTTTCTCCAGCCACAACCTGCAGCCATCGGCGATGGAGGGTTAGCTAAGGTTGGAGCTCAGCCACAGCAGTCTCATGATGACCTCAACTTCTCATCCACAGGCTTCTGGCCCATCAAAAAAATAAACCAAGACAACGCCAATTATTAGACTTCCCGCTTTGCTTCTCCATCCGAATTTCGAAGCATGGCGTTCCGGTCTTGTGTTTCTACGGCTAACAAGATGTACTGTACTGCTAAATAGGGTCTTATACTACAGTACATAGATTACAACTGTTACGAGTGAATGATGGCACAAATCTGTTCCACGTTGCCCCTTTCCATCTTCGCACATGACATGACAAATATATAGACCCATCTTGTCTCGATCTGATGGAAGGGCGGAAGAAATGTCATCATCTACGAGGTTTTCCACCGCCATCAACAACATCCGTCTGGTTTCACTTCCCACGTCTTGGCACAGAGCAACACCGCCCTTCCAGACATGCAGATGTGGCCTACAACCAAGCCTGACTCGGGATGAGCCTGTTCATCACCCACGACAGATCGTATCAACTATAAATCAAAACAGGTTCATAGAAATTGCCAACTTAGATGTGCAAAACGCTGACATCGCAGGTGGACTACATTACATCGCTGAAGAAATGGCAACCAACAACCAAAGATTATCATGCCACTTGGGAGCTCGAAACTCTAATGTACGGGCAAATGAACCATGGTGATAGTGGGATTTGCCCATGCTGATTCTGCCATGTAGCACGGCCATGGATGTTTGAGCGACAGCGGCCCATCAACTCAACAGAAAAGCAAGCATGGCGATTAAAACGCTCTGTATGGTCGTGTGTATGCTTGGCTAAAGCTTTCAGACCTCCTCCTTTCGGTTTTGTGATTGGGACAGGCAATCATAGAGGTGTTTTGATATCCTCGATACAACAAATCAATCCTACGATATGCCACCCAGAGTATTGTTAACAAGCCGGCCAAAGCCAATCTGGTTGGCGGCGGCAATTTTGATTACAATAGGTGTGTAAATGAGGCAATATGCTCGTGTCTTTTGAGAGCAGATGCCAAAAATGCTGGCTGTTTGACTAACGTGTTGCCTACTATCCTTGCCCTACAGCGCTCTTCCTTTCGCTCTTCGACAGCCAAGATATAACATCGTCGCTAAGCCACTACATCCCGGGCCAACCCTATGGCGGTGGCATCGAGAAAGTCCACCCGATCGCCGGCGGGATACCGCTACGCGTCATGTTCATCGGAGCCTCGATTGCCCGGGGTGAGGAATCGACACACGATGTCGGATACCGGCAGCAGCTGCGGGATTGGATGGCGGCGCAGGGTAATCCCGTGAATTGTGTGGGCACACAGCGCTTCGGCTACCATGTCAACGACATTAGCAGCAGCGATGGCGACAGCCACGACAAAAGTACCAACGGGACTTCTTTCCGGGACGACGACAACGAGGCCTACGGTGCCCACCGCATCCGCGACTTGCACGAGAAATGCCGCGTCGCCGTTCCGCAGTTCCGGCCCAATCTCATGCTTGTCCAGATCGGCACGAGCGACTGCTGGCGCGAGGACGACCCCGTCAACATCATCTCGCGCTACAAGGACTTTGTGCGTTACCTGCTGCTGCCCGACGACAACGGCGGCGTCCAGCAAGTAGACGAGCGGGGAAACAAAGCAGGCGTCGAGGCTACGGTCATCGTGTCCACGTTGGTCACGACACCCAACAAGGAGAAAGAGCGCTGCTTCTTCAGCGCTAACGCGCAGATCCGACAGGCGGCTCTCGATCTGCAGCGGGAGGGCCTGCCCGTTGTGCTAGCCGAGATGCACTACGATCAGGGGTTTCTCGGCCGCCCCCGCGAGAGCGACATCGGCCCCGACGACATACACCCCACGGACGACGGCTATTTGATGATGGGCGATATCTTCAAGGAGGCCATCCGCGAGGCGGACCAGAAGGGCTTCATCAAGCGGGCGGTGGAGAATGGGATCCCTGAAGACGGTGATGCGGAACGACGTGCCGAGGAGGCTGCGGCGGCGCAAACACCAGCCCAGGCCCCGGCTCCGGTCCAGGCTCAAGCCTCAGCCGAAAAAGCCAAAGGCGGGCCACCACCGCATCGTCGGGGACTTGATGAAACTTGAGAGGCGTGAGAGAAATCAGCCGGAAAGAGTCTACTAATCAGGGGCCCGGGGATTGTTTGTTTGTTCGTGCTGTTTGCGCCCCTCAACACTCCTTCATCAAATGCTGGCGTCGAAGATGTGCAAAGCTGCTGGTGTACAACAGTGAAAACGGGAAAACAATGTTGGCGTAATTCTGTGATTTCTCTGAACGAGGTTCTCGCTGTTACATACACACATGAAATAACGAGATGACCACGGTTTTCTTTTTCCGACAGTATACAAAACGAAGGACGATTTTATATGCTTTCTCTCCCACTATGTACAAGGAAGTTTCCCACACATAACATACTAGTCCAAATGAATAGCCTTCGTTGACTACCATCAACCCCTTGAAAAGCCCCCGGTGTCGCCCAAATTCTCTGCGCAATACTAATCATTGCCCATCAGCTTTGAGAGAGATCGTACCTGAGGAAAGAAAGGGGGCGAGAAAGAAAACCCCTTGCATTTACGAACTCCCTCGAGATCTATTCCCCATTGCTGGCTCGTCACTCCGCTCACTGCTTGAAGGTCGAGTTGATGGGACCGAACTTGATGTTGCTGTAGATGACTTGGCTGCTGCCTTGCTTGCCCTCGACGTCGGCGGGCACACCGGAGCTGGTCTCGCAGGTACCGCGGGCCACACCAGGGGTCGACGGGTCCTTGTCGAGCGGGTAGCTGCTGTCGAGCCAGAGCATGTTGGCGTAGTGCTGTTATTTTTTTGATAAATGTTAATGTCACATATGGCGGCGCGGAGAGGGGGAGACCGGGGAGAAAATAATATGAAAAGGCGAATAACTCACGTCGTCCCAGAGAGACATGACCAAAACCATGTTGCCGGCAAGGGCCTTGGCCATCTGCTGCAGCCCACCCTTGCTCTTGAAGTCGTCGGTGTCGCCAAAGGCCGTCTTTTGCGAGCTGCAGAACGCCTCGTCGATCTGGTTGCCACCGTTGCCCTCGATGGTAGACTCGGAGTTGGGGATGGTCTTGCCGCCCTGCACGTAGAAGCGGCGGATGGCCTCGAGGTTGCTGCCGGACCCGATGAACTGCGTCACCACGGTGATCTTCTTTTTGGTGTCGACTGTCATGCCGGGGCCGTAGAAGTCTTTGACGCCCTGTCGGTACGAGTTGAAGTCGCAGCCGTCCGGGTCGCAGTCACCGGCGTACCGGTCCGAGGAGTAGGTACCGCCGCAGTTGTCGCCCTGGCAGGCCTTCTGGCCGATGGTCTTGCAGGGGTGGGGCGTGTATGCCGTGGAGATGCTGTTGGCCTCTGTTGGAGGGTCGCGACTTGTCAGAAACCCTTTCTTCTTCCTTTCACCTTCTCGAGCAAGAACGAAGGAAGAAAAGCAAACTTACCCCAGATATCCATCTCAGAGCAGCAGGAACCCCGGGCACCCACACCAGCGTTCTCGTCGTTGGTCGAGGGCTGCCACTGGTCCGAGTTGGCCTCACCGTCGATGAACTTCAGGTCGCGCGGGCACTGAGCATCGCAGTAACCCGTGCCGTACTTGGCGCCGGCCTTGTTTGCCGAGTGTTTGGACTTGCCGCCATCCTCGTCCATGGAGACGAAGTAGAGGGCGCCGTTCAGGCCGCAGCCGAGCTTGGACAGGTCCACGTCGAAGGTGAACTCGTTGCCCAGCAGCTTGAAAGTCTGGTACTTGTCCGCGCCGTTCATCAGGTAGGTACGGGATCCAATGTTGGTGGCTATGTTGCGGGAAGACGTGAGTCAGTTTCTTTCTATGCTTATATATCTCTTGTACATTCAGGGAAAGACTCACAGTACTGGCCCTTGGTCACGAACTTCAGCGTCAGGGCGTTGCCGCTGGTCGTGATGCCGTAGGTGCTCGAGTAGTCGGCGCCGTCGACGGCGCACTTCTGAGAGCACGACTTGGCGTCGGAGCAGATGCTCGAGTCCCACTCGTTGCCGGTGTAGCAGTTGGTGGTGCCGCTGGTCTCGTGCAGCCAGCGCCAGTTGGCGTCGATGGTGATCTCGCCGCTGACGGTCTGGCAGCTGCCGCCGCTACTGCACTTCTGCCAGCTCAACTTGGGGTGCGTCTCCGTGGTCTGGGTGCCGACCTGCTGGGCGCTGGCCGTGCTGGCCAGGAGGCCGCCGAGGAGCGCGATCTTCGAAAGCATCGTGATACAGGGGAAAAGTAATTCGGAGTTTAACAAGAAGACCAGGGGACAAAGATGTTTGAAGTGGTGGTAAGAAGACCAGAGGATCGGGATTAAATCTTAGATGGATGATGGCATACTACTTTTTATATTGTGTTCCCCTCCTCCTCCTCCTCCTCTCCCCAAGAGAGCCCCGTTCTAAGAGCTGATCTCATTATTGTTTCCGAATCAGGAACTCGGCCGCACTATCCCATGATCCACGCATAGCGATATTACGCCCAGATGGTCCAGACGGCAACCTGGGCCTGTTTGCCGATGGATTCGGCCTGGAAGTGGCAATAGGCTTCTTCCGAGATGCCTCCTTACGTATACAGAGCCCGTTATGGGTTTGGAGGGAAACCAAAGGAGTATACTATATGGAAGGAAGATCTGGCAAATTATAACGCCAAGTTGTACCCAAGAGGTGTGATTGATGGTATATTACCGATATGCATCCCGTGAAAACGGAATACTTCCTTATATGGATGGTCAGGGCATCCGCATAGACCTGAATCTTCACCCTTGTCATGGTTGGTAATGGCTGTGCCGAAGACTGTTTCTGGCAATGACCAGTGAGACCAGATACTGAAGAAGTGCGCCAACAAAAGAGCATATCGCTCTCTCATCTGGTTCAGGACTAACTGATTGTACACTCGATCTTCGTGATTCTGTCCAGACATTGGATCAACGTCGTGAAAGGGGTGGGCATGGGTTCACCCACCCGGAGACCCTGACAACATCTTCTAGGAGCCGCGGAGGATGGTTTCCTGAAGTCGAAATCCGACTTCACGTTGTGGATGTGTAATATACCACCCTGGCCACTAAGACGATCACTTGACAAATTGAGTGCCCAACTTATTGCCTTCGGGGAACTGTAGACACGCAGGAACATTTCTATTCACGGCAACGAGGGCTCCGAACCACCATCCAGATCTACCTTAATGTAGCATCCTCCAATCGTAATTTAGATGGACAAATTAATATGCCCAGATAGGTACAGGCCCTTCATCTGCTCACTGCTGAGTATTACGTTGTATGTGCTCTGAACCAGCCAACAGTGGTGGTAACAGATCAAACAAGATTGCAACAGGCAAGCAGTAATGTTCTCATGATAACTTGCATGCATACACTCGCAAGAGAACTGGCGAATCACCGGGCCTCGGCCTCGAGAGACGCGAAAAGATCCTTGGCGGCTAAACTGCCGGCTCATGCAACCCCCCACAGACTAGAGGGGTTTCGAGAATCTGGGGTAGCGAACACTGACAGCTTTGCTGATCTTCTCGCTTTCAGTCGGTCCCGCAGCTCTTAGGAACCGCCCAGTCTTGCTTGTTTCTTCGCCTAGAGTGCTTGTTAAAGTGCTTGTACTAGCCCTAAGGACGGTTGACATGCCTGGGCGACGATCAAAAGCACGGGAAAGCGAAGCTTGAAAAGCACTATAGGCTCAGAACATTGCGGTTTCGCGTGTCTTTGCACACGGCAGATGGCCATGTCAATCGAACGATATGGTCCACTCAAAACGGTTTTACGAAAGAGCATGAGGATGAATGGATGGGAGCTATATTGCTGTTCCCATTGCATACCGTCGTCGGTGGGTGTCTCGAGCCTTGACTTTACAAACAAGGCGTTCCCCTCTTCTTGGCAATACCAAAAGGTTGCATAACATGCGTTGCTAATGGAGAGCAGGTTTCTTTGTTGCTTGCTGGCTGTAGATTGATTGGAATCATTGATTTTAGCCATCGAGGTGGTTCGGTGTAACCTTCCAGAGCGGTTGCCGCAAGTGAGAACTTTTGAGCTACAAGGGATGTACATGGTAAGGTGACATCGCCGACGTCTGGTCTTGGACAACCGCGGCAACTTGCCACACGCAAGAAGATGAGGCAGTGGCAGGTGGCACGTTGTTGGGCGGTATGCTGTTCTAGAATTCGGATATTTGGTATAACGAAGTACCTTCTATGTAACATTATCGACAATAACGACGTGGCCCAGGGAAGTAACTTCCGAGGTCTGTGAAGCGATGTCGACTGATTGGGCACATCCACCAATTCTAGCTGGTGCACATCTGGCATCGGACATTTTGAACACGCGCTCTAGACTGATGCCCCATTGGGGCATGCGAACCGTGAGGAACAGAGCAGTGACATGCCTAGCACAGCTCTCTTCGTCTGAGATGGCTGTACATCGCAACCCTCAAACATCAAGCAATCCGACATGGTTCAAGTAAATCAGACTTAATATGCTGATCCTGTGTACAAGATCGATATAGTGACGTAAACCGTGCTTCAACTTGTTGACGATAGGGTACTGTACAGATTTGTCCAGATTCCGCGAATGAATACCTTACGGCCGTGGCAGTTTGATCGCCTCGCCGTACAAGCAAGCATATGCTTAAATAGGAAAGCAACAACACTCGAGGTCTGCAAACCGAACATCCCAGTTGATTTCATCTGAGACTGGTGGATTCCGATAGTGTATACCAAGAGAACAGGAACGTCTTCTGAATCTTCTGTATAGGAGCCAAGGACCGTGAGAACTATCGATATATGCTCGACTGTCTTGGCGCATAGGCTGGCCAGTGTGATGGGCAGAGCTTAGCCTTGGCCGTTGGAGTCATATAAGATAATCAACTCGATTCGGTCCAGATCCTTTAGGACAAAAGCATAGGAGTTTTGGGCCTTCAAGATGATGGTGTCGTCAGCCTGGGAAAAGCCCCATGACCTCGTATCCGATGTTCTCGGCCAGGATGCAAAACATGCGCTTAACGGCTTTCGCAGAATGCTAATGTTTGTCAACAACAAGAGCGAGCAGCCTGGATGATCATGTATTCCTGGTTGTACGAAGACCAAACATCGCTATATTCGCAGCAGACAGACCCATCGTCGTACGTTGGTTGAATCCTCGCGATTTCAGTGGTGGACTTGCGCGACTCTTCATATCTCGGGCAAGTAGCCAAGACTGGAGCTGGAGAGACTGATTACCGCCCCTCATTGCCAGCTTCTTCATCGGGTACACCCAAGGAACCAAGCTTGTCATCTAACCACTTGGCAAGCTCTTCAGCTTGCCTCCGCATCAATACTACTCCTGCAGCATTCACACTGCCCATAGTCGTAACGCTGGCGGTAGTGGCTGCCCCAGCACTTGCGACACTTTCAACCTCAGACGGGGATCCCAGGGGTGTTGGGTGCGATGAAGACGCTGCCTGGGGTACCTGAAGTGACTGGCTTTGCCCCTGCGCAGACTGCGCTTGTTCCCCGCCGTCCGGTATAGGCCCAATGCATACGAACAAGAGTCCGCAGCGGAGTTTGCGCACCACCAGCACCGCGCCCGTGAGCTGTATGGTGATAGCGCCCGATGTCGGGTCTTGACGTGACTTCGTGCCGGCCGGGGCAGGCGGCAGTGCCTCAGCTACGGCGGCGTTTGTGCCCTGTGCCGCGTAGATGGTCCATATCGATGCAGCTACGGTGCATTGTGTCCGCAAGGTGCTCACGGGGTGTGATGAGGCATGAGCAAGCAGCTTCCCCGATAGGGTGGTCAGCAGGGTCGTATGGATCTGTGGCGATAGGTTTGACTGTAGGAAGGACGTGAGCCGTTTCGTAAGGAGGAGAGGGGGTGTCGGCGCGGGCAGCGACATTGGATTCGATCTGGGTTGCTGCTTTGGTGGATGGGTCAATTGTCTTTGTCTTTAATGAGCGGTGCGACGTTGGATCTTGGTCGGGAGCGGCGACGCCGGTTTCAAGAAAGAAGACAAATGAACAACGAAGATCGTGATATGCGTCTGTCAAGGAGTCCGCTATTGTGTAGAAGCTATCAATCAACGTTGCGTGCTTTGAGAGAGTTTCCCTCAAGCTTGCAAGTCTGCCAGGGTGCCAATGTGCCTTGGTTGATCTGGTTGATCTGGGTGATCTGGGTGCCTGAGTGCTGAGGTCGAGGCGTGCATGCGGTGACATACATATCCCCCACTTTGGAAATAGCGATGGATCATGGGCAGGGGACCTGTGGCCCAAGCGTCAACGTCCCTACCACTATGTAATACATGCTCCATCTCTCCTGTATCATATCGTATGTATGTAAGTAAACATGTTTCCAACTGCATCTTATTACCAGCAGTTCTCCTCTATGACAACACACATGTCCGAAAGTCCGGGCAAATTACGGCAGTCTGGAAGGAATTGCATGCAGTTCGATTGACATTGACTAGCTACTGGATAATGCTACAGGAGGCCCGCGCTGGGCCTGATATCAGATCCCAATCCTGTCAAGATTGGTCTTCTTCCTCCTCATCTGTTTGCCGGTTGCGCTGCTCATATCTTTCAAATGTTGTTTGGCAGAGCTCGCGAATCTCTTGGATGATCTTGTCCCGGGTGGGGTTGCAGCTTGGCGCTTCGAGCTCATCATCTCGGACTTTGGCGTCCTCCTTGTCCAGCTGCTCGTTCCGGAGTCGGACCAGTCCGGCTTCGCTGGCCTTCCTCTCTGCCTCGGCTTCGGCCTGCTCGATTTGCACATCCTCTACTCCTACCACCGCCTGCCCATCGCGATCCGTCTCCCGGAAGTACTGGAACCCTTCCTTAGCCCTCAGGTAGAGTTCCATGGTATAGTTCTGCTTGGCCTTAGTCTTCGACATGAGCTCCCACACTAGATCCTTCAGACCCGCACTATAGTTGACCTCGCTGAACATCTCATTCCAGCGCTCCGAGTCCTGGTCACGGAGGAACTCCATGTGCTTCATGGCTGCCATGTGTGGCCTGACCATCATCCCCATGAGCACATCGCCCACCGAGCGATACTCACTGATGATGGTGTAAGGCTGACCAAACTAGACATGCTTGTCAGCAAAGTTTGCTCATGAGACGATGACGTAAGGGCTTACCTGTGGCGGATGGTAGAGCGGCATATCCTCGTTCTGGCGGAGCTTTTCTAGTGGCTCGAAGCCATCCTGGCCGGCTAGAATTCTTCCCTCAGCGGCTGGGACCCGGCCTCCGAGGATGCCATTCACGTGGCCCGAAACATGAGCCTTGCTCATATTCCCCAGCTTGCACTGCCCATAAGTCTCAGTCCCCGTATGCGGGTGGCAGAAGAAAATGTTTGCTGGGCTAATGTCTCTATGTAGGATGGTGTGCCAGTCCACACCGGCATCATAGATCTCATACTGCTTCGTGTCGGGGTTTAGGTCTTCGCGGATCCCATCGTGCAACCAAGCAAGTGCCTTTAAAACGGAACATAGGACGTGCCAGCATAGAGACTCGGGTAGGAACTTGTTTTGCGCGACGGGCACTTCGTAATGCTGCTCCTCGTTGTTAGGCCGAATTTCCGTCCTCGGTTGAAACAGATTTTCCAGCGTCCCGGCGTTGCAGTAGTCGAAGATGAAGAAGTAAGACACTTGATCGGGCGAATTGCTGTCCTTCCAGCCGATGAGCTGCACCCAGTCAACGAGATTGATGAGGTTCTCGTGGTTCAGAAGTGCCATCAGGGACTCCATCATATTGTTGGCCTCCTTGTCGAGCAGCCAGAGGAGCGGCTTGGGGGTGATTTGGTCATCCCCGAACTCGAGAAGCCAAGGGGTTACATCGCGAGCCAGAAAGGGCGCGCGGTCGCTCTTTCGCACCGCTTTCCAGACACCCGGGGAAACCTCCGAGGTGAAGTCGTACTTGGACGCCTGCCTTGAGAGCTCGGAGGCCACTTTCTTGGAAAGACCGCGGTATGGTGGTGCTGCCTCCATGGTTTCGGCAATTTGTGTGTGCGCTCAATCTGATGGTGGATTACTTGGAAACAAGAAAAGCAATAACACGTCAGAGTCAGAATCGGGGCGGAGAGGAGAGGGAGGTTTGTTGTAGACAAGCACTTCATCCCTTTCATCGCACCCGTCCGACCCTTTGTTGTCTATCATCGGAGACATGCTGGGCACATTCCAAGTAGACAAAGCTATCCGAAGCAGCCATTGTTGTCTCGAAAATCGGTATACGAATGCCCCTAGTTTGCGGAAAGAGTTGTGTCAGTTTCTGGGAGCCATGACATCGCATTCTTCGTCTACTCGTTGCTAGGGATCTATTTACACTATAGTCGGTAGCGATGCAGGAATTCGAGAGCGGCGACTAGTCTTTGATGCCTACCCTGCAAGTATGTAGTCAACTGTCAGTCTACCTTGTATAGGTCTTCAATGCTTGACTGAAGTTGCCAAAGTTGAGGACAACAATGTAAGTAGGTCATGCTCCTCTAGGTTGGGGGTTGCTGCATACATCTTGGGCGCCTCATGTAAATACTTTGGGGCAAGGAACTTGGCTGTAGCTCAGTGGCACACCACAATGCCGATCGTGGCGGATATAATAATACAACTCCACAACGACGCTGCGTGATTATTTCGGTGCAATTCAAACTTTACGCAATGATTTTCTTTCGAGGAGATGTTTGCATGAGGTAGTTGGGCGGGCGGCACGCAATAGCCGAGATTTCCGAGTCCCAATAAGTTCTTGTTGGCCTTCAGGCCAACCAACATGCGCCGTGAATGCACAGGTGCGCACACTTGACACGGTCGTGACCCGTTTTGCTTCGAACAACGTAAAAGCAATTTGCCATGATAGGCACTGAGTTCCTTTAGGCCGTCGAATTTTTCTTTTTCACCAGGGAAGCATATGATAGGCCGCGATTGAGCACAGTTTTGTTTTAGGCGCGTACGTCGCATACCTAGCTACGCGTTTCTTGCATCTCTGCTCCCGCTTTCGATAGCCGCTTGGTGTTGGTTGTTAGTGCTGCTGCTGGTTGGGGGCGGCGCTTGTGTGCGAGTTGGGTGTCGAGTTGGCCCCCATTCATCCTGCTGCTCGGATAGGCCCCTATGCGCGAGTCGTGGGCTGTTCGCCAATGTCAGCTGTTTATAGACATTCATTCACCAAACGGACCACAACCCCAAACCGAGGGCGAAGGGAGAGACGCGCAAGTGCGTGATCTACAGTGCAGGCACAGGCAGTTGGTGGTCTATCAAACAAGGCTGCTTTGGCCGCATGATGTTTGCGATTGTTTCGATTCTAGTTTCTAGTTCGGGTCCGTCCTGCGCCAGATAGCGGGCTGGCTGCTGGCTGCTGGCTGGCGGGCTTCACCAGACCAGAGACGGCCAGTTTCTGGATGACCGAAGGACATTTGATTTGATTCATCTGATCGTTGGTTCCTCTGGCGTGCTGAGTGTTTAGGTGTGCTGGTGGCACCTTTGTGTCTGTGTGGACCGGCTTGTTCTCTTGAAGCTTGGCTTTCCCCATGTGCCTGTTTCGGGGGTCGATGGGCTAACCCAATAGGACTAGAGGCCACGAAGATCAGGGCAGGAATCCAGGGGGGCGGCTATGTAGGAAGCTTCCCTTGAAAGTTGAGGGTTCCCTGTTCAGTAGTAGCCTGTTCAGTAGCCTGCCTGTAGCACTGCCAGACTGCTTGCACTGCTCCCATGCTAATTTTGATTTCATCAGGAGACTCGGACTTCAAACGCTCCCAGTAATTGCCGCTAAGCCCTTCGCAGCAAGCCCGCTAAAGTAATTGACCAATGGGCCAGGCCTTGCGTCTTCATGGATCCTAATCATCCACAGACCCTGGACTTGCCTGGAGAACAACACAGCCAATCCGGAGTTACTCTAGCCGGGACTTATCGCCATGCTGCATTCGACTTCAAACCTGCCAAGGCCCGGGTGGCCCCCTTTATGGCAGGCCCTCTGCAACTTGATGCAACATCATCCTTGATAGGTTACTATCAGTAGAGAGGAGGGAGCCTGGGGGTTCTTGGGGGCCTGGAGGCGGATGCCGTACCATCCATTGGTGGTGGTACTGGACTGGTCTGGTCTGCAATATTCCGTAGGTTAATGTATGTCTGATACCGGAGCAGCCTTCACTCGAACTTCTAGTTTTCGTCAGATTAACGAGACGGACGTGACACTTCTTTCCGCCAAAAGCACAATCGCATACGCGCGCCCGCCGAAACGCTCTTTACCTGAATATACAGACATTCCTTTTTGGTGAACAATCCCAAGATTGTTCCCCAGTCGTTCCCTCTTTTTCTCGGCATCTTGCGTCGGTGCATTGTCGTCTCTACCCCATTTAGCAATCTGATACATCAATCCACGCCCGGCCCTGGCATTACGGTTCAAGAGGGTCTACTTTGAGTCGATCAAACCTCCCAACGACCTCCTTCGACCAGACTTTTCTCATTTGACGCCTGTCAACGTCTTGTTTGGCCGTTGGTTTCCTGGCGACTTCTTTCCACCTTCAAATTCGGCCAAGACAGTCTAACAGGGCACGGTATCGCTGCGTCGATCGAATCGCGAACCCGAGAATAGCGCCTTTTACCAGGACATGCCGCTATAGAAAACTCGCTCGTCACTCCACTGTGTTCCGGCCAGGTGAAATGTCGTCGTCGGTCAACTAGGGGACCGATACTTGTCGCAGTCCACCATCAAACCCATCATCACTCCCTCGACGCCGCCGAATCCGTTCTAGGGCGGCGCTTGTCTCTCATTGAAAGTCCCTCGCATCTGCCAGGGCAAACCCTCTTCTTCTTCTTTTTCCTGGATACCACCGCTTTGCAAGCCATTGCTCTTTTTCGAACATCAACGCGCAGTCGAACAGCTTCGCAGGCGAGCGACGACTTGTGCATATCGGCAGGACCGGCTCGGGCATAAGCTATTACGATCACGACCACGACTTCTTGGACCCCCCTCTATCGGATTTCCGCCTTCCATTCATTCATCTTCATTGGGTAGCAGGGCTCCAATTTGTTAGGAGTCTTTTTGTAATAACGACCGACCGTCGACGCTCATTTATCAGTAAACCGACTAGATCATTTCGACCACGTGCAAGCGCGGAATCTTGGAATAGTCAGTATGGGTTGTTTTGGTTCTAAGGGTCGCGCGGCCGACGTGCGACCCGAGGCGAAATGGGACTACATTGTAAGTGCTCTCGGGCTCATCGATATTAGCCGAACCGGTGCTGATGATTCCGGTGTCAACAGAGTCTCAAAGACTTCAAGTCCAATTCCTGTTTTACCGTCTTCGCTTATGTATACTTGCACTTCTCACTTATTCTTTCCATAGCCGTCTATGGCGTCGACAGCTTTACTGCAGTCAACTTGTTGGCTTTCGACAAGTGGACCAGTCAAGTCAAGGCCACGTCTTTCGTCTCCTTCGATGTCATCAAGATTGTGTTCTCGGTCTGTATCATACTCTCGTTCATCAACTTGACCTATGAGCACATCCGCGCCAGGCGCGTCATGAACCGAGGCAGCGTGGCTGAGTCTTTCTTGGACAACTTGGCTGTGCGCCTGGAGAGTGTCCGCTGGGGTGGACAAGGTTGGAGGCGCTTCTTGGTCTTCGCAGAGCTCACCAAATCCAAGAAGGGCGCTGAGTACGTCGCACTCTTCACATACTTCAGCTTCCAGTGTAAGTAGTAAAAACACACAGCATCCTACTCGGCAAGTTGCTAATTGGATTATAGCTTGGATCCGTGTGATCTTCTGCTCTGGTCCCCGCCAGGTGCTCAATGCTCTCACGCTGTACAACGTGTTCACCAATAGTCTCATCCCTACTGAGACTGGCTCGGTCGATAAGTCAATTATGAACTTTTTCAGCAAGCTTGAGAACCTGGCAAAACAAAACACCCAGCAAGTGGTTGTCTTATCTGGCATGATATTCACATTGATCGTCTGGGTCATTACGCTCCTCTCCTTGCTGATTGCGGTTCTCTTCTACGTTTTCTTCCTGTGGCACTACATCCCCAGGCAGGATGGCGGCCTATCGGGTTATTGCTCACGAAAGATTAACAAGAGATTGATGAGGATCGTCTCTGTCAAGGTTAACAAGGCCATTGCGAAGGAGGAGAGAGATAGGCACCGGGCAGAGTTGAAGGCCGCGAAGAAATCTGGCGAGAAGACTCCGATCGAGCGACAGGCTAAGTTGCCTACATTTATGGATCCCTCCAAAGACGACTCCTTGCCAGAAATGCCGAAGATGGGCCTGAGCCGCACCGAGACTATGACGACTTTGCCGGTCTACGAATCTCGACCAGGCACCCCCAACACCATCGAGATGAGTGCCTTCGACCAGAAACGGCCACTTCCGTCTCGCCAAGGTACAGGAGCTTCATACGCCTCCAACGCCCCCCTGATGGGATCGGCTGCACCTATGTCCATAAACCGCACCGCGTCTCCAGCACCTAGTCTCCCCCAAATCGACTTCGACAACTACCCGCCGCAACGTCCGGGCACAGCTCAATCCAACAGGAGCTACGGCGGCCCGCAGCAACGCCCCATGCAGAACAGCAATCCTTCATTTGGACCGCGATACACGCAAAGCCCCGCGCCGTATGGAAATGGAACTATGCCGCCCCCACAGCGAAGCTTGACGGGTCAAAGCATGGATCCCTATGGCCGGCCGCCTATGCCTCGGGCAGTTGATCAGCTTTCGGGTCGACCGCAGATGTACGACGACAACGCCAGCATCAGAGATGGTCGCTCTAGTCCTGCACCGTCCATGTACTCTAATGCTGGGCCTCCTGGACCGAACAGGCCTGGCTTCAATGGCCCGGGTTACTTGCCGCCGCGAAGCGCAACAAATCCCCCGCCTCAACAACGGGGACAGATGCCCCCACAACGCAACATGACGGCACCTATGCCGCCCATGCAGCAGAGCGACCCGTACGGACCCCGCCCGGGGACGTCTCAAAGCCAAAGAGGGCCGCCCCGCGGCTACGGATACGGAGATGTGGAAGCCCAGCGCGGCCCTCCTAGATATTAGACATACTCGAAAATAATTTCTTTTGGCGTAATTTCTTCTTGTTGGATGTACGAGTTTAGATGGGGTCCTCTGGCCCACAACGTTTCTGTGTAGAAACTTACCATGTTTCTCGCTCATACCTTTCAAAGCGATACCCTTTCAGCTAGTGTAGCATTAGGACGTCCACGCCAGTCATGATGGCGTCTGGTCAATATTATGATTATTAAAAAAACATTTTCAGGATCGTGTGATGCTGAAATGACTAGCTTCCCGAAAAGTATCTGAGGTCAGGGGCTAAATTGTCATCGTGGAGTTGCAATCACGGTGTTGGTTGCGGTGAGGACCCTCTATGACAATTCGATCTCCATGTGCGCATGTCTTGAAGTGTGCCACCAATAACTACCATCTTTAACAGCTAGTCGTCTCCCCTTAGCTAGAGTTAGCTGGAGACAGCTCGTCTAACAGAATTGCATTCCCGTGCCCTACTATGTATGAATCTTGTCAGGGCAAGTGTAGAATTGAACTCCGCAACCATGCCGTAACAAGATGATATCAGTCCGTGTTCGAATCGGTAGCTAATAATTTCCGTAAGATAGGAAGCATATGTGCAAAGTTTGCTCAGCTTCACACTAGGTTCAGACAAGGACAGCAACAAGTTACATCAAACAATTCAAGCGATGACAGATTAGAGCGCTTGTTTCCCAGCGTGGCAAACTGTCGTCCCGGGAACAACCCATGCTGATGTTGGGATACAAGAAGCAGGGAGATATAGAGTTACCAGCTCGGAGACGTATATATGTGAGAACCATTAATCACTTCTTAGGCGCTGTCGTTATCGTATGATCTATTCTACCTAGAAGCACCCTGACCTTTGATGTAAACCATCGCCACCTTTCCGGCGGCACGATGTTTATCCCAGCACTGCGGAGGGGAGATACTCATCGGACAGCCACTCTGCCTCTTGTATTCGCTCCCGCGAGCCCTAAAGCATCTGGCGAAAGGATATTCGACTGCATTGATGGTATCGGCATCCAGAAGGTGGCGGCGAGGGACTTCTCGACAGTGCTTGGTGACAAACATCAATATAAACCTACACCGTCGGTAACTCGAACTGTGCCAACTGGGGCCAAATCTTCAGCTCACGGGGGAAGGAGATTCCTCGCCTTCTACAGCGCCGGTAGTATCCGTCACTCCTTTTACATTCCCCACAATCATATCCAAGGTTCCCCCAGACACTTTCAAAGTAACGAGGAGTCAGCCTTCGGTAGTCGAGTCTAGTGGTCCCTCTATCACAGCGGCTTCGTATATACCACATACCATTGCAAATCCAGCGGAGGCCCTGATAGCAACGATGTCTTATTTTGCCTTGTCATAGTCAACATCCCTCGGCTAAGAGTCACTATCCACAGACACTGATATTGGGCACCCAACCTACGCATCTATTCCTCCTCTTGTGGTGCCAAGTTATACCAGGACAACTTCGGAGCCACCCTTCGATTCAGTAACAACAACGATTATCGCAACTATTATGTCGATTCTCACAAGGTGGACCGATACTTTTGAGGTGTTGATATCATCACCCCCAGGACTACTCCCAACTTTCACGACCCTTTTGTCTCCTCGCACCAGCGCAGCCCGCACATTCTCTCACTCCGCGTCAAGTTTCGTAACAACACTAAGCAGCGGCGTGGCATTGCACCTACGGCACCGCACACTTACTCGTCTCCCAATTCTCACACGTTCATGTTCATGCCCACGGGATCCCATAACTCCCCACCAACCGCCATCCTCTCTCAGACCTCAGCACAAGAGACGCAGCACCACTCAAAATTTAGACTGCGTGACATGGACGTTGCCTGGTTGGTTATTGGTATGGTCATTGTGAGACTGCTCGCTGGGGCCGCGACGACACGTCTATAAATCCGACGCCGCCGCCGCTATCGCCTCCGCATTCATCATACAACCATGGAGGGCAGAGTGCAGCCGCTTTTGCCTCCTGGCGACCTCGAGGTTGATGTTAGGAAATCGTTGAGAATACCGAAGAGCAATAAGAGCGCAGCGTCCCAGGCTATGACAGACCTGAGCAGGCTGGCACACACCCCGCGAGAATGTTCTTCGGCAAACCCGTGCGATGAAAGGTATAGATGTGTGTATTAAGCGCATGGGTTGATTTGTACCCGGAGTTTCTACACTCTCTATGACTGAAGCCAAGTGGTCGGAGTTACTTTTCTTGTATTCGACATCACTTTAGGTCTTTTCTGATTAGATTGCCTTGTAGCTATCTCGGAGTCAATATAGACCAAAATCGGTTACCCCTTTACACTCCAATCTCCATACTTAATTGTTGTGCAATCCCGTTTACAGGGGCCATCATGGAAGTGTTCATGCGCCTCTGTCACAACTATTTATCCAGCTATTCGAGCGATCCGGTAATATGCATTCTAGGTATGAAAAGTTAGTATCTGGATAACGAACCGTTACCTGTCGAATGACAATAATGCAGGGATTAAGACCGTACAAGGTCAGTCCTTACCTACGTAGACACAAAGTACGACGTATCGGGCAGAAAGTAGTAGGTTCCCCTGAGTGTGTGAATACCTTAGGTAGGTAAGGCGAGAAGCCGGGGGAGGCACGTGCGTGGTGGGAATTGGTGTCTTGTGATGGGCTGGAAGGCGCTAGCGATTTGCCCGCGACGCTATGCAGTTATTCGCCAAGGAGGTACATGCCAATATGTAGATGGAGATGGGGGGAGAGCGGGACTGATGAGTAGTGACTCGGGCTGCTAGTAGTACTGGGTACTGGGCTGGTGGCCTCCTTCCAGAAACGCTGATGACGCAGGCACTACGCGACAGCTCACGGCACTAGTCCCTGTGTCGCTGTGTCTTGCTGTGTGTGTGTGTGTGTGTGTGTGTGTCTCACTTGTGTACCCCAGACCTGAGCTCCCCGGGCTCCCTGAGCCAAGCAACTCGCGCAGAAACAAAACGCAGCAACGAACCACTGAGAGAGCTCGCGCACTCTACACTCCTGCGCGCACCGTTGACCATTCCTCCGAGAGGCCAAGCCAAGCAGGCACGGCAACGCAACGCAACAGTCAAAGGTAACAGCATCATCGATCCTTGCTCCCCCAACATCGACCGAAAACCTAATTGTCGGAGCTACAGCTGCAGCCGCCTCCCAACTCGAGCTGTCTATCAAGCTGCTGGTCTTCGTGGATTGCTTGCTATTCCGACAAGCAACGTCCCATCATCACCCATCCATCGATTGAATCGATACCATAACATGCGATAACCGAGTCCCGCTTCAACAACTACATATCGTCATCCGCTTATCTTACCACTGCATATCGGGTTACGACCAGACTCATCCTAATTTCCCAAATCAACCACGCCGCCACGCCTCCCATCATCGCCATCATCAGAGTCCAAGCCGTGTCTTCTTGATTTGGCCTGAGCCGGTGGCTCAACACAACCACCATCATGGCTCGCATATCTCTCCTCGGAGCCGTCGGGACTGCACTACTCGCACTCTCGGCTAATGCTGAGCTCCTTACCCCCATCCACGAGGCCGGTCGCTGTGCGATTCGCGGCCACTGCGGAAAGAAGGGCTTCTTTGGCAAAGAGCTGCCTTGTGTCGACAACGGTCTTGCGACAACCCCCGATGCCGACTTCGCATCCGAAATCGAAGCACTATGCGGTGCCAAATGGAAGGGCAGCAAGGTCTGCTGCAATTCCGAGCAGCTCGCCGCGCTCAAGTCATCGTTATCAACCCCCAACCAGATCATCGGCTCCTGCCCGGCTTGCAAGGACAACTTCTATAATCTTTTCTGTTCCTTCACTTGCTCGCCCGACCAGTCCCTGTTCATCAATGTTACAAATACACAGGCGAAGAACGACAAATTGATGGTCACCGAGCTGGACCATCTCGTGTCAAAGGAATATGGCACTGGCTTCTACGACAGCTGCAAGGACGTCAAGTTTGGACCTGCCAACTCGAAAGCCATCGACTTCATCGGTGGCGGCGCCAAGAACTACACAGAGCTGTTGAAGTTCTTGGGTGACGAAAAGGCCATCGGTTCTCCTTTCCAGATGAACTTCCCCCCCAAATACAAGGAGCCCGGTATGGGCCCAAAGGACATGACCCCAAAGAAGTGCAACGACGAAGATCCAAACTTCCGGTGCTCGTGTGTTGACTGCCCTGCTGTGTGCCCGACACTTCCCGCAGTCGAAGATGCTGAGGCATGCCACGTGGGCGCGCTACCATGCCTCTCGTTTGCCTCCATCTTCACATACGGCGTTTTGTTGCTCTCGCTTGTGCTTGTTGTTGTAGGCCATGTCGCTTGGCGGAGACATGCGCAGAGGCAGAGCGAGCGGCTTCATCTACTGCAAGGAGGCGAGCCAAGCGACGACGAAGATGAAGGCGATCTGGTTCGCAACGGCGCCATGTACGATAGACCCCAGAAGTACTACAAGATCAACACCTGGTGTGATAAGGTCTTCAGCAAGCTGGGACATATGTGCGCAAGGTTCCCAGCCATCACCATTACTACCAGTCTGTTGGCTGTAATTCTTCTCAGTGTGGGCTGGGTTAAGTTCGAGTTGGAGAGAGAGCCCGCGAGACTATGGGTCAGCCCAACGTCTGCCGCAGCTCAGGAGAAAGCCTTTTTTGATGAAAGCTTTGGGCCTTTCTACCGTGTCGACAAGGTTTTCCTTGTCAATGACACAAACGAATCCGGAACAGGTCCGGTGCTTAATGCGGACGTAATCCAGTGGTGGATGGACGTTGAGAAGCGCGCGAAGCAACTTAAGGGCGCCTCCTTCGGTGTTACTTTACAGGATGTCTGCTTCAACCCAACTGGCGATGCCTGCGTCGTTCAGTCGGTAGCCGCATACTGGGACAACATTCCCTTCAGCGAGAGTTCATGGAGAAGCGACCTTATCGCTTGCGCCCGGTCGCCTGTACAATGCCGACCTAACTTTGGTCAGCCTCTCGAGCCTAACATGGTGTTGGGCGGATATGAGAGCATCGAGGACGTTGCTGAGGCGCCGGCCATGACCGCCACCTGGGTAATTGCCAATGCCCTTGAAGGGACCCCAGAACTGGATCGTGCCATGGATTGGGAGAGATCCATGAAGGACTTCCTGCTGGACACTATTCAACCGGAAGCCAAGGACAAGTTTGGACTGCGGTTGTCATTCTCCACAGAGATCAGCTTGGAGGAAGAGCTCAACAAGTCCAGCAACACAGATGCCACCATTGTCGTCATCAGCTACATCGTCATGTTCTTGTACGCGTCTCTCGCGCTTGGTTCGACTAGCATGAGCCTGCGCGAGCTGATGAGAAACCCTGCTGTGTGTCTGGTTCAAAGCAAGTTCACCCTGGGATTTGTCGGTATTCTGATCGTGCTCATGTCCATTACATCGTCGATCGGACTTTTCTCATGGGCCGGGATCAAGGCGACACTTATCATTGCCGAAGTCATTCCATTCATTGTTCTCGCTGTTGGCGTTGACAACATCTTCCTCATCGTCCATGAGTTTGAACGGGTTAATGTCAGCCACCCTGATGCTATGGTCGAAGAAAGGATTGCCAAGGCACTGGGACGTATGGGACCGTCTATATTGTTCTCAGCCATCACCGAGACTGTGTCATTCGCTCTGGGCGCTTTTGTTGGCATGCCTGCTGTGCGCAACTTTGCCATCTACGCTGCTGGCGCAGTGTTCATCAATGCTCTTCTCCAAATGACACTGTTCATCTCGGTTCTCTCATACAACCAGATGCGCATCGAAGACCACCGTGCCGACTGCTTCCCTTGCATCCAGGTCAAGGCAGCCCGGGTCCACCTGAGTGGTAGCAACGGCAACGCTGGCACTCGTCCTTACGATGTCCCAGAGGAGAGCTGGTTGCAGCAGTTCATTCGAAAGTACTATGCGCCTGCCCTTCTTGGCAAGAAGGTCAAAGTGTTGGTACTTGTCATCTTCACAGGAATGCTGGCTGCAGCTATCGCTCTACTGCCCGAGGTCAAACTTGGTTTGGACCAGAGAGTTGCCCTTCCCGACGATTCGTACCTGATCGACTACTTTAATGACATGTACAACTACCTAGATACCGGCCCACCCGTGTACTTCGTCACCAAGGATTTGAACATCACTGAGCGTTCGCACCAGCAAGAAATATGTTCACGTTTCCTTACTTGCAAGCCCCTGTCTTTGACCAACACTTTGGAACTGGAGCGACAGAGGCCTGAGGTTTCATACATTGCCTCGCCTACAGCCAGCTGGATCGATGACTTCTTCCTCTGGTTGAACCCCGAAGCTGTTGATTGTTGCTACGATAGGGTGAATCGCAAGAGGGTGGCTTGCTTTGCTGACCGCGACCCTGCGTGGAACGTGACGTTGTACGGCATGCCGGAAGGCGAAGAGTTCGTGCATTACGTTAAGCGATTCCTTGCGGCGCCCACCGACGATGACTGCCCTCTAGGCGGGCAAGCTTCCTACAGCCAAGGCGTGGTAGTGGACGATGTGAAGAACACAATCCCTGCCAGCAACTTCCGAACAATGCATAAGCCCTTGCGCAGCCAAGACGACTTCATCAAGGCATATGCTGCTGCTCGTCGCATTGCCAACGAGGTCAAAGCGGAGACGGGGCTCGAGGTCTTCCCGTACAGTGTTTTCTACATCTTCTTCGATCAATACGCCAACATTGTTAATCTAACAGCAACCCTTCTTGGGTCGGCTGTTGCCATCATCTTCCTCGTGGCGTCGATCCTCCTTGGCTCGGTGCTGACAGCGCTTGTCGTCACTATCACTGTCGCCATGACCGTGGTCGATATTATCGGAGCCATGGCCGTCTTCGATGTATCCCTGAACGCAGTGTCCCTTGTGAACTTGATCATCTGTGTGGGTATCTCGGTTGAGTTCTGCGCGCACATCGCCCGCGCCTTCATGTTTCCGTCTGGCTCCGTTATGGAAAGGGCTAAGAACCGATTCCGTGGCCGCGACGCCCGAGCATGGACTGCGCTTGTCAATGTGGGTGGCTCGGTCTTCAGCGGTATCACGGTCACCAAGCTGCTGGGAGTGTGCGTCCTGGCCTTCACTCGGTCCAAAATCTTTGAGATTTACTACTTCCGTGTCTGGCTGGCGCTTGTCATCTTCGCCGCCACTCATGCACTTATCTTCCTTCCCGTGTTGCTGAGTCTGGCGGGTGGCGAGGGCTATGTGGACCCCGAGAGCGAGGGTGGCTTGGTTGAAGATCTGGCAAATAGACGATATAGGGCGCTCGTCCCCGAAGATGCCAGCGACGATTCAGATTTTGATGACTAGATGAGATGGGTCGGAATCTGGATCGTTGCTCTATGCTTTGGTCGGTTTTTTTTTCGATAGGGATTTCTGAACCAGGCGGATCCCCTTCCGCCAGAGAGCAGCGATGAGATAGAGACATACCTTGGCCGGGTAATCCTGTCAGGCCAGGCAACCACGCTTAGTTAGACGGCAGTGATGATTCGAGCTCTACATGGAGTTTTCACACGGCCCAGGACATTGGTTCACCATCCCCCGCCCCACGGTTTTCGATATCGGGTATGCTAGACCAGATCGGAGGTTTTCTGCGGGGATTACGTCTATGATAGACTGCAAAGACTAGATTGGGTGTGCCAGTCTCCTGGGAAGTCGAAGCTCGGCATGTGTTAGATTGGGTATTTGCTTAGGGTAGCGTTATTAGGAACTGGTCCATTAGGGTATGATAGCGACTATAGCGAAGTCATGTAGTTTCGTAATAGAAAGATTGTTAGCGAGTGTACGTGTGTCATCAAGCATTGGTTTCTCAAATGACTCTTGATGGTGTACGTGTTAGATTGGATATAATAACTGCAGGAAGTAAGGCAGTATCAGCAGGGCGTGGCGACACGGTCAATTTGTTGGTGGACAAGATCACACCATGCATGGCTCAGGTACGACGGGTTTCACGAGTCCCATGGCACGAAGCAAGTAGCCATCCGCTGTGCGTTGTCTCCCGAGTAGCGCGTGTCACCAGATACCCACGGATTGGAACAGGCTATCCGAAAAGCCTATTTGAACTTCCATTTCGCTGATGCTATATGTGCAAGCATTGAAAGATAGAGAAAGAAAGACAAACTACGTGGCAGTCAGGTATACTCGAAGATAGCATAATCGCGAGCTGGCTGTACTGACAAGCAGCAAGAGGGGTAGGTAGGGGGTAAGCGGGCTGTCAGTGGCCGTGTTGAGACAAAGCTGACAGGAAGCGGCCGAACGCAAGACACCGTCACCACTCACACATTCAGGTTGTGTTACTTTTGGCAGTCGAAAGACCCTTTTTCGGCTCAGGCTATTATCAAGCTGCAAGTCGAACAGAGAGACAGACAAGAAATTGGTCTTGATAATAATATTCGTGAAGGAATGTCAACCTGGGACCGAAATGCGCCAAGTCCCAAAGATCCTGCACGTCACGGAATACAGGAATTTCAACTGCCGATATGTATTCTATCATCCGGTGCTATAGTCGCTGATTTCTATAAAGGTATCTTGCCGATGCGTCTGGAAACGGATGTAAGTGGCTTGCTTCGGCTGGGCAGTGCATGTTCAGCTTGAGCCATTATGGGGAAAGCGTAAAAGTCGATCAGGACCATGCCAAAGACAGCTGAACAGAGGTTGACTGCCTCAATTGGTTGCCTCTGCTCGACGGCCCCAAGACAACGCTGATAAAATTATGTGCAGGTTTTACACTATATATTCATCATGTGTTGTCAACGTCTGATTGTGTTGATCATCTATCTACCTTAGGTAAATCTTTCGTGTAGAGTCCCAACAGCGATAATGGATCCTCTTGCGTCCATCAACCCCTACGTCTCCCTCAAAGAAGACTCCCCTCTTGGGAAAGTCTACGAAACTCTGCCGGAAAGAAGTGCCCGGTTTCTGCGATACAAGGGGGTAGAGACACCTAACCTCGCTGGATCTTCATACAGTGTCGTCGTCTTTGAATTTGAGGTCCGCAATGTAGCGGAAGCCAAAGGCCAATATTCAGCTCTATCTTACACGTGGGGCCACCCGGTCATCGACAACTTCAAGGATGACATGTCGTTCGCAGTCGTCTGCAATGGCCAGCGAATGCCAATCGGTCTCAACCTCAACGATGCGTTGCAGCACATCTATGTCGAGTCCGACATAGCTCCCCCACTCTTCTGGATCGATGCACTCTGCATAAACCAGAGCGACCTCGAGGAGCGCGCTAAGCAAGTCTCGCTGATGACCACCATCTACTCCAATGCGGCCAATGTCGTGGTCTGGCTCGGCAAGGACAACGCAGACGCGCATCTGGCACATGCTCTCTTGTCCGAGTACTGTCCTGCTCTGTTGAAAATCGTCGAGGACCTCGTGACGGAGAACCCCGCGGCGGCGTTATCGGCCGGGGTGTTCAACGTCTACGACGACGCGAAGCTCCACGAGAAGTATCACCTCACGTCGAGGCCGATGGATGAATGGAAGGCCGTCGTGCGGTTTCTCTCCTGGCGGTGGTTCAGCCGGATCTGGATTGTGCAGGAGATGGTCTTCAACAGGTCCCACGTCATCTGCTGTGGCCCCCTGCGCTTCGACTGGGCCGACCTGGATCTCTTCGTCAGCCTGGTCTTCGGCGCGCAGTGGCACGGGCTCAACTTCCACGGGGTGGAACAGGAGACGTCCAAGATCGCCCGGGTCTTTACCTTCCACCGCCAACTCCGCATGTCCGCGACCGAGTACATCAACAACGAGCCGCGGTTTGGACTCCTGAGCGCCGAGGACAAGGTCTACGACTATGCGCAGAGCTATCTGCTCTCGTCGGCCTTCCTGGATGCGACGGATCCCCGCGATAGGGTCTTCGCGTTATCCGCATTCGTGAACGCCTTTGGGGTAAAGATGGGAATTCGGCCCATGTGGCTCAGAGCGGACTATACCCTCCAGGCAACCGAAGTGATGCTAAGTACAGCGCAGATCTTGCTATTCAAGACGCGATCCCTGGACATGCTCTCATACGTTTCCGACCTCAGTTGCCGGACAGACTCAGATCTCCCGTCTTGGATGCCGCATTTCCACATCCCAGGGGCTGTGGCATCCGTCGAGTCGTTACTGGATCTACACCAGGGCCCGAAGTATCACGCCGGCAGCAATTCGGCAGTCGTTCCGACGTTCTCTGACATACATCTACAAATGGACTCTCCAGGTAATTTGCTAGACACTCGAGGATACCTCCTGGATACTGTAGAACAAGTCGTTCTGTTCGATGCGGGATTCTTGTCCGTTATGGAGATCTGTCTCGACCTACCGGCGAAGTACGTAAACGGGGAGTCTCCAGTCGAGGTCCTCTGGCGCACTTTGATTGGCGGGCGAACGGACACAGCCTTTCCCGCACCGCCGGAGACGGCCAAGGACTTCGCCCTCTTCATTAAAGCCAGTCTCATAGGTATCGCTTGGCAGGCGCTTGATGCCTCTGACAAAGATGCGCTCATGAGACTGCTGGCGGTGCTCTACCAAATGGAATCACACTGCCCGCATCCTTCGATCCCGACGGTGGCCGAATTCAAGGGAGTAGTAGACTCCATCATAGGTGACGCCGAGGGCATTCTCCGAATGTTAAAAGACGTACAATCCAAGTGCACCTACCGGACCTTGATCTCCCCGAATCACTGGGGACAAAAGGGGAAGGCTGTGGTTCGCACGAGCAAGGGCTTGCTAGGCCTATCGCCGTATTCTACACAGATCGGGGACGAGGTGTGGCTTTTGAACGAGGCCAGAGTATTCCACGTGTTGAGGAAGGCGGAGAGTACGTCAGAGGAAAGGATGTTGCTCGGGGAGGGATATGTCCACGGATTCATGGAAGGCGAGGCTTTGCGACTAGAGGGAATGGAATATAGTACGGTAACCCTTAGGTAGAGATCATATGCGGCCAACATGGACATGGACATGGGTGCTGATGCTGCTGCTGAAGCCAAGACGGGCTACTGTGGGGGGTTGTGGGCCTGCCGCCTAGTCAGAAAGCTTGACTTCAAGTGTTTCTAGTACTAGTAACCTAGTACCCCGGTACCCCGACCTTTGTTATTGTTACCTACTACTACCTACTATCAATGTCCCAACAATGCAAACAGCCAGTTAGTTATTACTAGGGTTCGTATCAAGCACATCGACAGGTACTCTATGGACTTTATGGACAATGGGCCTTGGCACGGGGTGCTGTTCTGCCATCTGATAGGCCGGAGGCCCCGAGTCGATTATTCAATGTTATCAGGTGCACCTGCGAGCAAAGGGCGGGATCCTTCGCTGGCCTATTTCGATGCTTCGATGCTTATCTTGACCAGACCCGATTGGGGAGGTTGTTTCTTGATATGTCGACAAGCCAATCGAGGGATTCCATGTTTGATTAAATGAAGGAAGTAGCTAACTGCCTAGTGTGTTCCATTCAATCATTTGTTCCTTCGGCGACCTACTACTATGTCTCAGTACCATGTGACCCTTGCCCAAGGTTAGCAAGCTGCAAAAGACTCACTCAAGCCATCTGCAGGGAAACTTTCTTTTAATTCAAGACATGATGCATTCTCTACTCTCATAATTGCTTCATCTCACTCTCTCATGTCACCTACGAACCAAAAAGACCTAGCATTCTCCTACGGCTACTTGCTCGCCAACATCTTCACCCACAACCTACGACTGCGTCCACTTAATTTACTTTTTCCTCAGCATTCTTATGCCCAACACCACCATTTGCTGATTCATTTCGCTTTGCTGAGCCGAAATGTTCGGCTTCGGGAAGAAGAAGGCGGAGGTGGAGGATGCGCCTCGACAAGTCGTCGCGCATGATAGTGCCGGCGATGCAGCTCCTCCCATCGACGACAAGGAGAATTTCTGGCACGCCCTCTTCCCCATCGTCGCTTGTGGCGCCGGGCTGTTCTCCGACGGATACGTCAATAATGTGCGCGCATTTCATTAAGACAGCACCTTTCAGTAAACCGATTGACAAAATGCTGACTTTGTCACATCTTGGGGACTTAGGTCATTAGCTCCGTGTCGCCCATCTTCGCCAAGCTGTACGGTGACGAATGGAATAATTCTAACGCCAAACACTTCGTCAGCGATATCGCTTTCGCCGGCACAGTAAGTTTTGCCAGCCAACAGCACCTACTCCTCCCCGCCCCCCACGGATGGACCAGTACTTGGACAGACAAATGTGCTGACATTGTTCTTTGCGACTCCCTTAAGGTGGTTGGTATGCTCATCTTTGGCTACACCTCCGACCACTGGTCTAGGACGGGTTCGCTTTTGGTCTCGACTATCATCTTGATCGTCTTCACTGCTCTGGCTGCTGCTTCGTACTGGCATGGCGACACTATAGGCATGTTCAACATTTTGACTGCTTGGCGCTTCTTTGTGAGTTCCTGTAACTGCCGGTCATATCACTCAAAGACTGTGAGGCTAATCACAATTTGATAGGTTGGCATAGGTATCGGAGGTAAGGAGAGCCCGGGACTCGTGGTAAAGTACGTGGCTGATTGTTTGTCCAGGCGAGTATCCGGCAGGGAGTGTCGCGTGTGCCGAATCGACCGGTGAGATGAAGAGCGGCACTCGCAATGCATGGTTCATTCTGTTTACCAACAGCATGATCGACTGGGGTAAGACACAACCCCTCCGGTAGCCCTTTTTCAAAGGGCCAGGTGGAGGTGTAGATCGGGGAGACAAGAATGTACTGGTGACCAAATCGCTAATCAAGAATTGCCTAGGCTTCGTTTTTGGTGCCTTTGTGCCTTGTAAGTTGATAAGGAGAAACGCAGAGTTCTTGAGTTTCTGACACAATCTAGATATCGTGGCTGCTGCGTGCCATAACGACCACCTGGAGACCATGTGGCGAACGCCTCTCGGCATTGGTGTTGTCTTCCCCCTGGTATTGTTTCTGCTTCGTCTGAAGCTGAAAGAGCCCGAGGAGTTCAGTCGTGAATCGATGAAGAACACCAAGACGCCATACTGGCTTGTGCTCAGGTACTATGGCTTCCGACTGTTTATCATCAGCGCTGTTTGGTTCCTCTACGATGTAAGTTTCTTCATGTGGCGTGGCTACTTGTATGGTACGTTGGTCTGGCTCACACTCAACGGGTACAGTTTTCTGCCTACTCATTTAGTCTCTACTCGGCCACAATAGTTGCCAGCATTTACGGGGGTGAAGGCCCCTTCACTACAGTTTTTGGGTGGAACACTGTCATCATGCTGTTCTACATTCCCGGAACCATGTTGGGCGCTCCCGTGAGTGACAGACTTGGGCCACGATGGACCTTGATCATAGGAGTTACCGCCCAGTCTCTCGTGGGGTTCATTATGGCAGGTTGCTATTCCAAGCTCGCCCAGCCGAGCGTGGTAGGGGCCTTTGCTGTGGTCTACGGCCTGTTTTTATCCTTCGGTGAACTGGGTCCTGGAAACAACATCGGTCTTCTGGCCTCCAAGACGTGCGCGACAGGAGTTCGGGGCCAGTACTACGGTATCGCTGCAGCCATAGGAAAGATCGGTGCCTTCGTCGGTACTTGGGTTTTCCCTTACATCCAGGAGGCTGGCGGCGATGATGTGACCAAGCAAAACCAGTATCCGTTCTATGTCAGTTCCAGCTTGTGTCTATTATCTGCTGCGCTGGTCTACTTCTTGATTCCCGAGATTGGTCAGGACACCATTTCCAAGGAGGACGCTGACTTCCGCGCTCACCTGGAAAGCAAAGGATGGGACATCCGACAGCTCGGTCTGAAAAAGGGCGGATCGGCGGATACACTTGAGAGCAACGCAATCCCCATGGCTTATGGTAAAGATCAGGCAATCGTATCCAAAGAAGCCCCGACCCACTGAGGAGAGTTGCTTGGTCGACTCTTTTGGAGTCTTGCACGGGCGCGTGCCAAGTCAAGATAGGGGTGTCTACCCGAAAAGAGAAGCGAATGGAATATATTCAGATGATAACCCTTATGCAGTCCGAAGATTATACTGAGATATACATTTGGAGCTGAAACCAATTCTTTCTTGTGTGCACTTGTTTTCCGCCCATCATTGCCCAATCACTAGTTTTCTCTCCCCCTCGCTAAGGGGGAGAGTCTCTGACCAACCGTCTCATTTCCTCATGAAAGGAGGCCAAAGAACGTCAGCATGACCTTGTCGTTGATGGGGGGCATGTGTCCGAGGCCCTGGCCCATGTAGCCCACGACCTTGGAGCCGTCGCCGTAGAGGTACTGGGTGTAGGGGGAGGCGGGGACATTGGCGACGGTCTTCATGTCGGGGACCCCCAGGACGTCGCTCCACTGCTTGAGGGCTTCGAGGGCGCACTGGGGGCGCACCAGGGCGTCGCCGGTGCCGTGCCAGATCATCATGCGCGGGCGCTTGCCAGTGTAGCCCGGGTACGCGTTGCGGACGAACTTGCCCCAGTCGGCGGGCGTGTGCTGCAGGCCCTGGGCGCACGTCTGGTTGGGGCTGAAGGGCGTGGCCGAGGGCGCGCCGGCGAAACAGGCGAAGGCCGTGCCCGAGACGGCGGACCCGGCGGCGAAGACCTCGGGGTACGTGCCCGCGATGACGTTGGTCATCATGCCGCCCGACGAGGAGCCGAAGACGAAGACCTTCTCGGCGTCGCCGTTGTACTTGGTCAGCGTGTAGTTGACCATCTGCACGATGCTCGCGGCGTCGCCGCCGGCGCCGTGCGTCAGACTGGCGGCGTTCTGGACGTCCCAGCAGTTGGACATGTGCGGGGTCGAGGGGTAGATGAGGATGAAGCCCAGCTGGTCGGCGTACTGCACCGTGGGGCGCGTGCCGGAGAACCACTGTTGGCCGGATCCTCCGCAAGGGTGGAGCTGTTTTATGAGAAAAAGGGGTCTCTGGTTAGCACATAAACTCATATACTCTTTTGTTTCTCTTTCTTTGCTTCTTTGAAACGCCGATCTCCCCTTTCCCCCCGTTTCCATAGTTCGTCACACCAAGGCGGGGTTCGTGAAGACTTACAGCAACGACAACGGGAGGCTTGGGGGCCAACTTGTCGGGGACGTAGATGTACATCTGGATCTGCGACGGGTTGGTGCCGAAACCGGTGACGGCCTGCAGGGAGGCGGCCATGGTCGTGGTGGCGGCGAGGGCCGCACCGAAGAGGGAGCGGAACAACATCTTGTTCGATGTTTTGCTTGGCTTCTTCTTTTCGTCTTCTGTTTCTTCTCTTTTGTTTTCTCTTTCTTCTTCCCGCTGTTTCCTTTTTCTTTGCTATGCTGATCCTGAACTATATTGGTCCCTGGCGAGGAGGGAGGTTCCTATATATACACATGCATTCGCACTTTTGTCAACCACCACCCCTTTACTTGCAGTTCTCGCCTGTCGGTATTCTTGCCCACCATGAATGATCGCACATCTCGGTTAAACAGGCGGCGCATACAGCTTCCCCAAAGCCACCCGACGTCAACAGCCGCTACCCCATAGCGTAAATTGACGGAGACGCAGACACGGAGGGTTTGCTGGATTGGGGACGGCACGGAGGTCCTTCGCCAAGTTACCGGGTAAATCCAATTGGCTGATATCGCGCCTAGCCTCATGGTCTTGCATCCTTTTTATTTTCTTTCCAATTCTCTTGTTAGGGCTGGAACAACCTGTAAGATCGCTAGGATTCTATTTGTTTGCATACCAACGAGCTCTCCACGTTTCTCGCAGTTGGGGTAGTTAAAGAATGGGCAAACATGGTTGGCCAGTCACATAACCCCCTTTTCTTCCCCAAATCCAGCTTGACGAAGAAGGCATGTCTTGCATCGCCATGCAGTCAGTTAGTCCGGTAGCACCTTGACGACACCCTCGCATCCCCAGTCTCCCCTAATAAACCATCACATATACCCGGAGCCCTTCCCCAGCACCAACGTAACCAAGCCGACTGCTTCTTATTTTGGAAGCAGCAATCAAAGCCATACACTTCGTTCTCATCAAGCAAAACCTTGCCCCCGCCACATAGGATGAAGACGAGAAGGCAGGCGCCAATGGAAACTCCCACCCTCCTTATCTGCACCCCACACGGCGCCCGGCATATATAGTATGCTACCCTCCCATAGGTGCCATGGGGGGCTTGCAGCTTGCATACGGTCAAAACCAAAGTGCCGCCTGGCGTTCCCGGGCGGAGCAGTGCTGTTAAAGCCAAATGAGCTGCCATCGAATCGGACGTGTACCAAGGCTTGGGGATCAATCTCACATGCCAAGACTATATGCCTGACCATGACAGTCCCCCCTTAATCATCCCTAATGCGATGCGGAGGGAACTGGCTTGATCTTCACGAGGTATACAATTCGTAGCACCTGGAATCGTCACAGTATGGGGGCCCCTGTCACCCTTCCCTGCTAAAAGAAGAAGAGAAAATGTGAAAATCAATAGCTAGATAGTCTGGTCTCCGGATATCCCAGCCGGATGGTTGATCGTCATCGTCATGCCCCGGGCCCGGCAGCACTGGACGGCAGCCCTGGACGAGTCTAAGCCGCTCTTTCAACAGAGCCGAAGGGAACTAGAACATGACTCGCTCATGAGTTCCCCCAAGGTGCTAGAATGGAATCTTGGTTATCTCTTGAGGATTGTCGATCATATACCAAACCTATCCACGGAAAGCCAAGGCCGCACACATCCTCTCTCTCAGCTCTTCTGAAGCTCCCGCTGTCCGACAAGATACCCTTTGGTTTCGACGGCTCTACATGAGTGAGCTGGGTTAATTTCATCTCGTTCGTGATTCAGACGAAGACATGCATCGTGACACCCAGCCAACCCCAAGGAAAAGGGGAGATCAAGACAGAGAGAGCACCGCTATTTCATCGAGCCGGCACCCAGTCAGTTTGTTTTCATGGCTGAACCCCCTTTTCCAAAATATTCCTGTTCGCTATATCTTGTATCTGGATTGTCACATGATCAATCACCCTTTCTCCCGCTGTGCACCACCCTCTTCTTGGTTCTCTTCTGATTTGTCGTCATCGCCACCGCCCCTTTCTATATCGTCGGGGCTTGCCTCCTTCTAACCTTGGTGTTCATCTTTAACTAGACACAAGTGAAAGGCTGGTCGATGTTCAATACTTGGCTATCATCCAAGTGTTGTCCAAGAGAGGCCATCATAATATAGCCCCTTGTAGTCCTGGATATCATGCCACAGCGAAATCGACCCGACCAGCAGAGCCCGGCGACATCAACACCAATCCACAACGACATGCCTGCGACGATGTGTTTATTCTATCCTTTTTTATTTTTTCCCCAGGCTTTTCCAACAAGTCGAGGAACTCACCACCGATCACTTCGAATCATAACACGTAGTACAAATTACAAAGTACAAGCGGCATACTAAGTAACCGAAATCGAAAACAGCATAGGCAATTGTCACTGGATACATGGCATGCAGTGTTCTGAACTTTCTCTATTTTTTTGTTTAGGTCAGGGTATGTAACAATGCAGATCTATCAATGCAAAAGTAGCTTAGAGCTCGTCGTGACCGGAGGGCTCGTCGTCCTCGCCACCGGGGGCAGAGCCACCGTAGAGCTTGGAAGTAATGGGGTAAGCCACGTTCGAGAGCTTCTCCTTCTGCTCCTCGAAGTCCTCAGCAGTAGCCGAGGCAGCGTTCTCGTCGAGCCAGTCAGTGGCCTCCTTGACGGCGTCCATGATCTGCAATCGTGTTAGTGAAATGCCAGGTGAGTGGGCGATTAGCTCAGTCAAACTTACAGTCTCCTTGTCCTCCTCATCAATCTTGCCACCGAGACCCTCCTCGTCATTGACCTGGTTCTTCAGGTTGAAGGCGTAGTTCTCAAGACCGTTACGGGCCTCGATACGCTCACGGGTGGCCTTGTCCTCCTCGGCGTACTTCTCAGCCTCGGCAACCATGCGGTCGATCTCATCCTGAGTGAGACGGCCCTTGTCATTGGTGATGGTGATGGACTCCTGCTTACCGGTGCCCTTGTCGTGACCAGAGACCTTGAGAAGACCGTTGGCATCGAGCTCGAAAGAGACTTCGATCTGGGGCTGGCCACGAGGAGCCGGGGGAATGCCGGTAAGCTCGAACTTGCCAAGGAGGTTGTTGTCCTTGGTCATGGATCGCTCACCCTCAAAGACCTGAATCAGGACAACGGGCTGGTTATCGGCAGCAGTGGAGAAGATCTGGCTCTTGCGGGTAGGAATGGCAGTGTTGCGGGGGATGAGCTTGGTCATGACTCCGCCAGTGGTCTCAATACCAAGGGTCAATGGGTTGACATCCATGAGGACAATATCCGCAGTGCCTTCCTCACCCGAAAGAACACCAGCCTGGACAGCGGCGCCGAAAGCGACAGCCTCATCGGGGTTGATACCCTTGCTGGCCTTCTTGCCGGCAAAGAACTCCTCGAGAAGGGTCTGCACCTTGGGGATACGAGTAGAACCACCGACCAGAACAATGTCGTCGATCTCCTCCTTCTTGAGCTTGGCATCATCGAGAACCTGCTTGACGGGCTTGAGAGTGCGCTTGAAAAGATCCATGTTGAGTTCCTCAAACTTGGCGCGGGTCAGGGTCTCGGAGAAGTCCTTGCCATCGAAGAAAGCCTCGATCTCAATACGGGTAGACATCTGCGAAGACAGAGTACGCTTGGCCTTCTCGGCCTCGCGCTTGAGCTTACCCATGGCCTTCAGGTCCTTGGTGATATCGACGTTGTTCTTCTTGTTGTACGTCTTGGCGAAGTGGTTGATGACGCGCTGATCGAAATCCTCACCACCGAGATGGGTGTCACCAGCAGTCGCCAAAACCTCGAAGATACCATCATCGATGGACAGCAGGGACACATCGAAGGTACCACCACCGAGGTCATACACAATGATGTGACGCTCACCACCAGTCTTGTCAAGACCGTAGGCGATAGCGGCAGCAGTGGGCTCGTTGACAATGCGCAAAACGTTGAGACCGGCAATGATACCGGCATCCTTGGTGGCCTGGCGCTGGTTGTCGTTGAAGTAGGCAGGGACGGTGACGACGGCGTGGGTAACCTTCTTGCCCAGATAGGCCTCGGCAACCTCCTTCATCTTGCCCAGAATGACGGCAGAGACCTCCTCGGGGGTCAGCTGCTTCTTGCTACCAGAAACGGTAACCTCAATGACGGGCTTGCCGGCCTTGTTGATAACCTTGTAGGGGAAGTGCTTCAGATCGGTCTGAACCTCCTTCTCCTCGAACTTGCGACCGATGAAACGCCTAGAGAAAAGATGTGTTAGTGGCAATGCCGCAGAGGTTGAGAAGCACTAGGATGCAGTGTAGAAAATGCCACTTACTTGACGTCAAAGATAGTGTTGTAGGGGTTGCCAGCGGCCTGCTGCTTAGCAGCATCACCAACCAGACGCTCCTCCTCGGTGAAGGCGACGTAAGACGGGGTAATTCGGTTACCTTGGTCGTTGACGAGAATCTCGACTTTGCCCTTTTGCATCACACCGACACAAGAGTAGGTAGTACCAAGATCCTGTAGAGCGAAGGGGTCAGTCTACTGAGGCAGCGGCGTAAAGCGGGCGGGGGCTAGCCATCAAGAAGAGGGGGGGATCTGAACTTACAATACCGATAACAGTTCCATAGTCCGAGACCTCATCAGCGCGCACCGTCTGGACGAATGCGAGAGGAGAGAAGAGCAGGCAGATCCATGCGATCATGCCCAGGCCCAAGGCCCACGAGCTCTGAGAGCTTCGCGACATGGCGGGGGATATGTGTGGGTGGTTTTGGAGCGTCGACAAGCAGTAGACAAATAATATGTAAGTGATGGGAAGGGGAATATGGGAAATAGAGAGACCTATCAAGGCTTGAGCATGTAGAAGCTCGAGCTGACTTTGGTCGTTAATGGGTTGTCGTATGCACCACTGGGAAGTAGTGAGAGATGGGGAAGAGAAGTTGATCGAGTTGGCAACAGCTCTGGAGAATTCCCTTATGTAGAGATTCAAGACTGTGCTGCCCTGCAAGTGAATACTTGTCCAGTTGTTGCCAGATTTCCAAAAGGCCAGATTTTTGAGACTAGCGGGCTAGCGGGTTTAGTGGCGTAGGCAAGTAGGCAGGTAGGCCCTGTAGGTGTAGGGGACTTTGGTGGTTAAATGGGCACGGACCACGTGGGGACAAAAGTGACTCCAATATGGGCATGCTTAATAGTAGTACATCTGAATTGAATGGAAGTATATTCAGGTAAACCACGTTGGCCCCATGAGCCATGAGGTAGCACAGTCAGTCTGCACCACAATTGAATGCAGTGAGCAATGAGGCTGATGATGATGGGCCATGTATATTTGACATGATGCATACGACTTGGGCAGGGTAAGGTACTTCCAATTGATTAACACCACAGTTTCGAATTACCGTGCTGCTTGTCATTCAACTACCAACCTACCTATGTAGGAAGATATGATAGGCCTGGTACCTTGAGAACAGAGAGCTGTGCGTACCCCCCGTCCATTCTGGGCAGTCACGTAGTCACATCAGCCCTGCAGCAGCCTTGCTGGTCAGTACATGCTAACTAACCTACGTGCTACGGGTACTGCTACGGGTGGTTGATGCCAGCTTGCAGGTGTGTGAGTGCACAGGCTCACCCTGCTATTTTAACTTTTAAGCTCTTGTGGCTTCTTTGCAAGATTCAATTAATCTGGCGGGTAGAACAGATTAGCTCCAGGCACCACTTCACTCACCTACATACATACAGTACACGTAGCAGTTTACTTAATGTATAATATCTAGTGCCCAGTATTCCAGGGTCTGATAACATATGTCGGAAGTCAATGACATACAAGTACATCATCGATACTGTAGTAGTAGGTACCTATTTTGAGTCACAGTCCAGCATGCATCAAATCATTTCTCCGCAGGTAGCCTGTAATACCTTCTAAGTTTGCAGGTAGCACATTCTCGAAGACACTACACACATTTCTACTCATTGATGTCTTTGCACCATGCGGGGCTCTTTCTGGGCTGGCTCCGGTAATGCGTACCCACTCCCCCCTCCATCCGGATTTGTTCTGTCTTCACATTTGCTGTCCTCTTCTCTTCCCTTGTGGGCCGGCCGCCTGGGTTCTGCTGGGGGCTTCGTCCATCGATGTTTATTACCTAGTAGGTATAGAAACTCGGCAGGAGATGAGGCCAAGCCAGTCAGCGCCATTTTCGGCACTACATGCATGACGGACCAAGATGGTCCGCTATCCAAACCTGCCCTATTGGCGTCTACACCGTATGTTGCCTCCCGCTGACCGAACCCGTAAGGTTACTCGATGGCAGTGGCACCATCAGTCACCTATCAAGAGCCTCAATCTGTCCTTTCCCCAGCCTGTATGAACACCTCTCGCTATCCCCACAAGCTGGTTCAGGCATATGTATCTGTTTGCAGCTGTCCATCAATGATGTTTCTTTGTGCCAGGAATGCTTACTAACCTTACTGGCCATGCAAAGTCTCAAAGGCTCAAGGCGCTACTGCTCCAGGGGACCACACTTCTAATTATAGCCGTCGTGGCTGTATTGAGCTCCGCCGCAACATCTCTTCATACAAGACGCAATGAGGCCTAGCCGACTCTATTTCGACCACAACGCTACTATTAGATGCAAGCTGCGATAATAGGCCTTTACTAGACCATCGGTAGAGATGTTGTTTGACAAGTGGGCTGTGACAGTAATAGACTGCTGCATTCCAGCATCTTTACTGTATTAACGTCTTTGTTTCTCTAATCCATTGCGGGGACGTCTTGGCAACTCTCTACTCTAAAAGTCCGGCAGCTATCGTCTCTCCATTGCTTCTCAACACGATTCTTTGGCCTGTCTCCAGTGGCATCTTGTCGCCTAGTTTGACCACAACCCTTGCAATGTTTCCCGGCTTCACCACCCTAGGCTTCTTCTTGAGCACTGTGCCCTTGACCTTGTCTAAAGTAGCGGGCATCTCTAGGATCTGTCCTGCCGCATGTAGTCGTCCGCGGTGAACGTCGACTTGCATCGGCATCAGAACATCGAAAGCCAACGCCTTGATCGTGAACTGGTCTATGCATTTGATAGGTTGTTTGACATCGCACACGATATCACCCACCCGGATATGAATGGGGTCAATATGCGTGAGATGGATCACAGCACTCTGGCCCGCCACTGCCCAATCAACTGGTTCCAAATCCACCTCGAGCGATTTGACATAGGCCTTCTCACCACTGGGTTGTATCAGGAGCGCGTCGCCCATCTGTAAGGATCCGGCATCAACCCTTCCAGCTACGGAAAGTGGGCTTTGTGTGGTTTTGAAAACTTCCGAGATCGTCATTCGGAGAGGCTTGTCCAAAGCTCGTGCCAAGGGTTGTGATTTCTCGAGTTCCTGGATAAGGCTATCACCTGTGTACCAATTGGCGGCAGAGTCTGTCGACTTGTGTACCATGTTATCCCCGCGAAGGCCTGACACCGGCACAAAGCTGACGTTCTTGAGCTGGAAGTTGGTGGCAACCAGGAACCCCGAGACTTGCTGCGTGATTTCATCAAACCGCTCCTGGGACCAGCCCACCGTATCGAGTTTGTTAACGGCAACAATAACTCGTGATACACCCATACTTCGTATGAGGAGAGCATGTTCTCGCGTCTGGCCTTTCAAACCCGACTCGAAGGCCCCAGTAGAAGCGTCGACAACCAGTACAGCAAAGTCCGCTTGGCTGGCACCCGCGATCATGTTGGGGATGAAGTCCCGGTGTCCCGGTGCATCCAAGATTGTGAATGAGGTCGCCTCAGTTTCAAATCTGTTGGTTGCAATATCTATCGTGACACCACGGGACCGCTCTTCGACACGTTGATCCAGGACCCAGGCCAGTGCAAATGAGGATTTGCCCATGGACTCTGCCTCTTTGCGATACTTGTCAATAGTCCTTTGGTCGACAACTTTGAGATCCAGTAATAGACGTCCCATCAGGGTGCTTTTACCTGCATCGACGTGTCCTAATCATGTCAGCGATGAGTCAAATGTGAATGAGATGGAATCACTAACCAACAACAACGAAGCTCACACTCTTCTTGGCTTTTGAGTTCTTGTATTCCTTCAATACATCGAGGTTTTTGCTCTTCGGTAGTGGGGTATCGTCGACATGCATGGCTTTCACGCCTTCAGAGGCTTGATCTATCTTGGCATCGTGACCGACAGTCTTCTTGGTTGAACTACTGGCAAGCTTTTTGTTACTGGCTATTTGTTCGAGTTAGTGTTTCTGTTCATCAGTCTTTCTTGTCCCCAAAAGCGAACCTTTGGCTTGCGCTGACAGTACAACATCATCTGGGCTAGGGCCTGAGAATGCTTCCGATACAGATGATGTGAAAGCCATATACGGGAGCTGATAGGAAGTTTCTGGTACATGTTTGGGGGTGGCCGGAGCAGATCCAATCAGAGTTTGTGCAAATGCAGATGGGATGGCCGGTTCAGAGGCAGGTTCTTCAACGGGGGTTTTGACCACTGGTTCAGGGGACGGCTTCGTCACCGGTGGAATTTCCACCTGGCCAAGATCGCCGACCTTCCTCTTTCGATCCGCCAAGAGAGTCCCGAGTCCTGGCTTTTTCGGTGGGGGGAGGGGATCTGGGCTGGGAGAACTGGTGATGGAAACAGAGGTTCCCATCCCGTTGGCAGTGAGACCCTGCCCGACTGACAGCTGGCTCATCTGGGTCGTGGTGCCTTGCACGTCTTGATCTGTATTCCCGGCCTTTTGTTCCTCGGCCTTTTTCTTACGCGCCAAAGCGAGTTGCTGCAATTTTGACAGCTTCCCGGGGGTGCCTGCTCCACCGAGCAGTCCGCCGCGAGGGTAGAGAGGTGCGATGAAGGTTGCCTCACGGTGCTTAGGGATATTTCCCCATGGCATGTCGTTGAAGAAGTCCGCGAACGAGAAATGCTCAGAAGGCCGATGGCGTCCAGGTGCGACTTGTCAAGAGTCAGCTTGGCCGTTCGTAATCCTCAGAGAGGGAGCCCAAAAATAAACCTGTCACCGACCTTGAGGTGTGTGCCATCGTATATCCTCCATACGCGCATGCACTTGTAAAGATCTGCTCCAATGACGACTTCGCCAGGCCAAGTATACCGTAGGGCGTTGATGAAGAGAAACCGTGTTTTTGACTCACCTTCCCCTTTGTTCTTTTGCGACGGAGCAGACTTGGCGGCCTTTGGCGCGGGCGATGCGATGTGTTTCGTAACCAGGTACGCTACGGACTTGTCGACATCGTAGAAATAGTGCCACAATGCCTCCTGGATTTGCGCCGTGGTTACTTTCGAGGCTTGCGGGCCGAGAGCATCTCGCACTTGGATCGTTCCTGCTTCCATTTGCGCTGAAGAGGGGGTCAGCACCGAACAACTTGACAAAGACCGCAAAGTATATCACGTTGAAGAATATACCTTTGTCCTCCGGACTTAGCTCCTCCTCCTCCTCCTCTCCATATACTTCCTCGCCGTCAAACTCGTCAAGATCATTCTCGTAATCGTAATTCCGATAGGCTTGATGACGCGACATCTTGATTCGCCAGAATGAATGCACAGGCTTTTCTCAAGCTACTTGTAAAAGTCGCTTGGTATTGGGGTGTATGTGTGTATGTGTGTATGTGCTTATTGCGCGGAGAGATGGGTGTCTAGTATCGCGCTCCGAAAAGCAGAATTTTGGCACTTTGATTTTGGAGTCGTGGGAGTCAGCCCGGTCGTCATTGAAGCTGGTTGAACATGGCGGGGTGCGGTACCTAAATTGTTACCTGTTAGCGGGGCAATCGCGGCTTTCTTTATTTACAGCCCACCCGTCTGGATAGGCCAGAATCGAATGACGTCACTGTTACAATAGCTGCCTAAGTAAATGAAAGAATGCCTCAGCCTATGTTTGGACACTTGTTGAAAGAGATATACATTGAAGCCTAGTTGCTTTCTCTTATCATTACCAAATGGAAAAGACGACTCAAGATAATATACGTTCGACGGACAACAAGGTTTGGTGGGGTACAGCACATCACTCTTTTGATCAACCAATGGCACTGCAGCAGGCATTTCATATTATCAACTCTTCTTTGCTACGGACAACTCACCCCGGAAATCACGGTGATATTTAAAATCCTACAAACTGTCCCAAAGAATTAGGGCTAGAGCTTTCCTTGCCATACCGGCGCGTGCCTCCTGGCAAGCCTCCCGGCCCCAACGCCAAACGTTTTAAAGTGAAATTTCCAATGGCTACAGATCAATTAAACTTTCCTCTACCGCAGGCTGATGAGGTGTATGCTGAGGCGCCGACGGGAATGTCTCCTGCGTGTAACCAGGATAAGCAGCATTTGGGGGCTGATACGACGACGGTGGGCCCTGGCTCGTAGACTGCTGCCAGTATGGCTGCGGCTGCTGCTGCTGTTGGGGCAAGGACGGCCGGTACTGTTGTGGCGGTTGGCTAGGTTGAGATGGTTGAGCCGGAACTGAGGCCGGTGTAGGTGGGACGGATTGTCTGTTATAATTGGCGGGTTGCTGTAGGGTAGGATATGGCGAAGGCGCGGAGTCCCCTGGTAACCCAGGTGTTTGACGATCGTGGTCTTGCTGTGGATTGTTGGCGTAGTAGAACGCTGCATTAGGATCGGCAACAGAAGAAGCCGGATCGGCCCCCCTGTTTACTGCGGACGGTGGTGCCGCTGCGTGTGTGGGGGCATGGCCTGATTGCATGGCCTGCTCATTGGGTCCGTAGCCCGAGTTACCGAATTGAGTTGGGGCAGAAGGGGCCGGAGCCTGTCCTTGGCTCTGCCAGCTCTCGCTCCGCTGGATGGCCTGTTGCGGGTACTGAGCGGCTGGCATGGACATCGAAGCGCGTTTGTCATAGCCAAAGAACTGCTGTGGCTGGGGCGTTTGGGTTGGATGTTGACCATAGTTGTGCCCAGGTGGCCCCCGGGTATAATCCGCCTGTTCCCCCGTATAGAAGCTCTCGGCAGGTCCAGCATGACTAGGTGCGTTAGCTTGCACGGGTGGGTATGCACCGGAACTCTGACGTGGAGTCGGAAGATTGTAGCCTCCAATGCTGTGTTGACTGTAGGTCTTCGATAGCCGTTCTTCCAGCATACGATCATAATAACGCACTACAGTCGATAATTTCGCATGAAGATCAAGTAATGTATCTAGCCGAGTTAGCACCTGGTTGGCTTGCCTGTATATGGTTTTACTTACCATGCTTGCTCATGGTTTCGCCATAAGTCCGCGCAAGTTTTGGCCTCAGGGTGCCAATAGAATCGTAAAGTTCCTGTATCTGAGGTTCCCTCAGAATGGTTCCGGGAGGTTGTGTCTGCAGTCGATCCACCAGCGTAGAGAACAAGTTGATATTTTCCGCTTCGACAGGAGATAGTTCATAGTCGTTCCTCGGTAGAACAAATGGCGCTCCGGTCGCGACTGGTTGGCTGCTATTGGCCTGCTCTTTGAGTGCCGCGGCATGCCTCTTTTTCTGTTCTTCCATGTCGGCGAGGGATGCAGCTATGGCAGCTTTAAGATCGTCATCTTCCTCATCGGCTGCTTTGGTTGCCGACGGTTCGGGGGCGTGGGTTTTGGTTTGGTGCGTGTTCGTCGTATTCGGCACGTATCCTTTTCCTAGTGCAGAGTGATTCTGCACCTCTTCCAGACTCATCGCTAGCGCCTTCTTGAGATCTTCGTCAAAAGCATCGTCAACTCGAGCATTTCGAGGTTGCATGGCTGATGCGCTCCGATCTTTGTGGGGAAATGAGGGACTCGTAGGTGTCCGCTCCTGGCTCAGGCTGGGAGGTCCTTTGCTCGACCTGTGGTTTAATTTCGCGTAGCATCCGTCATCAACACGAACCGGCTGCATGATCCCCAAATGTGGCAGGGGAAGCGTCTTGGCGGAGCATTGCTGGTCGAAGCAGTTGCCGCAGTTGCGACAATGATGTTTGCGGTTCGTGAACGTGAAAGGGGTCCGGCATCGCATACAGACATCAGAATCAATCCACTCGGGCGGCGCACTACTGTCGATCATACTGCTGGCGACGGTCACTCTGGGAGGAAATTGATACCCTTCCCTTTGCAGCGATTTGTATGTTTCGTCGATGTATTTGAGTTCGTATCGGTTCTCGGTCGCAGCAGCCCATGACTGTATCAGTTCCAGTATCTTCCCCCGAACATCGTGATTGACCGCGGCGGGGCCAACAGCATGCAAGAGAGACACTAAGTTGTCCATGAACTCGCGGGAAGCAATTTCGACGAGGAAGTGGGAACCGCCATTCTTGACACAGGTATCCGTCAACTGCCCTTTTATGTTAGTGGCGCCGTTCTAGTTTCTTCAATCGTTTCGGCGGTCTTACGTTAAGCGCGCTCAGTTGTGTATTAGGGTTCTTGTTGCCTATGCGCTTTTTTAAGGAGCGCATGGCCTCCTTGGGCTGGACCGTCTTGGATCTGATGACATCAGATATTTCGAGATTGAGTGGAATATCCTCCCTATGTGCCAGGGCGCTGTTAGTCACATCGAGAGCGATCGGGGGCTCGTGTAGGAATGCTGTCTCACAAGCTGCTGCTGGTTGCTTTATCGACCTGTTCGTCCAACGCGGTGTTGGCCGAGGACGACCACCAGCCTCCCATCATCTTGTAAAGAGCTCGGAGTTCAAGGCACAGAGGCTTGAGGATTCATCAACCAGTGATGCGGAAACTGTCGCGGAAGGGGTGGTGATAAAAATATGGAGTTCGTAAGACGATCCGTAGCGTAAGGTATGGTGTTGAAGACCAGTCACTTCCTGATTGCACAGCAAATTGAAGAAGATGGAGCGGATTGATGAGGTTGCGCAAGTTTGGGTTCCTGGCTTCCTGATATTGATGCAAGGCAGCCACATGAAGGAGCTGGCCAGCTTGAAATGGCTACGCGTACTTTAAGATGTAAGGATGAATGGTACCTGTGGTAAGTACCTCAAGCTAGATCCAAGCTCCCCCGCCCCTGTGACAGCAATGTAGGTGGCTCATTTAGGTACATCTTACTCACTTGGTGCCTTGTTAGGTACCTTCTCGCCTACCGGAAGTCAGTTTAGTTTTCATTTCAGAAAGTTTCAAAGGGCAAAGATGTCGTATTTGATGGCTTAAAGATACCCAACGTGCATTTTCATGTATGCATCCAGCCGGGCATCCCATGTATTGTTGAAACAATACACCATATAACTGATCCTACGGAGCACTGCGTCGTGGAATATTATACGAATAGCCCCCGATCTATTAGGTAGGTTAGGTAGGTAGACTCCAGGATTGACATATGCGAGAGAGGCTCGAATTGGGTCTGGCATCTTGCACTGTGGCTCAGAGCTTCCATACAAGACCCTGCTTCGTACTTTTAATCCATAATGTTCGATGTTAGTAAGGGTGTGGCTAGGTTAGAGACTGGCCTAACCCCCCGCCCCCCAAGCACCAGCCAGCGACGTGACGCACTTCGGTTTGACCAGGCAGGAGGGATTCCAGATCGCCCTCTAACTTTAACCGCCAAATGTACCCAATGACGGATGCCCAAAGTCTCCATTTCGCCCGCCTGGTGGTGCGCTCCGCCGAGCCCACGAGACGTCAGCGCTGCAACCACGACGACGAGTTGTCTTTGTTGATGGTAGATAATCTGGCCTGATATTCGCCCCTCGCAAAATCCCAAGCGACCTTTTCCAACGCACCGTTGGCATGCATTGTCCTCGCCGTTCACAGCTGCGTTAAGCGTTTCCTTGACCGCATTCATACTGATCGAGTCGTCCGTGGCTTTGTACGTTAGTCTCTCACGATCGCATTCCGCTTTGTCTACCTCAAAGAATGCCGCTCCATTCCGATGCGTACTCTCACCACCAAGGCGATACGTAGTTTCCACTGCTGGCTTCGGATCAGCGATTCGTTGCCAGGCTTTGCCATAACTTCACCCAATACCTGCGACATGCCATTCGCATAATCTGCCGCCTTGAACATCATCGACAACACCACTACCAACACCATGCCTAGCGCCTCAGCGTCTGTCGCATCCCGCGCCAATGGCTACCCAACGCCACCCTCGGCCAACGGCCACGGCGGTCGAAGGCGCCCTCTGCCTCATATCGACGACCTCACTTCGGTCGCCGTGAATTTAAACCCTCATACCCCGTTACGCAAGTTCCTCGAGGTAGGCGACAAGCACATGCGACAGGCCATCACCTACAACGATTTTCGACGCCCTGACCTGGCCCTCCAAGAGTTCATAACGGCTTTCACCATTGCTGTCGACAAGATCCCTAAACATAAGGACTATCCGTCCCTGAAATCCGGAAACGGCGACTTGACACGTCTATACAATGCTCTCAAGGCCAACATTACCAACCACTGCACTACATTTGACAAGATCAAGGAAGACATCAAGGAAGACAATAGGAAGAGCGGAGTGCAGCCTCGGAATGGCTCTGACTCAGCAATACTTTCAACTATTCCCAGTGTACCCTCCGCTGTGCCTTCCCATATGAGAAGCAACAGTGCCAATGGCATCCCATTGGGGAGCTCTGCTCAGTCCAGGCAGGCGGCAGATATGCAATCTGCTCCTGCTGGCAAGGCAAAGCCAGTCGTACAACCGAAGCCACATGCTCTCCATGGGAATGCGATCAGAACCTCGGCGAAGCCTGGCTCTCAGGAGCTGCTAAATCGCTTCGCAAGGCTACGAGATCCTCAAGTCCCTTCCAGTGGATCGCCCACTTCATCGCCATCCACTCTCGCTGGGGCAGATCAGCAACAGTTGCCCAGGATTGACAGTGCTTTGCCGTCCATGCCAAAGCTTCCTGATGCCATTTATAGCCCTGCCAGGGGCACCGTCACGAGCGAGACAGCTAATCTGCCATCGAGTACTCCAAGAGGCATGTTCAGTAGAACAAACTCCATCAACTCGGTTCCTTCGTCTGCGCGGAACTCGATAGATATCCCAATTAGACCTACGATCAGCGAGATCTTCGTTCCAGCCCATGCTTTGGGCGATGGCGCACCATCGACATTATTGACGACCAAGTCCCACATTTCTCACAGCGAAACTATCACGCCCGAGGAATTAAAGAATTACATGAGTCAAGGCTCTACTGCCATCCGTTTGATGTTGGTTGACGTGCGTAGTAGGGAAGACTATGACGAAGGTCATATTTTTGCCCAGACCTCGATATGTATCGAGCCCTCTGTGCTCGCCCGAGGCGAAGTCTCTGCCAGCGATATTGAGGACAGCCTGGGGATTGCCCCGGACGAGGAGATGCAAGCATTTGAGAGTCGTGCGCAATTCGACCTAGTCGTCTTTTATGACCAGCGTTCTTCATCGATACCGAAGCGTCCATCGGAGCATCAAGAGGAAATGGCGTTATTTACCCTTTACCAAGCTCTAGTTCATTTCGATTACCCGATTAAACTGCGACGTCCGCCGAAACTCCTTAACGGCGGTATTGACGCTTGGATCGACATGTTTGGGCCCCAATCGCTGAGGGAGTCCAAAACCAACACAGCTGCACAACATCTTAAACCACGGTCGCTCCAAGCATCGAAGACAGGTGTCAAAACTCTGGCGGCTGACGAGATCAAGACATGGAAGGAGGCTGCTGCCAGGAACCAGGTCGATTACATTACATCGACCAATGACTTCCTCCGACGGTATCCCGCCATTGGGGAACACCAAGAATCTATGTCCTCAGACTATAATGGGACAGCGTTGCTCGATCACCACAGCAAGACGAACAAAGCGTTTGAGAACGAATTGCCGCCTGCCCCCCCTGCCAGGCCCGCACCTGCTCTCCCGCGGACAAGCTATAGCGGTGTGTCTACGAGAGAGCCAGCCTCCGATGTTGTTTTCGCGAAGTCAGCCCGTGCTGCTGCACCCAATAACAATTTGCCTACGGGCCTTGTGAATTATACGAATAAATGCTATGGAAACTCCTTGATCCAGTGCCTCCTGGCATCCCCTGGATTTGCTCGTGAGTTCACCGACAAAGATTGGCCAGCGAACTGGGCCCCAGGAGAGGAGAAAGACCCCCAATTGATGGCACGGATATTGGGAAACCTCTTCCAATGGCTTTGTGGGAGGCAATTCAGATCGTTGAAAGCCACAACCCTGTTTGTAAGTGACTCCATGGCAACCCCTCGGAACCTTGACAACTAACGGTGGCTCAGGATTATAGTCGGTCGCGCCACCGAGGCTATCAAGTTGCAAACCGAACTATCAAGTTCGGGGACAATTCTCAGCATGATCCTTCGGAATACATCAATTTCATCTTCGTTCAACTGGAGGCAGAAACCAACCGCATGCGTGGGGCCCCCACGATTGGGGATCACAGCCAAATCCGCCCAGAATATGAGAGGAACAAACAACCAATTCCTCCGATGCAAGAGATGATCAGGACATCTTGGAATAGATATTCTGCGTCGAACCAAAGTATTATTGATCGTCACTGGAAAATTGGAATTATAGAAACCGTCAAGTGCGACTACGAGGGATGTCCAGGGATTACAGAGCAGTTTCATTATAACCACGAGCTGATGGTTGTCGTCACTTCCGAATACGTGGATAATGGACCTGTAACTCTCGATCAGCTCCTGACGAGAGATACATTCACAGGGAAGAATGAGGAGGCTACAGGCTACGATTGTGGCCCGAGAGGGGATGACCCCCGACCAAAACATACGTCCAAGACAGTGACCCGCCAACTAGCCCGTCTACCACGGCTGTTGAACGTTCGGCTGAATCGCGAAACCTACGAAAATGGGCTTAAATCCTTGCGTCCGGTATCGTTTGATGTTGACAGTTTCGATATGCACAAATACGTGTCGCAAGCCTTCTGGAAAATCGATAATTTCGATCAGGATGGGCTTAGGGGTGAAGCGCCGATCTACGAGCTCTATGGTGTTATTTGTCATAACGGCAGAAACATAAACATGGGACATTATATCTCATATGTGCGGCAGGGACCAGGCAAAACTTGGTATCTCTGCGACGACGAGTCGGTCCAAACAAGAACGATCGACCAACTTCAGAAAAATTGGTTCGAGTGTACGGGTGGCTGGACTCCCGTGATGCTTTTCTACAAGCGGAGAGACGTTGGGTGGGATTACGCGCAGCCACCGGATGGAATGCAATAGATGGTGTTTGGTTCGGGCGTGGTCGTCCGGAGAAGGCCATATCTTGGTTACACTTGTCAGAAGGGTGAGGACCGTATACTATAATGCATCCGGTTAGCATGTATAGGAAATGGGTGTTAGGCGCTGGGAAGGGGAGAGGTCGCCAGGCCGAGCTAGAGGTCACTAGATAGGTGCCCTTGAATCTACACGGCAAAGGAGAATCGTCTATTTCTGAACCCACGCACTTCTTCTCCGGAAGATGTTTGAGTAGTGCATGTATGCATTGATTATAAGCAAAGGCGCTGCGGCGCTGCGCCACTGTGGCAAGGTAAGCATACCTCGCAGCCTCGGTAATGATTGAGTTTTCGGCACTTGTCCTAGCGTAGGCTCTCTATGCCATATGCGAGCAATTGCAGATTGATTGGCACGTGAGGGCAGTAAGCTCTGCTCGGCGCAGGGCGAAGACGCCTGTCAAAAGATGCACTTGACATCTGGAGGGGGAAAAGGGGTCAGTGGCGTGGCCCTTTCTTTTTTTCTCTTCTGGCAAATAGGTATATAGAGAAGAAACTCTGGTTGTTCTTGCGTTTCAACCCGCTTAGGTTTCTCCTATACAATTACCATTATCATTATCCGTGTTGTTGCATCCCATCTTCAGCTAAAGTGACAGAGCCAAGGGGTTCTAGTCGTATTGGAGTCCTCTTCCCCTTCTCCCCTTGGAAGAAGTGAACTTGTAAGTCCCGTCGTCCGTTCCCTAAGCCCCAAAGCGGCAATCTGTTCAGCCCTACGAATCGGTACTACTGCAGAACCACGTCACTGGCTCAAGCAAGCAAGCAAGCCGAGCCTCTCATGACGATCAAGTGATTGCTGTCACGGAGAGATGGTGAAGAAAACGTTTATCGGCTGAGATTGGATTTAATTTTAATTGGGTTCCATCCCGCGAGCTTGATTGACTCTGGCAATCTGGACTCAGTGGAACGGGACAAGCCTTGACCCTTGACCCTTGTTGACCCTTGTTGACCCTTGGCCATTGCATCGGATGCCGGTTGCTAACCTGAGTACAGTACAGTATAATAAACCCAGACATTTTTGATTACCTACCTAGGTATATTTTTCATTTGGTCTAGTCCAGTCAGGACTTTGGAGTCGGCTCCGTTCCCGTTCCCGCGCAGCCAGCAGCCAGCAGCCAGCAGAAAAGCAAAAGAGAAAAGTGAAAAGTGGGCTTGGCGTACATCCCGAGGTTTTGAGGTCTGAGGTCTACCAAACTGCTTGTGACATCACGCCAGTATTGATTGATCCATTTCGAGGACAAACAAAAACAAATCGATATATACCCAATTCCCTACCTGCACTCTTCTTCCACGAATACCGCCCTCTCCCCACTGGATATACCCTCCTCTGTCTCCATCGCTATCCCCAACAACATCCTGTCCACATAACATCCAGCCCGGCATGTCGTTACCGACGCAATTCGAGGGCGTCTTGCCACTCCACATGGTCCACAAGCCGCCCTTCAGCGTGCAAGCTCCCGGCGAGCTGGCCAAGGAGGGCGAGACGGCACCCTTGCGCCACGCCAAGGCGAAGGACGGCCTCATTGACAAGCTCAACCCGGACATTGGCACCATCTTCGAGCTGCTCAAGCACAGCACCGAGCAGTATGCCGACCAGACCGCCGTTGGCACGCGCAAGCTCGTCAAGATCCACAAGGAGGTCAAGAAGGTGGCCAAGGTCGTCGACGGCGAGACCAAGGAGGTCGACAAGGAGTGGCAGTACTTTGAGCTCTCGCCTTTCACCTTCACGACCTACGCCGACTACGAGACCCTGGTCTTCCAGGTCGGCGCCGGCCTGCGGAAGTTGGGCATGGTCCCTGGCGACATCGCGCATCTGTTCGCGTCGACCAGCCGGAATTGGCTGTGTATGGCGCACGCATGCTCTTCGCAATCCATGACGATCGCGACGGCGTACGACACACTGGGCTCCAGCGGTGTCCAGCATTCGCTGGTGCAGACTGGCGCGAAGGCCATGTTCACGGACCCACATCTGTTGAAGACGGCGTCCGGGCCCTTGAAAGAGGCCAAGGATGTGCAGTTCCTCATCTGGAACGATATGAGCAACATGCCCTTTAGCCACGAAGATATCGAATCCTTCAAAAAATCAAACTCACACCTTAAGGTCCTGTCTTTCTCCGAGCTTCGTGCCCTGGGCGAGTCCAACCCCACGCCCCCCGTCCCGCCCAAGCCCAAGGATCTCTACTGCATCATGTACACATCTGGTACTAGTGGCCCTCCGAAGGGTGTGCCCATCACCCACGAGGGCATAATCGCTGGTATCGCAGGACTGCACGCTGTCATCGCCGAGACCGTGTCCACGCGCGATGTGATTTTGGCCTATCTGCCTCTGGCGCATATCTTTGAGCTGATCGTGGAGAACCTCGTGCTCTACTTGGGAGGCACCATGGGCTACGGCTCTCCACGTACTCTGGTGGATTCGTCCATGAAAAATTGCGCCGGTGATTTGCGGGAGCTCCGACCTACGATCATGGTCGGTGTTCCCCAGGTTTGGGAGACCGTTAAGAAAGGTGTCGAGGGCCGCGTCAACTCGGCAGGCGCTCTCACACGCGCCGTGTTCTGGGGCGCGTACAACTTCAAGTCGGCCCTGGTCGCAGCTGGTCTCCCTGGCGCGACTCTTCTGGACAATGTGGTCTTTGGTCAGGTGCGGCAGATGACGGGAAACCGACTGCGCTTTATCTTCAACGGCGCGTCGGGCATCTCTGCCGGCACCATGCACTTCATGTCGATGGTGGTCGCGCCCATGATCTCGGGATACGGTTTAACGGAAACCTGCGCGAGCGGCGCGCTGGGCTGCCCGCTCCAGTGGACGCCCCACGCCATTGGACCGGTGCCCGCCTCGGTCGAGCTCAAGCTCGTGTCGCTGCCTGAGCTCAACTACAACGCAGAAGCGACGCCACCGCAGGGCGAGATTCTGCTGCGCGGCAAGGCGGTGCTCAAGGAGTACTACAAGAACCCTGAGGAGACGGTGAAGGCCATCACATCCGACGGCTGGTTCAAGACAGGCGATATCGGCGAGATAGACCCCAACGGCCACATCAAGGTCATCGATCGCGTCAAGAACCTGGTTAAGATGCAAGGAGGCGAGTATATCGCCCTGGAAAAGGTCGAGGCCGTTTACCGGGGCTGCACCTACGTCCAGAACATCATGGTCTACGGCGACGGCAGCCACCCTCGCGCCATCGCCATCCTGACTCCTAACGAGAAGAGCCTGGCCGAGCTGGCCAAGAGCCTGGGCGTTGACGAGAAGAACATGCACCGCGACAAGAACGTCCGCGGCGCTGTGCTGAAGGACCTGCTGTCACACGCCAAGAAGGGCGGCTTGAGTGGCCTGGAGATGATTAGCGGACTGGTATTGGTTGACGAGGAGTGGACACCAGCAAACGTAAGCTTTTCCTTTTTGATATTTGAGTAGGGCTCAGCTAACAGAGATATACACAGGGCCTCACCACGGCGACGTCAAAGGTCAACCGGAGAGCTCTCAAGGATCGGTATACGAAGGAAATCGAGGAGGCGTTCAAGGCTTAGGTATCACGCGGCGTTCAAGTAGATTAGGGGCGGTCTTAGACACCTGTAGAATGTGACTGGGAATGATATACAAAAGACTTGGCTTGGGTTATTTGGGAATCGAGGGCAGCATGATTTCGGTTGGTTGCATTTCAAGCTTGTATGATTATTCTTCAATAGGGCCATCTTTCTAATTGACAAGTGTTAGATGTCTTATGTGTGATCGAGCCTGCTAACTTGCAATGTTGCCCATAGGTTCCAAAGGCATGGTGAAAGGACCCTAGGCAGATAGAATGAAGATTCTTGTTATATATGGTGTCTCCTAGTTACACTTGTTCAGTGCTACCAAGTCAGGCCCATTGCGAGACCTGTACCTCCTTGGGTTTCGACGCGACTCCTTTGATGCCTGGAAGTTGAGAGATAAGGTGACTTACCTATCACAAAGACGCGTTCGTCCCGCCCCTTTCAGAGCCCAGCCTGACCTGACCAAGCAACAAATCCTTGCCTAGTAACACGGGTTGGACACAGCCAAAATAACAACTTAGTCACCTAATCCTCCCGGCCGGTGGGTTATTTATGTAAGTTCCAAATACGCATCCTATCTTGGCTCTGTCTTCTTCTCACCCATCGCAAAGCAACGCACCTTTTACTTCCCATCAAGCGCAAGCATCACTGATGACACATTTATCTGGACTCATACTTGTTTTTCTACCCAAACATTATGAAAACACCTGGAAACTCTCCTATCTCACCGAAACCGACGCAGGATATCACTGCCGAAGAGATGGACACATCGTCGGCCACGGCCTTGGCCTTGTACGGAGTCGCTTGGCGTCCCGGCAACGCTGTTCCTTCTCGCCGCGCCAGCGCAGCTGCCGGAAAGGGCGCGTCAGCGAACAGGAAGAAGAACGACGGCACGACGTCTGGCAAGATTACCGATGCCTTACAGCCCAGAGCTCAGGCTGGGATGAGCTCGAATTGTGAGCACCACGTAGATCATACCAAGACGAAGATGCAACGACAACAACAGCAGCAGCCGCAGGTTCCCGCTATCGAGGCCTCGGATCCACGAGTACCACAGACGCCGGCGAGCACTGCCTCACAAAACGCCAAACCTCAGCATCCGGGCTTTTCGCAGAGCCATACGGACTACTTGTCAACCTTGCTGGTGAATCGTCGTCAGCAGGAGGGACACCACCTGGCCGACCAGCCTTGGCCTTCCAGTCGCGGCGATGGCGACTTGAGCTCATCATCACGCCCTCGGTCGAAAAACCATGGACGACGACGTGACCGTCAGCGGCACGGATCATCCGTGGGAGGATACAATATCTTTTCGTCGGCCATGACTGGGGCCGAGATGGAAGAACAGGGACGATACTCGACAGCAGATGCACTAGCACTGGCGCCGGAGACGGAAAGAGATAGTAGCCATTGGCCCTCATCTTACCACCAATCTCAAGCCTTTCTTCCTCCCAGTGCTCATCACTTACCGACCTTAAACTTCCCGGTTTACCCGAGCCTCCCAATAAATGCCCTCGGAGATGCCAAACGGCGCAGGGAATCCCATCAGATCACGGTGGCGAGACCAGCGAGCGGTGAAACCAACTCCAACCGCCTCGAATTCGCCGACATGATGCATGGCGCTGCTAGGGCTTTGGAAATTGAAAACAATTCTGCGCTTGTCGATAATGGTGGACGACACAGCAGTATGGACGACGGAGAGAATAGCGGATCTACGTACATGACTCCTCGCATGAGACGTACCAAACAGCATGAGTACGACGAGACCGACGAGGACGGTGAGGACGACGTATTCCACCTACTGGATGAAGTGCCGCACCCCACTGCCACTGCCAACGCAACCGCAACCACAACCTCAGTCACTACGAGCACCATCCAGGGTGGCGATGCGGTCGGTTCCAGCAACGCCATCGTCGTGAAAGACCCCAACCCGCAGGTAGAGGCTAAGTGCCAGCCCCCAAAGGAGAGTCCACCGCCCTCTGCTGATAAGGTAGCGTGCGTTGAGAAACAACGGGAGGCAGCGATAAAGCCTTTGACTCTTTATTGCACAGGCGCCACGGATCTCTCGCCTCCCCATCTCTGCTCATCAATCGCTGCTGCTACTAGCAGAGTGCCACCGTCCACTACAGTCTCTTCTGTTGATCCCCTTTCGCACACACATCAGCAGCAGCAGAAGTGTACCGACGGAGCTCCCGCACCACCGGTAGCAACGACGAGCACGGAAAATCCCCCCATCGACGATGGTGGTAGTTCCCGCCACAGCAGCAGCAACTTGCCGACTGAGAAGAAAAAGGGGAATCCATCTCCGCCGTCCCCATTTACTGGTCAGGAATCACCGATCACTGGAGTTTCTCTTCCAACTCTGGGCCCTTCCATCACCGAACCCCGTCAGGTCAAATACCCATCGTCGTCGGAGGAGACCGATCGCTACCTGCGCAGCCTGAGTACAAACGACCTCATCATCCTGTCCACGAAGGCGCAGTGTGAGCTGCAAGAGCGCGGCCGAAATTTCTCCTCGATCCTCACCAGCGGCGGCGGTGGTGGCCATCGTGGTAGCGCTTCTACTGCTGCCCCTCGTGCTGGTGCTGGCAATAATGGCACCTTGACAGCAACAGCCATCCGGGAGGAAGTGAGAAGTGGTAGTCATAGTGATGGTGGTGTTGACCTTGACCTGGGCATCGGCATAGACATAGGCATCGGAAGCGGCCGCCTAAATAAGGAGAAGCGGAAGCATGACGATACGGACCCGGATCCCGACCCTGAGAAGCAGCACGCTGGCGCAAACACGAAGATGATGACCACAACGGCGTCGGAGACGAAGCAGGGCGAGCAGAAGAAGTGCAAGAAGCAGAAGAACGAAGACGCCACGGCCGCCCCAAGCATAGGCAATGATCCTGTTGCTACTACTGCTACTGCTACTGCTGAGATCGCCATCGCCAAGAGATGTTTGGATGCTGCATTCGATCAGTTGAAACGTCGAGCTCAGCTGGACGATGAGGTTGCCAAAGCAAAGGGGGCCAATGATAGTGATGGTCTATGGCTGAGGTCATCGCGAAAGCAGCTGGAGGCGGCAAGCAAGACGGATCCGGAAAGCTCCGCTATTACCACTGCCACTGGCACTGCAACTACCACTGCAGGCGTACATGCAGATCCGACTAAGGAGTACCCAATCAAGAAAGCTCTCAGAGAGAAAACAATGAGCATGGTCCGACACAGCGTCAAGGAACGATGCCGGGAGAGCTCTGACGTGTGCTGCGGGGATCCCTTCGTGATCATAGACCGAAAGGACTGTTCCGGATGATTGTCTACCTATATATTATGGGATGGGGCCACATGTAAGCTGGCTACATAGCCAAATACACCCTTTTTATGTTGTGGTTGTGACGGGAAATGGACTCACCTTGTCATGAATGGGTGAAAGGAAAAGGGAAGACCATAACACTACTTGCGCTGCATATTGATATTGATGTTATATGGTTTAGCTCGGGATATGGATCCGCGATACCCCTGGAGACATGGGGAGAGAGTCATTAGATGTGAAGAAGGTGACTTTGATAGCATCATCAGGCGTTGTTCATGCTTAGCAATGAATCACAGTACGCCCACTATGGGCTCGAGATACACTACACATAGACCAAGTACCTAGTAATGCATCACGGCTTCTACTTCGTAAAGTGTGTTCGCCATGGTTTCTCCAGGGGTGATTCCAGTTGAGAGACATTATTCAACTATTCCATGTCCAACTTGCGGACACGAGAAGGAAATGGCCAGCCCAGGACCATTTCCCCTTCCAAAGACGATCAAATGACAAGTCAATTGATTTCATTTGGACCGCCAAGCAACGTAGAGTAATCCAGATCGAAATGGCACGTTCATGAAATTTAGGCCTAGCCGACTGAGCGCCAGGCTATCCTTCAATAACAGATCCCAACAGACTCCTAACAAGTGAAATGCCCCTGAATACGTGGATCTTCCCACAACAGGCTTCGGTATTAGAAGGCGCCCCTATCGTGTATGTCGATGGACAAGAAAGTGCGTTAGATGGTAATTTGAGAATGCGTTATAATTGATTGCTTGAACCTAAACTCCATACTGTGCAACAAAACATGTGGTATAAATCCGTAACGAGGTTCTAGCCCAAGTGCGAAAAGCGTTCTTAGGAATGCGTAATTCGTAGCCAACTGTGCCATTGAGAACCCCAGCGAAAGTCTTGTATCGTACTATGCGTCCCGAAAAAATCCGCCATCTTGTTTCTTTCCTTCCCGCACAAACCTTGGATCCTGGTGTCTGCCAAGGGCTCTTTCTAATGTATCAATATCCCATGGCTTGAAGGGAAGTTGTCTTTATTCCGCAGACGTCTCACTCGCTCATTTTGACATAGTTGCTGGGGAAAATGCCATGCCGCGTACCAACCATGCCGGTCCTGTTATCTGTTAGTATTGCCCTCAATGATTTGCGAGAAAGGGGGGAGGGCGGTTGGCCACTTACCACCAATCATTTGCGCTGTCGGTCTTCTTCAGCACTGTGATGACATCACCCTTCTTGAATCCGAGGTCACCAGGCTGGTCAGCCTCGAATGTGAACAGTGCCACGGCCTCGTTCTTCTTCAACATGGCATTCTTACTCTGGAAGTTGGGCTTCGGCGCCGCGGGTCTCCCAGGGCCAGCTTTTTTCTCTGCTTGGAAATGATCGGCGCCAAATTGACCTGTGCTGTTTCTGTTCGGGTTGCTGCCACTGGGGCGGTCATAAACATCGTCCTGCCATGTGCTAGCACGTTTCGGCGCACCGAAGTTCTCTTGGCTACCTCCGTACGCACCAGCTGCGGCTGCCGGTGCGGCCCTGGCCCCGGCCCCGCCCTGGTTGTTGTCCCAGCTGGCGTTGTTGTGTGTGTCTTCGTACACCGGAACATCGTTGTACATACCGTCGTCCATGCTCCCGGATCGCACACCGTTGAATATCCTCGAGTTAAGAACGGTCATCAAGGGCGCCGATTGGGGCGGGGCTCGGACAGAGCCAGTGAGAAGTTGCATCGCGGTCAAGCGCTGTCCATAGAGCTTTTCGTTTGCGTCCTTGCGCTCGATGATGGCAGAGCCTTCCAGCGAGACACCGGCGAACAGGCCCTTCGTTTTGCTGTAGGAGAAAACACCTGCGACACTCTTCAAGGATGCGGCACCGGCGGCCTCGGCATTGCGACCAACGGGACCGGCTGCGATGGAGACGTTTCCACCCAGTGTGATTGAGCCCATTTGCGCGAAAGTCTTGACGGCGCTGGCATCGTTGAGAATGAAGACGAAGTCGGTCAACTCGAAACCAATTTGTCCACCGAAGCCACCACCGGCCGTCATGATGGCGCTGGGGGCCGACCAAGAGCCATCGGGGAGTCGGGCGACGACAAGACCGGAACCGAATCGAGCGGAGCCGAGGAAACCAGCTTTGAAAACCGTGAGAATTGCCAGACCCTATTCGTTTGTCGATAGATCCATGTCAGCAACTGGTAACAGCCATGCGGGTCGCCAGGCAGCAGCAGTAGCACCGCAGCCGGAGGAACGGATGGTGGAGTGGAGGTAGCTTTACTCACCTTCGCGTTGGCAAGGACTTGAGGAGGAATGATCTTGTCAGGCCCAAAAGATTGTCGCGGGTCGATGAAGCTTGTCAGGATCTTGCCGCACTTCTTGCATTCGGCTGTGGTGGAAACGAGGGGGCGTTAGTACTGTGTTTGCGCATCATACAATCGTAGCATGCCATCACCAGCCAGTCGCCGTTAGACGGTGGCGGGGCGCTGAGGTCGCCTGATTTGGGGGGTTGCAACAGCAATTGGGACTTACACGACAAGGACGAGGGAAGAGGGTTATTGATACCCATTGTGACGGATTGCTGTTCCTACTCGTAAGGGTCAAACTACCTGAAATCGAGCTGAAATGTGGAAAAGTTGTCGGAACGGGCAGAAAGCAGTAGGGAAGCGATGATGAATGTTTTGGCAATCAGTCGGGTCGGGTGTGGGGTACACGCAGTATCGCAGTATCGCAGTATCGCAGTATCGCGAGGGAAACAATCAATAGCGACAGGCGACAGGTGGATGGGGTGAGCTTCCTGCGCAATAACACGAGCGGCGGGGCTGGAGCTCTTGGTACAAGACCGAGCTACCCGGGCGGCTCAAAGACGGGGAGCTGGAAGAGACCAGGTCTGATGCGGTGGATCAAGATGGAAGAGAGAGAGAGAGAGAGAGAGGGAAGGGACCAGAAGAGGTAACCAAGCCGTCGTTCCGTAGTAGGTATGGATATATGTTTGTATTTACAGTATCTGTTGGGTATCAGGATTAGGCATCTATGTATGTAGGTAGGTAGGTGATGGATTATATTCCTGTTGTGTCCGATGTATTGAACTAAGTACATGATGTATCACAGAGGGAGAGGCGAACTTCCAGAACACGGGCATTGACTGACTGACTGCTGCTTGTTGCCCAGCTGCGCGCGCTCGCTCTAGAAAAGTTGGGATGGATTAGGTACTTAAGTGAGTGTGACAGCACTGACAGGTGAGTTGCGTAATAAGGCTGGGCTTAGACGGCGCTAAACCGACCATCCCAATCAACCCAGGCCTGTTACGCCTATACATTGACGCATTCACGCCCATCCCAGCCGGCCAGAATCCCTCGCCTGCTCGTTGAAGGTCACAAGCCTCCTCCACAAAACCTCCAGGCCTGCCTGTCTGCTAAGCCACAAGTACAGACAGGCATGCCTGCGTCATTCTCGTCTCCCCGGATCTGCCAGTGAGGTGGTCCCCCTTTTTTCCCAGGTCGGTCCTAAAGCATAAGCAGCCAGCGCCAGCATTGATGCATGGCGAGAGAATCAAGACAATATCCGGCCAGTCTGCAAGAATTATATTGGCCCAGGCACACACACACACATATAGTACTGCTCTCCCTTAACACAGCATCAATTAGTCGCCTTTCTTTCTCATATGTAGCAGCAACGTAAGAAACAAAGAAACATTGGAACATTGGAGAATTGCCGACCAACCTCGTCCTCGTCTTCGTCCCGCTTAGACTTTCCACGAACCTCAAGCGCCACCCCAGCTGTGAAACGCGCAAGTGCCACCGCCGCCCCCAAGGTCTAGAACCTCAACCTCCCGCCCAGCTATCGTGACCCTCGTTCCACCTCTTCCCTTCCCACACATCTCAACACCCCCCATCCACCCCCGAACAATCGACGAACGACGGACCTCTCGTTCCGGACAACCCGGCCGATAGCTTTTGCTCAATCACAACAACTAAAGTCGAGCCATACCTCGCGCATATACCACCGATACAATCGTTAAAACACCACTAAAACAGTCCACCCGAAGCGAACATGTCCGACGCATACGAGCGCGAGCGCCAGAACAACGCCAGGCTCGAGGAGCTCTCGGCCAAGGTCTCTTCCTTGCGCGGCGTCACCGTGGACATTTACGACAATGCGCGCGCGCAAGATGTCATCGACAATACCGTACGTCTCAACTCCCCTACTTAACTCACTGCCCTCTTTCAACATTGCCAACCCTCACTTGCAACATCAACGGCAACAGCAACAGCAACAACAAAAACAACACATAGGAGTAATATCTGAGGCTGACCTATATGGCTCATTAGTCCGACACCTTTTCGTCCATGTCCACGCAGCTCAAGGGCTCTGCCGGCCGCCTCGGCCGCGCCGCCGCCTCAGGGAACAAAATCGCCATCTTCAAGCTGTCGGCCGTCATCATCGGCGCCTTCCTCGTGCTGTACTGGCTGTACAAGCTGTTCTTCCGCGGCTCTGCATAAGCCACTCGATTCTAGTCTACGACTTTTCTGCCGCACTTCTCCCTCTATTCAGGAGCTATGCGAAACGAGGCATATATGCGCAAACGTATGGCGGTCGATGCTTATCATGGGCCTAGGGAGAGTGTGGGCGAGGGAAAGGGAAGGGAGGGAATGAGTTAGTTGAGTGCAGAGGGAAGAAGAAATGCACGATTCGGGCAAATACGGAAGAAGAAAGAGAAGCACCGTCGGGAAACAACTGATCGGATGCTGTGATGATATGAGGGTCGCGACAAGACGTCGTCGACTTTTCGAGATCGAACCTAGAGACATCAGCACCGCATGAAGGTGCTGGACAGTCCGAGGTTGTAAGTATCTATACCAAATAAGGGACTATGGACCGGCGGCAGGGAGCGGATGGATCGATTGACAGATCTAGGGGGACACTGACGTTGGACTACGTTATACGGATAGCTGCTCTTTCAGCATAGCATTGGCGTTTCAAATGGGGCAAAGTCGTTTAGATTGCGGGTTCGTAACAATAAAAATACAACAAATACAAGCAAGACGCTCGCGTTTCATAAGTTATCATTCTATTTGCATGCAGGCCTTTGGAGTGGTATAGATATCTGGAGGGTTGACTGGCGGCGACTTGTCACAGTTCGTTCGTCCTCGATATATATGATATTGCTTGACCTCAGGAAGTAAATCAACCGCACGTTTGTTCCAGCTCATCTATTCCCTTTCTTGTTTTATCTAGACACAACTAGCAGTCGTCGGACCAAGCTACTGCCAGACGTTGGTGCCAAACAGGTCATCATTGCCACCAAATCCGCCACCGCTCGTCTTGGCGGCGCCGCCATTGCTGCTGGCCGCCGGCCCGCCACCCGTGCTGCTCGTCCACCCACCGAACTCCTCATCGGCCGCCACAGCCGGCGTAGTGCTGAAGCTACCACCCCCTCCGGGCACGATGCTCTGGCTCGCCAGAGAACCCCCGCTGCCTCCCCAGCCACCAAAATCGCTGGACCCGAATCCTCCTGAAGGCTTGGTGATCTCAGGGCTCTTAGCTGCTGGAGCGGCTGCGGCGGGAGCAGCTGGCTCGCCCCATGCGTTGCCCCAAACATCCGAGTTGCTCCAGTTGGGCACAGCAGACGAGGTGGCCACGGGATTGACCGCCGGCGGTGATGTCGGCTTCGCCGAGGAAAGGTTGAAGACCGAATCCATGGCGGGTGCTGGTGCCGGCGCTGGCGGCGATGCTGTCTTGGTCGGTATGGCGGTCGGGGCCGGGGCAGCGCTCGACATGTCAAAGAGATCGCCCATGGCGGATGATGATGACTGGGCAGGGGCGGCAGGAGGAGCGCCCCATCCGCCGAAGCTGTCTGATGTGGTCATGGCTGGCTTTGGTGCTTGCTGAGGGGCTGCTGCTGGCTTGGATGGCTTCGAGTCGAAGAAACCGCCTCCGCTCAAACTCGAGAACGCAGAGCTAGGCTGGGGCGTAGACTTGTTACTAGCCATGCTAGTCAGGCCGGCAAAGGCGTCTGTCTGGGGGCTCTTGGGAGACTTCATGCTGTTGTTGTTGCTGCCACCGCCGCTGCCGAAGCTCAGACCAGCAAAGTCATCCATAAGACTGCCGCCAGCGGACTTTTGGGGTTGGTGGCCCATCGTCGGCGATTGCACAGGCGACGCCATGGAACCAAAGCCGCTGCCGAACGAGCTGGACGCATTGTGCGAAGACTGTTGGGGTTGAGGCTTGGGGGCTGAAGCGTATAGAGACAAGATAGACTGCTTCAGATCAGGTCGCGATTGACCGCCAGACATGCCGCCCATGCCCGTGGTGCTAGCAGGTCGTGGGGGAGCGGCAGGTGTATCACTTAGGAAATCCAAACCGAATAACGAGTCCTTTGCAGTGGTCGTCTTGGGTGGCACTGGGGCGGCTTTAGGTGGGCCTGGCTGGTTGGCTGAAGGGCCAGCGGTACTAGCACGAGGAGGCAAGTCGTCGCCGCCGATGAGATCTCCTTGTGGCGCGGCGGCACGCGGGGGGCCTGCCACCGCCGGACCCTTCCGTAGCGATTCTCTCCTCTCAATGTTCTGCTTCTCCTTGACAATGCTGAGGGGTATATCATCATCGCCAGCGACGTCGAGGGTGGCGGGGTCGGGAATTGGACCATCCATGACCCATCGCTTGAGCTCGTACTTGGTTCTGATGAAGTTCTCGATCTTGGCCTCGGAGGGCACGTGCCCGGGGGCCAGCTTGGATTCCCAGTACTTGTTTGCTCGCGCGTTGCCCCAGCTGAGGATGCTCCTCAATTGCTCGTCGGTCCAGGAGTCGAGGTCGACCGACTTGACGCGGGAAATGTGGGTTCCCATACCGCGATGGATGCCCGAACATCGAATGCAGATGAAAACGCCGAGGTTCCAGCTCGCCCATCTTGGATCTGTAGGTGCAAAGGGTCAGTCAATTGGAGGGGCCAGAGCGATTGCTGGGGCAGAGCTGGGGCAGGAGAGGAGGACGGAGGACTCACGCTTGTTCTTCTTGCAGTCAGCGCATATCTTGTTGGTCTCTAGCTTCAAGAGACTCTTGATCGTGGCCTGGTTTTGGGCGGCCTTCTCAGCCGCCGGATTTGGAGGCCGCCTCGACATGTTGATGGTTTGAGTTGTTGGTATGTGTCGCGGTGGGAGGTTGAAGAAATTCGGTTGCGTCGCAAAGTAGTAGGTTGCCAGATGAAGCTGCTGCTGTTGCCTAGGAGGATGTGGTTGCTCAGGTGCAATGGACTTGTCCGCCTGCAATCACAAAGGGGGGCAGGACAGGGCAGTGGCCGTAGTGGTAGTGGTAGTTGTCGTTGTTGTTAGCAGCACTATGCCATAAAGTGGGCATGAATTCATATGGATTGATGTGGCTTGTTCTTGATGTGTCGCATCTATCTAACCTAGCCAACTAGCCTACTACTATGTATTACCTATTACCTAGCAAATTCCGAAAGCTCGTCCCTCCATAAGGCCAGAACCACAACTGCCAAGGTCAGGCAGGGTTCTATCTGCTGGGTATCCGTACATCCCTGAGAGACGGCAGACAATACTTTGACGCCCAATCCAATCTCCGATACGCAATGCCTTTGGTTTCGGAGAAAGTTGAGAACACTGATCCAGCCCTATCTGCCCCTCTCGAGTCTCTACCTGTCAGCCGCTGAGTGACCTGGACGCCGGAAATGCAGGTGGCTTTGACTTCTGGACTTACAGAGATGCGGGACTTCTAGAATCCACTAAGCTTGAGTGGCTGTGCCGTCGTGGTGGCAGGTGGCAGGTGGCTTGGCTTGGGATTTTGGAGGGTTTGGAGGGTTTGGAGGGTTGGATTTGGAGGGGTCATTGGGGTCATTGCTGACCTGATAGGTGACGCCATTGATGATAGGCGTAGATTTAGACCCCCCCTGTCGGGATTTGTCACTTGCACGACGACAATTGATTCCAAATATCATCGCATCTCCTCCTCTCAAGGCACATCCATTAGTTAGATCCAATCCTATCAATCCAGCCCATAAGTCGATATATAAATAGCTGGTCTTGACGCCCGACATTCATTGCTCTTTTCTCACCAGTCCACTATCACCAAACAGGTTATGCGCTTGCCGCCCTTCTCCAGTTTGCTTCGAACGTTCTACACCTTTTCCACCTTCACTCGAACCAGAGTCACCGCTCAGCGTCAGTCTGTCTACGGCTCTACACGAACCCTTAATTCTATGCCCACCATCCCCTTTCTCGGCAGTCTATTTGGTTCGTCAAGCTCTGCCTCCAGCAAGATGTCGTATCCCGATCAGAGAAACAATGACGAGTGGCGCGCGGTCCTCAACAAAGGTTCGTTTGTCCACATAGCTAGACCTGTCCCGCCCGAGAATCCTACATGCTCACACTCGATCCAGAACAATTCCGTATCTTGAGAGAGAAGGGTACCGAGGCTCCCTTTTCCGGCAAGTATGACAAACACTTGCCAGAGTCCGGAGTCTATACCTGTGCTGGGTGTGAAGCTCCACTCTACAAGGCCAACCACAAGTTCAAGTCGGGTTGTGGCTGGCCAGCATACTTTGACAGCATCCCGGGTGCCGTCACACGCCATGAAGATAACACTCTCGGCATGAGCAGGACGGAGATCGTCTGCTCCAACTGCGGTGGCCACCTCGGTCACGTTTTCAAGGGGGAAGGCTACGCCACCCCCACAGACGAGCGTCACTGTGTCAACAGCGTCAGTTTGAACTTCTCTCCCGAGGACAAGGCGGCCGAGGGCGCCAAGACCGGAGAGAGCAAGGCTTGAAAAGAAAAAGGGCAAATTGAATAATCATCGATTTAGTCGGAGCTCGTCAGTGTATGTAATGTACTAAATTGAATGAGATGCGTTGTCACAGCCGCCACTGTCCACTCTGACATTGGGGTCGACTGAAATGGGATGGCCATTGGTGAGCACAGCTGATCGAGACTTTCTATTTGGGTTTTTCTCCCCAGGACCCATGGTCACGTAGAATCTAGATACTGATATGAGATTGGGGCACTGCCCTGAGCCATCATTTTCCCAGCTGCCCCTTTTCTTTACACCGAGTTAGTTCTCAGCCCTGTCATATAATTAGAGAAGCTCCCCTTCCCTACGTTGCCAATAATTCCATCTATCCCATTATCTAACGAAAAGCTCATAACCGGTTGATCCCAGTCAAGTGTCTCCCAACGCGTTGCTTATATATCTAACTAGTATCACCTTTGATGTACTATCCTCGACGAGGTTTTCCAAATGAAAGATGATATGTTCAGAAAGTCCAACATGATATTGGCTTACCTATCTGTACACTAGGACTATGAGCAATCAATATATAAAGTTTTATCCGGTCCCATATCCATGGTTTGATCCGTAAGCTGTTCAAAACTGGCGCAGGAATTGAGCAAGTATGAGCGGTTACACGTCGAAGGCGATTTAACGACCATGCACTGTCCACGAAGCACATCACCATCTGCTCAAGACAAACAGCCCAACTCCCTTCTGCATACACCAGGGCGCTAAGTAATACTAGGCGAACAAGGTGGCACTATAGCTTTCATAGCAACTAGAATATGCATGGAATATGCCTGTTTTCTATACTAGATATCTATATCGAACTGGCGTCCGCGATCTCTTCACTGCCAAGGTCTATAACGTAACTCCGGTATTGAGGAAACTATTTGCACACATTATACCTTGGCAAAGTTAAAGCTTATCTGAGCACTGGCAGCTGCGCCTGTAGATACATGTCATGGTGCCTTGGCCTGCTGTCGGCCCATCTTGCTGTTGCTGGTCAGGGGGTTTAGCAGTAGGGTATACCACTATTCCAGTGCATGTCGTCTCCTGCGCTCTTCCATTTCAACATGTCAAATTTGGTTATTCCACTGTACCAAAACTCTTCTGCACCTTTCTCCGAACTGTGTCGTTTTGACAAGTTGAGTTAAGGCACCTGCATGACCTTATATTGCCCAGCCTATCCATTTCAGTACATATTTAAAAAAAAAATCCCAACCCAGAACTTGTTCTCTGCATTTCTTGAGTAATAAACATCGACTCTTTTCCTTGAAACTTGAAACACTTCACTTCGTCATTCTCACATCCTCTTTTCTTCAGAGCACTTCTCGGAGACCATCTGGACTCTTGCTTGATTGCAATAACTCAACTGCTATATTCTCTTGCCATCAAAACACTCTAGCAGCTATCCTTTTCACTCAAGAACTCCCAACATCAAACGCTATACCCACCTTAGCCGCTCTACGAGACACGGCAGGACTCTCGAATCCTATATTTTTGCATCCCTCGCCGGCTTTTCTTTCAAAGAATACCCGCGTGTGCTTGCTTCACTTTCTTGACGTCTCTTCGTCTTCAGGCACCTAACCTCAGATCTTCTCTCCGCAACTTAACGGAGAGCTTCCTACCTATAATCATCATGTCTTCCGCTCCGCTCAGCCGTCGGCCTAACGTCAGCCGGGTTGCTGCTACACGAGCTGCTCATGAACTCGGCATCCCGGCCAGCGAAGCTCGCCGTCAAGCCAGATCAACTTCGTCACCACGACAACAACGTCGACGGGTGCGCAGTATCCGGCTCGTCGGCCGCTATTCGCCTGGGAACAGAGCACAGGAAGTGCGCGAGGAGCTTCCCCAACCCCAACCACAACCACAACATGAGGAGGCCATCAACTACCATCTCATCATCCAAACCCGGCCACTTGAACACCCTGATAAGCCACAGTGTGAAGTGATACGTCGTCCAGCTGATGTTGCTGCTCCTGCTGCTGCTCCTGCTGCTGCCGTTCATGTGAAGCTTGAAGAAGATGGGCAGGACCAGGACCAGCAACCACAGCCACAACAAGAGCAGCAGCAGCAGCGTCGATGGCAACTACCACCACACCAGGATCAGGAGCAAGTTCAGGACATAGAACAGTTGGTGTTCCAGCAGACTCAACGTCGACGCCATGCATACAGCATCCGTCAGTTACCCCATCAGCGTCTGTATTCCATCCACGACAGTATAGAGGGCCGGTTCGTCTACCACTTGGAGCGGGACGCCGGGCGGAACATATGCAGCACGTGGCTCGGCTTCTGGTGCATCTCTCTTTATGATATGGACCTCAAGGGCTACACTTGGCAGAGTCCCGGCATCTTCGACTTCATCCGGCGGATCAAGGACACCACAGACATTCCCCTGATCCTTCACGGCCGCGTCGACGGTCAACACGTCTCAACTTACGACTGTCGAACCCGTCAACATACTTGGAAGGCCGCTGGTTTTGATTAAAGGTCTGGCTATTGATCAAGTGACAGATGCTTCTGCTTCGACACAACGCGGCATGGCACGATACAACACGACACAACACAACACAAGATTGGACAAAAAGGCAATGACTTCTTGAACCAACGTGTCAAGATTTTGCTTCACTTTCTGTCGTTCGCTATCTCTATCTTATCGGATGCAAACACAAGGGCGAAGTTTTAAGTGATTATGCCATATCAGCAGATCACGAGACATTTGAGGGGGTGGGAAGGCTCCAGATCCCCCCTATTGGTATTATTCGGGCAAGCTGCAACTCGATTTTTGCTTACGGATCTGAAAACATAGAACGGCGATATTTTGAGCTTTTGAATTTTCACGTTTACTTCCCGGGCTAGGACAGTTTGAGTCTTGTATTAGCAATACCTTGTACAACTAGTACTGCGTGCATGTCCCTGGCTAGGGACCTGAGGTTTGATGTGGGAAGCAGGCGGGTTGTTTTGGTTATTTTGGTTACACTGGCCATTATTGGTAGCTGTTGGTGCAGTGTTATTGAATTTGGAGGTATGGCGGCCCTTGGCATAGGAAGCAGGGTGGTTATTTTGGTTATACTGGTCATTGCTGTATTAGCTGCTTGTGCAGCTCCATTGAATTGAGAGGCATGGGTTATGCCAGGGCAAATACTTTGCTTCTATGGTCTTTCTTTTACTTCTATTACTAGGTATAGTACATGTGTGGAATCATCATGATACATTGCAAAGGCCGAACTCCCTCCCGTTATTGATCATGGCTCCACTCTGCCTGTTTCAATCTGTGATTACTCACCTGATGACGATCTACTGCAAACACAAAATCCTTTCCTCTACTGGTAGTCAGTGACGAAAACCACAGATACAGAGAGGGAGTGGATAAGTCGGCAGGGAGAATGCAACTTTGTCATAACACCGCAACAACTAGATGTAGATTATCAAGCTTGCTTGCTGATGGGCAATCACGATTCAGGGACACGTCATTTGTCACAAATATAGCACTTCCAGTTATTCTAGATACGTAAAATTATATTCAACCACTTGCTGCCCATTTCTGTCCACAACCGTTATAATCCTTCGTGCCGTTAACTAATCCTGAACGTTTATCCCTACACCAATCTGATGACCTTGTGGCAACTTTGTCTTATGCATCACGATCAAAGTTGCGTATCGTGATTGAAGGCCTGGCCATGTATTATACCCTCCAGACAAAATTGCCCACAAAGCCGTACTCGCCAGCGGTCTGGGCCAACTTCAGCAGATACGGCTCGTTGCCTCCAAACAGTAGTAGCACCACCAGGTTGCCGCCCAAGGCCACTCTTATCGACATAGGTCCGAGGTGCCAGCCCCCGTCATGAACCTGCATTTCCCACGGCGTTTTCAGGGGACCCTTCTTAGCCCCAGATACGCCAAACGGTTTCGGACCCGCGTCTCCGAAGTGCTCTCGGTATTCTGTGAAATGGAAACCCGTGCATTAGAATCTGTTCGCCGCCGTCCGAGGGTCTGATGTAGTACATGTAGTGGTTTTCAGGAACCCATGTTCGGGGAGTCCACCCGTCTCTCGGTCGCCCGTCTCTCGCTCGCCACCTCCAGTAGTCGGGACGGGGAGCGTCTCGGCGACGAGACGTGGCAGATGACTCACTGGCTTCTCGTCTTCGTTGTGCACTCCTACTGCACTCTGCATACAGCCGCTCCAGCTCAGGGAAGCGCCGTCCCAGATCAGGAAAGCGACGGGCAGCTTGATTTGGCTCAGACATGGTGAATTAGAGTGTTGGTCGATGATGGATGTGTGTTGGTGAAAAAGTTGCAGATGAGAGGGAGGGGACGAGAGCTATTTTATATGATTACTTTAATCTCTGATTTGCCATAACCGGATAGTTGAGAAGGTTCGCGCATTCTCCGAAGACTGTGATTAAGAAATGTTTTTATTAATAAGAGTAATAATTACCAACTTATCTTCAAAGCTTAAAACTTGAAAAGATATGGGGTATAATGCCTATCTAGTTAAAAGTATTATTTTCTCTTAAGGTTATTGTCTGTGCGAAGCCAGCCGGTATTACACTATGTCCCACGAGAGATGAAATAGTATCAACAGGGCGAGTGTGTTGTCTCTGAGATTGGTAACCTGCAGGTCGAGGCCGCTGGGAGCGAATTTCTGGCGGTGGTCCCTGGAAGATACCAGCTACCCCTATTTTGACTTGGCAGAGGCCGCTACTCAACCTCGCCCAAATCCAAAGCTAGAACGACAATCAAGGTTCATATATCTCCGAGGTGGCAGGAAATCCAAAGTCAGACTCCCGTCTGCAGATAGGTATTGAAGTGCAGTTTGGTGGGTGAGAAGTTAAGCCATGCGAGCGGCATGGCGCTAGCCTACGAATTCCCATGTCTCTGTTGCCTTGCAGCATACTTGATCGCTCCTGCCTGAATGTCGACATACATCGTGTACTTTCCAGCCGCTGCTCTAGAAGAAAGACGGGTGGGTTTGGTATCTGGAATCTTGAATGATACATAAGTACTTAGTACATAAGTAATATAACGGTTAGCTACCGTATACTTAACTTGGGTACTTGATTAGGTAGGTAATAATCCATAATTGGTGGTCTAATTGACAACCTATGTAGCCACCAATGCTCACGTTTGTCATCCAACGTCAAGTGCCTCTTCAAACTCGCACCTCTCCTCCGTTCCCACGAACCTGCGTCAGAACGGCTTCTGGCTATACGTTGTCATACTGGATCGCATTCGTTCTCAGCCCTGTCTCTATCGTGTGAAACGCACCATTTTCGAGGACTTACAGTATGATGAATGGGTGGTAATTTGGATCTGGCAATTCCTTGTGAAAGTCGCTTATGATGGTGTCACAGTCCTCTTTCGACCAACTCAGCGCCCCTCCCAACACGGTGTCGGTGACCGTATCGACCACAGACAGGATGTTTTCGGTCATCATAGACCCGATCTTCTGAAGCCGCTCACTCGGAGGCCAGGTGTTCAAGGGCACCGGATACCTCCGAACTTGGAGATTTTTGCATCCGCGTGCTGTCATGAGTCGCTTCCACTCGATGGGGAAGTGCAAGGAGCCGCCCATTGCGCTCACACCTGTGTGATGGTCAGCCCTCGTCGGTAGGATACGACACAAGACCAAAGCGCCAGACCAGATGACTCTTTACCTTTCTCGATAGCACGAAACCATTGCTGACATCGCGTCCCTTCTGTGGAGCGGTCGGCAGACTGTAGCCTCATCACCCAGTTCGTGCATTCTATCCAGCCGCCAGGGCTCAAATGATCCCACATGGAGTCGAAGACGGCTTCCCTTGTATTGGGTGAGAAGTCAGGCACACCTCGGGCATGGATATAGTCAAACTTGGTCTCGAAGGGCCAAGGCTTAGTGATATCCACGGTCTCAAACGAGCAATTAGGGAGCGTGAATGGTGGCACCACAGGGTCGACGTCGATACCCACAATCTGGCATGTTGGGTTCTTGGTACCTAGGTGTGTCAAACCAATGTTAGCGGTGGCAAGAAGATGATGATCGATCACACAGGGCGTGCTTGCCAAACTCCTATGGCGAGTTAGCAGGAGTGTTTCTCTCTCCGTATGGCATAACACGGCACCGACCAATGCCCATAATCCACTGGCTGTACCCACGTCAAGCACCTTCGCTGGCTTGGGAAAGACGCATAAATGAAGCTTTCCTTCCCAGACTTCAGCAATCGCCCGGTGCTGCAAGGCTATGAATGAGTTAGCTTTCTCATTCCAAAGTCGCACCAGGGGTAGGTCCTTTCCCCCACCATTGATATATCTTTGCCGCTATCCGGAGGAAAACCGTTAGTATGGGGTAAATATTCTGGTTGCCGATATAATTACTAACCGCTTGATCATCTGGGAACATCTCCTGGTAGTAGCCTGGATATGTGGTGGTGGCCTCTGGGGTAGATTGGCCAACGGCGTTGATAATATTCCGGATAATATTGACCCTGCGGCCCGAACTCCTAGCCACGATCAGCTACGAGAACCCGTCACAATCTGAGATATGACATGATCGGTTGTTTCGAATGGGAAAAGTCATAGTGCCATCCCGCTTACCTTCTCTTAGTGCCGGCCCGAGGCGCACTGGGCGCTTCATCCGAGTCGCTCTCGTCACTTTTCGCCGAGGGCCAATACTCGCTTGAGGCAACCGACCCCGATGACCTCGATATCTGGCTTTCCTTGAAGTTAGGGGGTACCTTGCGTTAGCCGCTAAATTAGCGAGAAGGGTGGGATCAACGGAAAGTATTCGCCGGACAGACGTACTGCATATTCGTTACCGGATGCGGAAGCCATGGAATGGTCCGAATATGATGTGCGAGCTTTGTTGTAATTCATGACCGCTGCTGCTGTCGCTGCTCCGACTCCTCCGCCTCCTCGTTCCATTCCGGGTCCGACTAATAATCTCTTGATGAATCAGCTGGATGGGTATTAATTTGGAAGATAGGGAAAATGCGGTGGGTGGAGCCTAGTGCTGGTGTCGGTTAGCTGTCAAAACTTGGGGTAAGAAAAGAAAAGGGCAAAGCTTGGCCTAAGAATGCGGGTGGTGGAGAGGGGTGATGGATGATCATCTTTGTCTTCTGCGTCTCTCGTTAAACGCGGGGAAGATGGGTTCACTTGATCCTGTAAGCTGACGGCGCAAGGGGGGTTAGGCGAGGCAACTGGTGAAGGTGGCCCAGAGCTCCAGGGTTCCAGGAAGGATTCCCCGTGGGTGGGAGGATGGTAAGCTAGGCATGCAAGCAGCAGCAAACGGGAGAGAGTCTTACGCAGTGTTTTTCGTTCCGACTCGTCTGTGCATAGCGATCGTCCTTCTGGAACCGAGGTGGTAGGAATGGAGAGCAAGTTGAGATTATGGGACGGTGGAATGTGTCAAGGAGGAGGAGATGCTGGGGTGCTTTTGAACATGGTATTCAATCGCACATTGCACTGCTTATTATTATTATACCATCACACCAGACCAGTTGCAATTTGGCTGAATTCTTGCTTGAACGAGATCGAACCAACCAGATGGAGCGGCCTAAAGGATTTGGTCTAGATCGCCAATTGGAGCCCGCACAATCACTCAGACAAGCCCCGGGCCGAAGATTCGACCGTGAACCGGCATTCCCATGCAGTCCACACCATGAACTGCTGATCGTTTTGGTATTGGTGATTTGAGCGGCTAACTCGGACTCGGTGTGGCACAAACAAGGCCCTTGATCCAACGGCGAAGTCCGGGATAGAAACCATAGAATAAGAGAGCGAAGGAAAATTGCTGTTGGGTCTCAGCTTGCAGTTGTGTGACCCGACAGGGGGGGTGAGCATGGTATTCATTGGCATGGAACGTTCCTTAGCCGTGCGGGCGAAAGGCGCATGCTTTCAAGGGTGACACCGGGGCAGAACCGGGGGAATGGGGGGAATTATCTGGAGACAGGTCTTGGCATGTTCACGGCCTTTTACCTATAGGACAGGGGTGGTATACGGGGTAGCTGCTAGTCGCTGGGACCCGGGGAATGGCTATATAGGGGCCGCATGCAATAAGATACCAAACCTGTCTAGTCTTTCGCCATGCGGAGCGGACATGGCTACTGCTTTCTACATTACAAAGCCTCGAGGATTGCTACCGTAGCATCCAGACATGATAATACCCTTGCAATGACAGATCTGAGGAGCCAATGCTGTGAATGAATGCATCAGTTGTTCCCGTTCTGATGGTCGTCATCGAACCGCCATTGTATCGATAACCAAGTGTTCCTACTGCCCGGTAAGTTTGCTCTTTCCTGGGTTTGAGATTCGCTCCGATGCCATACTACCAAGATCCAGGAATGCGTGCAGGGGCTAATCGGCGTTTACCCACGTTCAGGGGTATGTCATGGACAGGGGTTTGGGCCGTCCCAATCCTCCGGGAACACAACAGAACCAACAGCAAAGTCGTGCCGCGCGTTCATTGAACCTCTTGCCTAACCATATGGATCTTTTCGAGAACAACACCCAAGTTCTTTCACGGACAAGAGGCACTCCCAAAGGCCCCCTGTATCCGCTCGTTGGGGCTGGAGTTCACAGGCATTGAGAGGCCGGCGTTTTGCGAATGGGGTTTTTGGGCGGCTAGAATACGATATTCGAGCTGGTGTATTATGGGATGCTATCAAGGAACAGACTGCACTTGCCCCCGAACAAACAGCTGTGTATATCCATAGTTTCATTCCATATTGGGAGGTCGAGTTTGCTGGCAGTAGCTCAGGTTCACCACACATCCGAGCCAGTTAGTCGTCGAGGGGGTGTGGGATGACGGTAGTCAATATAAGCTTCGTCTCAAGGCTCGGGAATAAGATGAAGTGACAAGACATGTGGGGGAGTTATGCAACTTGAAGAGGAATCTTGTGCAATGTGTGACAGACGTCACCCCAAGGCTACATGGTTATTCTGTGGATCAAGCAATTTATCAATTACGAGAATACAAACGCGTATATAAGTAGAGCCGGCTGCATTCATAAAACATTACTAGGTATGGTCGTGTATCCCAACAGAACGGAAACAAATCCAATCTATGAACGCCATTCGCCAGCTATGCCACTTCTTTTCGTCACCTTTAGTTCAACGCCAAATCAGACTCCAATGAAGACCTCGCGAGGACTAGAACCAGTCCCAAAGAAGCGGTCTATCAAAAGACAGGGAAGGGAAACGGAAAGGAAAATGAAGACACTCCGCGTACCCAAGCCCAATCCTGCGCCTTTAGCTGAGAGCGAAACACAGTTATCATCATCATCTTCTTCATCAAGGCGATTGCGTCCGCTGCTGCTGTTTCTGCGCCTCTTCCTTCGCCTGTTCTCGATCCATGCGCTGCACTCTCCAGCGCCCACCAAAGTGCCACTCGAGCCCGAGCAAGGGCGTCATGGCTGCCGTGATGAGGCCAAAGATGAGGAAGGTGAGGCCCTGCCCGAGGCCCTCGATGGCGTGCTGGACAACGGCGACGCCTGAGGCGCCGATAAGGCAACGCACGAGGTTGTTGACGGCGGTTGCGCTAGCCGCGGCGTGGGGGAACATGTCGAGCATGAGCGTCGTATTGGCCGCCAGGACCGACATGGCGCAAAAGGAGATGACAAACTGCAGGACCAGGATCGAGGGTAGCGACTTGAGGGCGATGGCGTAGCCGTACACGCACACAGCCGCGATTAAGACGGGCGTCACGAACCACGTCGTCTGCAGCCGCGCGTGCTCCAGGGGGAAATCCCGCAGCAGCTTCGCCTTGAGCGGTGTGCCCTCGGAGATCCCGTGCTCCTCCCGGTACTTGGCCTCGTAGCGCCGGTAGTACCAGTTCAGCGCTTTGCCGGTGACCACTGATCCGAGGATGATGCCCACACCGTTGGCAAGGAACGAGGCGGCGACCTGGAGCTGGCTCATGCCGAACGTGTCCTTGAACATGGCCGTGGCTGAGGCCGTCACCATGGAGTGGATGGTGTAGGGAGCGGACCCGTACAGCAGGTTCACAAGCACGTCCTTTTCGCAAAGCATCTTGACCGGCTCCAACACCAGCTTGCCGATATTCACCGGTCTCAGCTCAGGGCGTGGGCGGTTCTCATCGACGTAAGGCTGGCCCTTGATCGAGTACCACAGGGGTTTGTGGATGCCGTGGAGCCGGACACTGCCGTCTCCAGCGATGGATCGCAGTGTCTCTGGCAAGAAAAAGATGATTGCGAGGAGCGTAATGGAGCCCAGAATCAACAGCGCCCAGAAAATGGAGTGCCAGCGCATCCATTGGGTGAGGAGAGCACCAATAACAGGGCCCAGTGCCTGACCGAACTGTCGCACTGATTACACCGACGTCAGTCTGAAATCATGGACCGAGCAGGCGTACGCCAACATAAGGGTGATACTCACTGCCACTGAAGAGACCAATGAAGCCACCGATTTCAGCTCGCGACGTAATATCATTGATCGCACCCGAGCCTATAAAGAGTGGTGAGCATTTGGTGACCCTATCCACGGACGGTTTCTGTCGCGTAACATACCTATAGGTATGGTTGCAGCGCTCCCTATAGCTTGGAGCGCGCGCCATCCCATCAGACTGGCATAGTTGTCCGATGTGGCCAGACCAATGTTTGCTACAAGAAAGACGACGAAGGTGCCAATAAAGGTAATACGACGTCCCCTAGCGTCCGCGAGCGGGGCCCAAAAGCTGGGGGCGATGCCTTGCAGATACATGAAGATCGTGATGCTCAGATGTACTTTGTCTAGGGTGACATGGAGGTCCTTTGTAACCAGTCAGTTTTATCCTCATTGCGAATCACATCCTTGGTCCAGAAGAGGTGATCAACATGACGTACTTCGGCAATAGCTTTCGTTGATGGGAAATAGATACTGCTGGCCAGCGGCGAGAAGAGCGCAGCGCAGGATATCAGGATGAGCATGCCTTTCTTGGCAGACTTGCTGAAGCGATGAGGGCCATCTTGAGGAGCCACCATTTCTTGCTCTTCTGTGGATATCTTCTCGTCCATGTCTTCGGGGCTTGAAGAGTCGCCGAGTGTCATTGAAGACCTCCTGGTATCGACCTGGATCCCGGACTTCATGGGCTGATTCTCGGGCAGCCGGCCGGTGCTGCTGTCGGGGCCTTGCGAAGTTGAACCCATTGGAATGAGTCGTCTGGAATGCGTACTTGGAAGGTTTCCGTGGAAGATATGTAGAATGGGAGAAAGGAGGAGAAAAAGAACGACGATGGGATGGAGAAGAAATCCGAGGTTATCTAGTACACATAATTATTTGGACCGCCGTGCATTTTCTAGTCGGCGGAACGCGTCACCACCATGAGCCCTATGACGAAGATCAGACTTAGCCTTGCAGCCCTCCTGTAGTTTAATTCTATCTTGGCGATGATGGAAGGCTGGACGATAACAATACTGGATCGAAATCGCTCGACTATGGATCTATGGTGAAACACGCCGAAGGGGAAGCACCAGGCCCATGTGGCCGGAGGGCTTGCTTGTCCCACTTTCAAGCCTTACTGACAGCCGCCTCCCAGTGGTTGATAGGTCGATAAATCTCTGGTGTATTGGGTTCAAGCCTCGGTGGTTCGATTTACTTGGTACACCTTGAGGGATACCAGCTCCATGACGAATGGTGCCATTGTATGGTCTGTACCCCACGAACTTGCAGTTCGGGCTTGCCATGGATATATCCAAGCTGAAAGTAGTACAGCGGCTGCAGTATGTGAAACAGACGCAGTAACTCGCTCGGATGCGATTCGTGTAAGAACTTTGGACCGTCCGCATCTTGGCCGGCGGCGGCATCTATTCTCCCGCCAACGGAGTTGACATTCGCTGGAAACGTGAAGTTCTCGTGATGATTGGATTGTGTTCCATGTTTCCTGAAACAAGTTTTAGGCCAAAAACCACAAGAGCTTGACTCGAATGCAAGGCGCAGCTGCACGGTAACTTTAATGGAAATCGGTCAAGTCCGGATGGACTCGCCGACTAGCCTGGGACCCTGGGAAGGACCTGGAGATCCTATGTGCCCATCTAGCCAAGACGAACATACCCAAAGACGAGATGAACAAATCACGACAGGGAGGGCATGGCAATGTTACTGCATCCCAGTCAGAGGCTCGGTGTGGTCGAAACAAATTGGGTTTGAACATTTCCAAAACCAGAACATTTGTTCTTGGTGGCCGAGTCGTCCGAACTACCATTATTTTTGGTTGGTCTTATCTAGATAGCCAGCCACGCAGGAAGACCAGCTCGAAACGGGACCGTGAAACCTTGTCAGATTTAGAGGGAAGTAAATATGCCGCCTCAATCTCGGAGAATCGGAGCATGTCAGTGTTATGGACGACATAAAAGGGGGCAGGGGAGAGATATTGAGAAGATTTCGCGGGGACCATGCCGGAAGGAATAGGAAAGAAGCCAGAACAAATCGATCGAAAGAGCCGCCACACTCGCTTGTTCACGTTACTCATCAGACCGTCAATGTACTTGGCGATCCTAAAAAGGTACTGATAGAAGAAGGCGCCGCACCGAAGAAAGGCCGGCTTCCATGTGAAGTTCTGCGGGGCCCCAGACCAAGCCTCAACTGCCGCGTCTTTACCTCTTTGCCTTTTTGTCTCTTCGCCCGCCCCTTCCCACTGTAAGGTATAGTTTATTGAATGTCTAGTGGCAACTCCCTAGGCAGGCCAGGTAGCCACGATGGAAAAATCTTAAGTATGGCAAGTACTTGGTTCAATGTATGACTGGGGAATGTGGGGGCGAAAATGTTGGAAGGCACCAAGTTTCCCTCACAGACTGCTAGTCCACAGTCTTTCCTGTCGCATCATTTTCGGTTAAATCAAATCAATATTATCAGTTAATTATTAGACGGCTTCTGTAAATCTTTGTGTGAGTAATTATCCCATCTTTCGATAGATCTGTTTTGCTGTCTTCACTGTTGTCGATGTCTCCATTCGTTTGGGGTCTCCTCACTCTCCCCTGCCTCCTTAGTGACCCTTTTAGTAGAAAACATTGAGCGGGTCGTAAGGGTACTTGTTGATGGCGCTGTCGCCCTTGTAACCCATGAGCGTCGACTCGCAGATGGGTTCGCGGCCGGCCTTGGTCAGGCTCACCACCTTCCCCTGCGAGTAGTTGACCCGGACCTGGCTGCGTGACCGGATCGACTGGTCGCCGTCAAAGTAGTTGGACGGCATGAACTTGAGGCCGGCCTGTGCCACCGTCATGACCGTGTTGGGGAGATCTCCCGTGTGCGGGACGTGGCTGCGGAAGAGGTCAGTACTTCTTCGTTTCTCGGCGGCTGGCAAGACAACACCATGATGCAAAGCAAGTAGAAAGACAAGTGAGAGAAAACTTACTGCATCCCAACGTTCACCCAGAGAACCAAGTCCTCCTGCTCCAACGACTCGCCGTCAAAGAATTTAGCAAAGTCGACAGGAGGGTTGCGTGTGTCTTGGCTTCCGTACGGGTGCGTGGAGCGTGGTTCCGTATCTTTGACACGCGAGATGGAAACATCGTATCTAAGGGTGGTGGCGGTTAAGGTTAGTCCTCTCTCTGACAGGCGCCCTTGAAGCTCGTATTGACCCAAATGGCTGGGTTTTCTTGAGTCACATGGTGTGTGTGTGTGTGTGTGTGTGCAGGAAGCTGAATCAGGAGGGTTTCAAACTTACTCCGCGAAATGCCCGGTGTTCTTCATGACCGTAGAGTTTTTTACAGTCAGGTGGGCGCCCGGTGTGCTGGGCAGAACGCGCCAGCCCCTGTACTCCCCCCACTGGTTCTTCTTGTCCTTGTTGATGATGACGACCTGCCCCTGGCTGTTGGGCTCCCAGTTGAAGCGACTCTGGTCCTCGTTGGCGATGAACGTGCGCTCGAGCTCCATGGTGTTGATGACCTCGCCGTCGGACCAGGGGTAGGTGCGGGAAACAGCCTTGTTCTTCACAAGCTGGACCGAGTTGGCCGTGCCCAGCACGTCGAGGTCGGCCTTGAAGTTGAGCACATGGTCGTGCATGGCGCCGCTCAAGCCCTTTTGGACCCTGTACCCGTATCCTTCGTTCTTGGCCGCAAAGGTGCCCGTGATATAACCCGACGCCTTCACGTCCACCGTAATGCTGCCGTCGAGGGCGAATGTGTACGAGAAGGTGTAGTCGTAGTTGCCCACCGTCGCCACGGCGCGGACGACGAACTCGAGGTTCTTGGACACGGTCACCCAGCTGCGGGTCGTGTGCCGCTGGATGGGCGCGTTGGCGTCGAATTCGAACATGCAGATGCTGTCGGTGTGCGTGTACGTCTTCTCCTGGCTGTAGTAGGACGTGCTGAGGTAGGTGGCGTACTGGGGGCAGTCGTACCCCTTGACCAGCTGGAACGAGGTCGTGCCAAAACCATAGTAGGTGTCGAGATAGGCGATGTGCGACGAATGAGGGTCGCTGCCGGCGTAGTGGGCAATCGCCTCCTGCAGCCCCAACTCGTACATGATGCGCTCGCCCTTGTACCTGATGTCGTGGAAGGCCAGGCCTGTATCCCGGGTGAAACCGATGTAGAAGCTGAAGTCCATCCACTCCACATACCGCCTCTCAACATCGACCTTGTGGCGGGGAGGGCCCGCGGCGACGGCCATGGGTGGCGGAGTGTCGTCGCCGGGGAACGGGTCGCCTTGGCGCTCGGTAAAAGCCCATGGCCCGGCGCGGTCCCGACCGATCTTCTCAAAGCCGGGGCTGAAAAAGGCAGCACGGAAGGCCTCGGTAGTCTCATAGTAAACACCGTTGTAGTACCAGCCCTCGAACTTCCACTTACTGGTGTCGCGGCCCGTCATCTGCGCCTTGAGATAGAGGCCTGCCATCATGAGAGTGTCGGTGTCAAATATGGTGTCCGAAGCGCGGGCCACAGCGTACCAACGCTTGATGGTGCCGTCCTCACCTTGCCACACGGGGTCTATAGAAGCAAGTCCCAAGGTGTCGTTCGAGTACCCACTCAATGTGCCGTTCCACAACTCCAGCGCGATGTCCTCGATTTGACGAACGATGGGGATCAACCACGCTTCGGTGTTGGTGACGTCGGCTTCCAGACTGCGGAGCTTGCCCTCGGTCTTGCGGGTGAAGGGATACTCGAGCGGATACCACTTAGCTGTAGCGTTGTCGATGGGTAAAGGCCCAACCAGGATATCCTGATACGTCGGGTCTGCCGAGGCGCGGTTACTGAGGAGCACGTGGGCGTAGCGGGGAGGTGCTGGACCGGATCCGTCCAGATACGGCAGCACCGCTGTTTTGTTTGGCATCATGGCCTCGACAAGGACCCTAGCCCGCTTGTCAGAAATGAGTCAAGGGAAGGCCTGGAACCGGTAGACCTACACGCTGTTTTGCCAACTGCCGTTGGTTCCCACGACCGTAGGGATGGTCAAGTTGAGCTCTGGCTGACGTGCGAGCCATCCGATGACGGCCTCAGTGTCGGGGCCCGAGATGGGAGCCCACACATTCTCTCTGGGTGCAGTCACCTTGGGGGCCTCTGCCGAACACAGCTGAGGTGTCGTTGTGCCATTGTTGAGCCCGGATTGTCTGCTCGCGAGCCTTTTGTTCTCCAACCAAGAGGAGGAACCGGCGGGTCGAGCGGCAAAGACGGCGGCGCACTGCTGGCCCACAAAGGCGGCGTACAGAAGCTTGGGCAGCATCTCGATTGCAGGACGAAGCAAGGGCTCGATGGGGACGATTGCACGATGGCTTGGCCGGAAACCAGAATTCAGACCTCATGTTGAGTTGGCAGCTACGAGTACTTATACGCGTGGGGGCCCATCAATGTACATACTTAGACACGATGTTGGCAGCAAATATTTTGATCGTTGGCTATCTCTTGGTTCTTGATGCATATTCAGGGATCATGCATGCAATAGCTTATGTTAGTCTCGTATAGACCCAAGCCGTGTTGGCATGCACACGCATCTAGATCATTGCAACCCTGGTGCGTGCCAAAAGACATGTAGCATTTGGAGTTGCTTTTCCAAGTCCAACTCGTCATGTCGTGCGAGAGCTGAGCTCGCCATGCAGGAGAACCGGGTCTGGGTTGGAGTGCGGGATCGATTCTAGTATGTCATTGGCCATCCGCAGGGGGTTCGTCTGGTCCCACTTGGCTGATAACGTGCGAGATGAGTAACAAAAACCAAGCCATTGGGACTAATGGGCCGTGACCCTCTATAATACGCTATATCGGGAGCTCCTACAAAGTATAAACAATATGGTGGTGCTGGATCAAGCCGCTATAACGAGCAACCTCTGAGGCTAACATAGCCGACCAGCTGGGGGGGACAAAAACTTGATCATCAATTATGAAAAGCAAAAGGCTAATCCATCATGCAAACAGCCGGGAGGACACTGCACTGTACCATGATTTATAGTCGTTCTCGCATGTCCCGTTGTCAGGATCGGCGGGCAGAGGCCCGAAACAATGTTTCCGGCAAGAGTTCCATGCATAATATGATCAATTATACCACTACCGATGACACCTCATCTGGCTCGCTGCCGATGCCAAGAATGAGACCTGCATCTGCCCTCGTTTGTCGGACCCGATTGTAACCACAAATCGGTGTTCAGCCAGCACTGTGGGGGAGTATGCGATCAAAATAACTGGGGAATGAAGATCCTTTGCGCAGAAGGTGTGTCGCGTGATTGGTCCGCCAAGTCGCTTTTCGAATATATGTGGCTCAGACGTGCCAAAGGGGGCAGTTTTCAACCATCTAAGGGGGAATGAATACCTTCAAGCCCCGCATAGAAGGAGCTTTATAGCCGGAGAACTGATCTAGACATTTGGTTATGGAGGCTTCGTAGGCATGGTCAAACCCCTTACCATCCGATGGTGGATGGGTAGCTGATCCGGATGGTGAGCACCGGTGCTCTCCATGTAAATTTGATTTTTGGCTCATATAAAGATAGACAGAGACACGGTGCCTGGGGAGAAGTCATGTTTCCCAGAGTACCTACTCAGTAAGATATTATTCTGCGAAGGGAGATGGGGCAGAGTGATTATATGCATCGCCATGATCATAGTGACAAGTTATGAGGACATCCCATTGAGTATTTAGATTAAGGGGTAACGTACACACCTCCTTCGGGAGAATAGCGTAAACGCCCAGTCTCGTTACCAATCTCAGGATACGTTGGCAAAACTTGTCACACGCCGAAACATCTCCTAGTATTATCTGGGATCCGAAACAACCCGCACAGACTGCCGCCAGACGGCCGCTTGGGCAAGGCAGAAGGTTATTTTCACGGCAGCTCTCCTCAACCCGCTGCCATCTCATCTATATGAAACTCACATGGCAAGACAGGGGTAAAACTATAAACTTGTTTATCTCCCTAAACGTAGTCAATAGCGAACACGTAGCAAACGTCGTGACATTTGATTGCAGCAGAAAACGATCAGCCAGAAGGCGGGATGGAAAAAGGAACAAGAGGGCCTTATAAGAAGCTTCAAGCCACTTGGTTCAAGTATATGTAATTCTTTCGTTGTTCTATACAGCGCTCGCCTTCCTTCCTCGCGTCTTCTTGCCTACCATCGTCCAGCTAGCTGTTGACCGTGTCTTTGCGTCCCCCCCTCTCTTTCTATTCATTCATTATACTATATATAGTATTGCGAGAAATTTGTAATAATGCATTGCTACGCCGTCTTGGTCTCCTCCGCGCTGGTCGCGTTCAGCCTCGCTTCCCCGATGCCACAGGCTGCTACTGCGGCGTAGGTATCACCATCCCTTGACTGACCTATCTTAGTTACTAATCTTTCATGGCCAGTGGGGGCGCCGGTGATCTCGTCGGTGACACAGTCGGAGTGGCTGGAGACCTACTCAAAGGGTGAGCGATCCTCCTCTGTCCTCTGGATACTGGGTTGTGCCTCTACAAGCGGCAATTTGGTTAACTCTATGGATCTTCTTTTCGACTAATAGTGCCGTTGGGACCGTTGGCAATGCTCTAGATGGCGTAGCAGGGGTAGCGGATAATTTGGTCGATGGCGTAGGCAGTTAAGTTTTTCTCCTCAACAATAACTCCAGGGAAAATTCATGCCTGCTTACCATCATAACCACAGACGTCGCTACGGGTGCGGTAGGCGCAGTGGGCGACGTGGCTAATGGAGCCGTCGGCGCGGTTGGTGATGTTGCCAATGGAGCTGTCGGGGCCGTGGGAGATTTGGCCGGCGCCGCCGGTGGTAAGAAAGCTATTACTCAACAATGACTCCTGGGACTGACCTCGCTGACTTGACCATCTACAGGTGCTGCTGCCAAGCCAGCTGCAGCTTAAAGAGGGAGCTAGTCGAAGGACCCCTCTACCATCGGTGATTGATTCACGGGATAGGGGTTGGCAGAGCACAGGCTGCGTGGGTGATGGATGCTGACAGTTCTGTTGAACGGAGAGTCATGGGTGGCAAACTCTATGCCATATAAGTTTTATGGTATCTTGATGCTTGATCGGTCCATCATTATCTTTTCAAACAAGCTAGAGACATAAGGAGCTGGTCAAACACGTCGTATGACCTCTAACCCCCCCCCTGCTCTACCTCGGGCTTCTTCTTACGACCAACTGGCATCTGTCTGCTGTGCATAGAACTACTAGCAAGACTCTGACTGCATTGAAAATTAATATTAGGTATTGCAAGTTTATGTATAGTATTGAATTGGGACTTTCTGTGCAATATGGGCGGCGCCACACCCACACAGGAGATGGGTATCATTGATTAAATACGAGAGAGTGGAGGACCCAAAATATCCAGAGAGAATAGTGTCACGGATGTCGACCTATTCGTTTATTGAAACATTCCCCCCCGGATGACCCCCCCTAGCTCCTAAAATGCGAAATTGAAAAAATATGGCTTCGAAAAGTCTGACACTTAAAAGTGTAAAACGTGTTCGAGACTTCTAGGCGGAATTGGTCGAGCGGCGCCAGATCATGATGGCCGCAACCGCTGCACATGCCGTGGCACCCATGGCAATGTACAGACCGGATCTGTCCGGCGGCGGTTCGTCATTCTTGGGGAACGCAGTGCTGGGGTTGGTCGCGGCTTCGGCAAGAGCGACGAACAGCTCACTGATGCTGCTCCAGGTAACACTGACATGCAATGGCGTGCTCATCATGAGACCAGAAGTGTACTGGTCCGGTTGCACCTCGCTCCGCTGGGTCGTCTTGTCCTTGTCTGCTTTGAGCGCAGTATAGATAGCCGGCAACTCATCCAATTGCGGAAACCGTTTTCGGAGGTCAACAATGTGCGAGAACGAGTCCGGGTCAGAAGAGTCGTAAGTGTAACATATGAGATCACATGTGTCCAGCTTGGCCTGGTTTTCGAGGATGGCCGGCTCAAGCTCACCGAGTTCCTCTAATATCAGGTAGCACTGCTTGCCGCCGTGCAGTTCAACGCTATTCACAGCCCGTCGTGGCTTGATGGTAGGGTGGTGCAAGCTGTCAAACGGCCGATTGAGGAACGCATCCAACAATGAAGACTTGCCAGCTCCCCCGGCGCCAATGATATAGCACTGAACGACAGCTCTCTCAACACGACCAGGCCGGTTCCTACGCTTGCGAGGTTTCGTGATTTTCAAGGCCGAGGTCAATGGTTCTTTCGAGTTGGGCGACTCGAACCCCAGATAGGCCAAGTACTGCAATGAGGTCTTGGGCTCTAAGAAGGTAGTCATACTCCATTGCGCGAGCCAACCCTGCAGTGTGATGTGGCCAGCTTCGTTCCGAACCGTTGTTGACGGAAACGATGAGTCGGCCCATGACTGTGGCAATCCCGGTGTCGGGGCGAACAAGGCCACTAACTCCTGGTCGTTAAGGCCGCCATCGTTGTCCTTATCGAATAGCAGAAATAAATCTACGAAGAAGCGGTAGCCGGCCGGGCTCAGCTCGGCCGACGAGTACTCGGGCACCTCGAACTTGGGTTGTATGAAGCTGTCTTCCAAGCTGAGACTGTCTGTGTAGTGATATTTCCGGAGGATGATCCATATGGTTTCATGGCGGCCCTTTTCCGCATACATCTTGTTTAGCTGCAGGAAGCCTTTCATGTCTACGCCCTTCTCGGTGTTGGATGCAGGGACGGCTTTGGAGATGGACAGCTTGATGTTCTCGAGATCTTCGCTAGTGAGGGGTTTATCGAAGCACTTTGCCTGGAAGCTGTGCAATTCTTGGTCGTTCAGGAACCCATCCTGATCCTTGTCGCAAAGGTAGAATATTCTCTTGAGAGCGGAGACACAATTTGGTTTCAACTTTCCCTCCTTATGGTCGTAAAGAGGAGCGATGGGGTGTGTGACGGCTTTCTGGCATAGAAAGAATGTCTCGTTGACATTGTTGTGCTCCCGTGCGCTGGCTCGAATGCACGAATCGATTTCCCTGAATTCGTTCATGACGGGTAGCATCTCCTCCTCGACAATTTGCGGCGTGGTACTGTCGTTGGTAAGATCGCTTTTGTTGGCACATAAGACGACGGGGACGTTGACGCCAAGAGATCGGAAGTAGGGCATCCAAAAGAGGGCCACGCGTTCATAGCTATAGTGGTCGCTATAGACTAGCAGTATGACATTGGACTTGCGAATCTCCTTTCGCAGAGTGGTTCGGTCCTGGGGCCGAGCCGAGGTATCGACGATGGTGGTGGTGACATTTTCGGGGGTGGTGATGCTCGGGGGGATGGTAATCTGAGGGAGGACGGACTGGATCTTGTTGCTCACGAAGACGTCTCTAACGAGCGAGGCGATCAAGCTCGACTTTCCGGTGCCTTCATCGCCGCATACACAGACGCGGACTTTCTTCTTGGTTAGCACCATCGGGGTTGAATTCGGCAGGGCATGGGATAGGAAAGAACAGGGGTGGTGGGAGATGGGTATATACCGGTGGCCATGACTCGATTTGGGGAGGACCTTGTCGGGAAGTCGATTGCTTCACGATGATGCCATCCCAAGCTTTAGGTAGTATATACTGGCGGCACGAGCGGGCAGCAAGAAGGTTTGGGGTTGTCAGTTAGCGAACAGGTACCAAGTCGGGCCCGACAAGGTTGGCAGTTGGGCAAGCGGCGACAGCCTTCTTTTTGCAAGCAGTGCACCTAAAAAGAAGGGCTCCCCAAGTGACGATACCCACCCTCTCGAAACGAAGAGGGGAACTGTAGCAGCACTCGGGTTCAAAGGGCCGTTGAGCTTTTAGGAGGAGCTACGACTATCTCTGGGTAGCGGTACTGCAATGTGCAATGAAATGAATGAATGACAGCTGCAAGTCCTGCAGGATTGCATGCAAGAGGAAAAGGGTAAAAGAAAATGGGATTGGATTGATTGGGCGCGACAGCTTCCTGAATTGGCTGGTTGGCACTATTGGATGATTGCGCCAATGAGTGACGGATTTCTGGTACCGTCGGTCCATCTGGGCCCGGGTCATTGGCGTACCAGTGATTTGCTTGATTGCTTGATTGATTGATTTGATTCACTGGTGATCGATTAAAGTCCGAGCAACCACATGGCTTCAGGCTTCAGTTTTTCATCCGGGAAAGGCAGGATGTACGTACGGATATCAAGTGGAAGCTATCCAGCATGCCCCCTCCATAAGAAGCAAGCTTGAAGCAGCAGGTACAAGGGCATGAAGCTTCCGCACTTCCTCACTTCCTTCCACCCCTCTTCGCGCATCTGGCAGTCTGGAAACATCGCTGTCTACCCCACATTATACAAGTCCAAGCGACGGGCATCCCTGCTCGCTTCCTTTCAGCAATGCGCTTTCTTGCTGGGGTAATTGGTAATAGATCAACGGGACCTTCCACTTGGGACCGATGCGACAATTCGAAAGATCCAGGTCCAAGGGTTCATCTTCATGCAGCAAATACATAGCCAATTCACCTTCTTCTCCCCAAGTCTCTCGTGCTCGGCTGACCATCTTTTGATCTGTCGCGTTTCCTTTCGTTTAGTATCACATCGTGGATCGTATTGTGGCTAATCTCCCATTGCACCATTCATAAACCAATCACTTCACTACCTACCGCGCGTCACGTTACACCATCACTATCTCATCGCAGTCGAGTCGGCTATCATTCGGCTATGGTCTGTACGTGTGCGACTCGGTAGAGGGCGGCGTACGCCTCTCAACGGATATACTAGACACCGATTGACCTCTTAATTGCCCATCATGTTGTAAGTTTGGCTACTTGACTCCTGCAAAATCACCCCTCCCATCAACGGAACACACACACAGACCGCTAACGACGACGTTGCGACCGTCAGCGTCCTTCCGCCTCCGCCACGCTATCCTACCCAAGCAGCGTACAATGCCGCTGTGGCTGCCGGCCAGGCCACCCCCATGATCGAGACGAACAATATTCTCACCACCCCCGAAGAGCAGTTCCTGGTCGGCGAAGGCACCTACGTCCTCAAGGAAGACTTACATCTCGCGACACCCCCGCCGCATCCCTCGGAAGCCCCCATAATCAATCCGAACCCATTGGCCACCACGCCTCAGCCCGCCACCGCCGGTACCAAAGTCTCCCTGATCAGCTTTGCCATTCGCCCGCCTCCGCCTGCCTTCTTCCGTCTAACCTCGGTCACCACACTCTCCGCGAGCATCGCCGAACATCCCAACGAGGGCCGCGAGTCCCACGAGGCGAAGCTCAGCAGCGATGGGGAGGGGCGGAGCGCTTCATTCAGCGATGGAGGCCCTTCGACCACGGCGACTGGCATGTCTGCCCCTGCTTTTGGAGAAGGGAACGCTTCGCTTGCCCCCGAGAAGACCAAGGATACCAACAAGAGACGCAAACCTAAGAACAACATGACTAAGAGCAACTCGTCCTTCATTTCACGTGTCATAATCAACGAGTCCTTTACGAAGAAGCTAGCGGACCGCCCGGGTGACGGCCTCTTTGCCTTTGCCAACATTAACCGTGCTTTCCAATGGCTGGATTTGTCGTCTCCTAACAAGGCCGACTACCTCACCAAGATTCTATTCACGAAGGCACATTGTCTATGCCATGCTGTCAATAAGGTGACAAAGGGCCCAGGCCATCTTGATCTAATCATGGGTTTCTCGACAGGCGAGATCATCTGGTGGGAGCCAATTTCGCAAAGATATACGAGGCTGAATAAGAACGTAAAGCTACCCTATTTGTGTCTTAGCTTCAGGAAGTCTACGTGGGTGCTAACTGCGAAATAGGGTATCACCAATAAGACTCCAGTTTCAGAGATCCAATGGATTCCCGGCTCTGAGAATCATTTCATAGCTGCCCACATGGATGGCTCATTAGTCGTGTATGACAAGGAGAAGGAAGATGCCGCCTTCAATCCCGATGAGGAGGAAGTCACAGCTGATGGCGAGGGCGATTTATCTGTCAGAGGTGTAGACCACTTATCACGGATCCAGATTCTCAAGTCGGTCCACTCCAAAAACCAGAAGACGAACCCCGTGGCCATTTGGAAACTCTCAAACCAACGCGTCAATGCCTTCGCTTTCTCGCCAGACAATCGTCACATTGCAGTGGTCTCCGAAGACGGGACTATGCGTATCATAGATTACCTCAAAGAACAACTACTCAACATCTTCAACGCATACTTTGGAGGTTTGAGTTGCGTCTGCTGGTCTCCCGACGGGAAGTACGTCGTTACTGGTGGCCAGGATGATCTGATCTCCATATGGTGTCCTTCGGAGAGATCCCTTATCGCGCGATGCCGGGGTCACCAGTCGTGGGTAACATCAGTTGCCTTTGATCCGTGGAGATGCGATGAACGAAACTACCGATTCGGAAGTGTTGGCGAAGACGGTAGACTATGTCTGTGGGACTTCAACGTTGGCATGCTGCACAGACCAAAGGCAACCTCGGTTCGTCATCGTGCCTCAATCTCGTCACGCACCACCAACCTTCAGCGCGCTGAGACGCAAGGGACCACGGCTAGTAGGATGCGGTCGAATTCTGGATACTCAGGTCGTGAAGGCGTAGAGGATGACATGCAAGGCATCAGTATCAGTGTACCTGTCGAGCCGCAATCCATGACGGCGACGATACCGCCGGTCCTAACGAAGAAGGCGGACAAAGATCCACTATGCTGGCTGGAGTTTACGGACGAGTCCATCATGACGAGTTCCAAGACAGGTCATCTGCGGACGTGGCAAAGACCATCTGACAACCCGGCTAAGTAAGGATCTTGCGACCGACTTTGTCTGCTTTGACCATAAGAACTACTTCCTGGGCGGCTTCAGCCATCACTCGGCTTAACGGTCTGAATGGGAGTATTGGTCATTGCATTCTGCCTTTGCATCTTTTGGCATGATCGAAATAAGTCGACTTCATAGATTAGAGACCAGATATAACAATTATTACCCGGGCTAGTGATCGTTCATCTTACGGTTGTGCTAGAATGTGGTCTGCAAAGGCAAGTCTGATAATCTTGGTATAATCTCTGGGGCCGATAGCAACCTAGAACTGGAACAATAAGGTAGACAGGACCTTTACCATAATGATTACCATGGGAATTCAGTATGCAGAGTACGGATTGGCGTATTGCCTCGAGTGAACTGCATTAAGTTGTATATTGAGGAGTGAGTTCCCCAAGACGAGAGAGACGGTTGTCGAGATCCGTCCAGAAACTCCGGGGTGGGGAGATATGAGGCGCCCCCTAAGAATTGAGTGATCGGCAACAAGAGCCTATGTAGAGCCTATATTGTTGTGTCGCGCATTGCGTAGCACTCCGTTGCTACTCGCTGCGGTAAACCAACTCGTGCCATCTGGCGCTCGTTCTCCAGTGAGGAGTATTTGTGGGAAGTATGGAGTGATTACGATTAGGTTCACGGCGAGGGCGGCGATTGGACTACTGAGAAAGGCAACTCCTGGCAGATTATATACCCGCCTTCCGGAGAGCGCGTACGCCCATACATACAAATGCACGCAAGCACAAGCACACGAGCATGAAACGACAAAGGGACGGGCGTGATCCGGGTTGGTCAACTAAACTTCTCATGCGTGCGTGTTATGCGGTGGAAAGAAAGCGGGTTCGCGATGCGGGCGCTTGCGAATAACTTTGTCTGTCTTGGGGAGTTGGGGGGGGGGAATCACCCGTGGGCCGTCCGTGGCGATGCTTGTCGATCTGCCGACGATCTCCTCCGAGATTTGGAGAAAGGGCGGGATTGGAGGGTGGGAAAATAAAAATGCCTCGCGGGGAAATCTTTTCGAAGTTTTTCTTCCCCGGTATGTGTGTCGGAGTCGTGTCCCGTCTCCAGGTCAGGAGGAGGGGACCTTGTGGTTCTTCTTTTTGGAGTCAAGTGAGCTGGGATTTCCTGGAGGTTTGCTTCTTTTGAAACATACGATTTGGGCACGACGATCTTGTCCTGTCATACGACAGCCCAGAACACAACATGTGAGGGCGACGGATTTGGAGAGGTTGCAATATGCATAGCAACCCCCGTTCCGTCCCTCCCTCCCCCTCTGTCCAATTCCCTATAATCAGCCTTATTATGCGGGGAAAAGCAATGCCGCGAAAGCCACAATCTGTCGTTTGGAAACACCAGTTTGATGCATGTGGTCTATATAACCTTGCATTGAAATGGCATGGGCATTACATTGCTGCTGCATACATGGACTTGTATCCGTCCATGTCTGCATGTGAGAGGCGCGGTTGCCGCCGGGCTACACGCACAGTAAAAGCACACCCGCTGGAATGGTAAAGGGAGTAGGAATGTGAAGTCGAGGCTCTCAACGCACGACCCTCTTTCTTTTCTCTCTATATGGTCAAACCAAATACATTTGCGAGATTAGAGAAGGCTTGAAATAGACGTAGACGTGACGATCTCAGATATTCCTGGACTAGATCCGCGTATGCTGCAGAGAATGCCTGGTAACCCCCCCTCGTATGATGCGCGCGGGCAGATCCGCCGGCAGAACCTATTATAGGTCGCAGCGGGAAGTGACTGGAGTGGGTTCCGAACTATACACGATATTTACACACACATATACACACACTTGGAGGAAATATGACATGACTAGCAAACGGATACGTAAATGAAAAGCTGTGGATTTGGATTGTATGCATACCTGCTGTCATCTATTGGCGGATATATCATGTAAGGAACGCAGTCCACGCTGGACTTGATTCAAATAGGAGCTCGCTGTATCCCCTCCCCGTCCAATAGTATATCTGATATCTGATGAGTCACGAGCAAAATTGGGCGGGCAAGATTCCACGCAAGATAAACTTCAGTCATTACCAAGATCAACGCCCAGAGCTAAGAGTAGCCCACGACGATGAAGCTCACCAGCCCAATGGCCATAATTACCGTCGCCGCGGGCGTTAAGTGTGGAAGTGGTATCTGAGATCCTGAGTTGGAAGAGGGGCGGCTCTCGGGCTACTGTGGACCACCGCGTTAGTTTCGGCAGTATTAGCGAAAGCTGGCGAAGCTCCTCCTCTCAGAACCCAGTTTCTATGGTTTACACAATCATTAACTCAGGTTCCAACGCACCTCCGAGGAGCACTCATGAAATAGTCACATCTGCGGAGAGATGGAATGGTTGGGCTGAAACCAAAGGAGGAGAAAGCGTCAAACCGGCCTCCCTCCTTGCCCCTGCAGCAGCATCATCAGCAGCAACAGCAATATGCGCGCACAGCAAGTACCATGGATGAACCGAATGTTATCGTTTTGCTCGTATCCAGTGCCCCGTAGAGAGGTAGCCATTACTGTCATGTCCACAAGGCGACGCAGTTTGGTAACCAATGTGAATACGAAGACCAGGGTGTAACGACGTCCGCAACCACCGAGTCACACACACACACACACACATATATATATACCCAGATAATACACCGAGTGAGTGTGTAAGAGAAAGGATGTGGTGTGCCGCGACTCCGTCATACTGGCCATGTGAACTTGAACGAACATGAGGCTCAACAAACCACCAGAACGCCTTCGCTCAGTTGAGCACTAAGGGATAATAATCCGGTGGGGCCGCATCGATTCGGCCCTATCTAGCGACCTTGCCCTTAAAGGGATGCGAGCATAGGAAAAGAGCGCGTACGTAGACTGGTAACCTTAGGTATGTAACCAACACCGACAGCGGGATAGATACTTGCTAGAGGCTAGACTCTAGGGCCGGATATATATCAGTATTTAAACTCTCAGCCAGAGACGCTAGAAGTCGGATGCGTCCACGAAAAGAGAAACGGAAAAAAGAGGCGAGATCACGGACGGCCCGAAAGAGGATTCGCAAGCTTAGATTGCAAGCATCAACAGAATCTCGTTCACAGAGATTCAAATCCACGCGAGTTGACTGGGGCCCACGTGCGAGCTCGAAGGGGCCAAGAGCGTCTGCAAGGAGCAAAAAAAAGACCCTTCTGAAACGGTCCATTCCGCAGACCCATCCGTGTCATCTACACTGGATCGCCAACAAGGCTGACCCCTTCGGTGATCGAGCATCGAATTTCGGGAGATATCGCTCAACACACCGCCAGAGTATCATTGGTCTTGCATCCAAGTCCTGGTCTGGAAGTTTGAGTTTGCAAGTAAATAGCAGTGTCGAAAACTGGATAGGAAACTAGGGTAGAGTCCGTGTTAGTGGCTCTAGGTGTGTCGATTTCTAGGTTGAACCCCTTTTTGGAGCTTGGAGCGGTTTGTTCAGTGCTGCTGGAGGGTTGTGTAGCTATCACATGCATTTTCTCCTTGACTAGCCTGGCCCATGCGGTCGTCGTCATTAACGTCCCTATCATAGCCAACCTGCATTAGGTAAACTTGATAATGTGGTGAGGCTGCAAGTTTTTTTTCGTAGAGGTGTGGACCTTTAGACGGGAGAAACAGGCTGCAGGGGGGGTAGGCTGATATAAATTGTTTCCGGGAATAAAAGGTGGCGACCGAAAATACTTTACTTCACTTACCTAAACATTGAAAAGCGGCAACCAGCTTATCTGGTATCTTGATGCGAGGTCATAAGGCGGCTCAATCGCGGCGCTGTTGTGGGTAAGGCAATGAACGGGACCGCGAGATCCAGTCGGACCTCTGTCTCAAGGATCAGCTCGTCATGGTTCAATCGAAAGTCTCCGGAATTTATTGGCGCACGACTGTAAAACGCTCATAACGGCATTCGTGCGGCTGCCGAACGTGCCTCGATGGTTTGATGCAGTATCAGAGTCTGAGAGGGTTGGCCAAGTTGACTCCAAAGCGCCCAGGCTAGCAACTGGACCCGGTGTATCGGTAGTTGGGTCAGCATTGAAGACGGCGACCTTACCCCGTATGAATCTTCAGACTCAATGAAGCCTTTAGCCCTGCATCGATGACAGCAATGAGGAATCAGTTGTTGACAGGTGGGACAGCCTTGTATGTAGATAATTACTGATTTGCTTTGCCCTGGCACCAAGCAGCTTGGCGCGATGGCGTTTTTGCGATTGCAAATGCCAGCCAGACCAAATCAAATGCATATCCAACGCGGCAAGGCCCACAGTGATGGACCCTCGACTTTGTAGCGCAAAGGCTTATGAAAGATAAGAATGGGTAACGACAGGGTTGTTAGGCTTCGTGGACCGTCAGCTCCGAGGTCGCCAAACAGGGCAAAAAAAGGAAAGCTCGTAACGTTTGACAGTCGTCCATGACACGACAGGTTGTCGGTGCCAGGGAAAAGAAAAGATAAGCAAGATGCGCTTATGTGTGAAAAGATCTCAAATCGAGTATCGTATCCGTACGATGGAGGGAGTGAGAATTAAGTGTGCAGTTGGCAACCCTCCATTCCGCCGTTGAGGGTTTCCATAAGCGGTCGAATAGGTGCAGGCATGTTGATTTGCGGTTTGCGCGTGGAATGTGGCTGAGCGTGGGGGGTTGCGCGATTGGCTCTTACAGTGGGAAGCTGAAGGGGTTCAGGCCAGGTTGTTGATAGATCCTAGCCCCTAGTGAATCTAGAAGTGTTCTGTGCAGATAGGCAAATTGTAATCATTTGATAGACAGAGATATGTAGGTTATTCGTGGCTCAACCTCACCTCGCTGCCTCGTACAACTACATGTGAATGTGATTTTGATTGAGCCGTCCTAGTAATGGTTTGAAACCTGCCTGATTCAGATACCGGTCCATGACCATACCTATGACCAGCCTGCTAAGCAACTCCGACGTGCTGTCCGACTCATGGCTGCCAATGGAGGGTGGAGGACGACATCATGTTCACGTATAGGCAGGCGGAGGGGCGGGCAGGCGGGTACACAAACTTACTCACCAGACAGCCAGATGCACCTGCAAGGGGCTGGTCGGAACTCACGATGGCTTTGTGTTCTGTGTTCTGTGTGTGGTAGTTATTAGTTAATTTGACCTGCATGTGTAAAGTACCTAGTCTTCCAGTGGCACCGTCGGACAGTCGCACAGTCGCACGTAACTGGACTGGGTCTTGCCGTTCCAATTGCAGTTACTACCTAAGGTTAACCTAACCTTAGTTACAGTCCTGCATTGGCTGCCGGGTCACTGTTGTCCGTTGGCCAGGAGTCGGGCGACGTTGCGGCCTCTGGGCTACTGGGGAAGATAGCAGCAGCGCAAGATAGAGACTGATCGGCCGGAATTATCGATTGAATGGCGCCATAATCATTCAACCCTTCTGCAGAGTCGCAGGCGCAGGACGCAGGCGCGTGGGTGGGAACATTTGGTGAGCTCGTCCATTTGCGGTAAGGAGGGGTGATAACGAGACTCTCAAATGTCTTTACGTATCCCCCCCCCTCGCCCCTCCCCCCTGACAAGCGACAAGCGTGGGTGGTGGTACTGTAGGCAGGTCAGTACAGGTGCAGGTGCAGGTGTGGCCCCTTCCGACCTTTTTCTGACAGCCACTTTCAGCCCCACTTGACGAAAAACCCAGGCCCCGTTCGATGATCCAACTTTGAAGGAAAAGTGGGATGTGATACCCGACGGACGGCGGCGAAAAGTGACGCTGACCCTGACCTTGTTCATCCGTCCAACCATCGTTGGCATTTCGTGCGCTTCTCGCTTCTCGCTTCTCGTGGGATGGATCGCCTAGTGATCCCAGGATCAAACTGACTGACTACTGACTCCTGGCTACGACTAACCTTACTATGTATGTACTGGTAGTGGTACTGACTTGACTGACATACATAGTACGTACCTCTTACCTACCTCTGCACACCATTGGATCCCATCCATACCTCTGACTTACCGGCCATGACTGTAACGATTCAAACAGATAAAATCATCCTTGGTTCCACTCGCTCTTTGTCGCCCCTCCCTCCACTATGTGCCTACTTCCTTCTCTCGTCTCGTCGTTCCTATTTTCCCCGGTGAACCTCGTATGTTGAAAGACCTGACGACTCCCTCGCCTCGCGCCTGTTCTATTTCTTGCTTTGCCCAATTTGCTCCAATCCTCTTATATGCTTCGACCCGTCAAAAGTTGCAACCTGCTTGCGACTTACACCTGGCCCTATCACCACCTAGGCTGAAAACGCTATACACGACCGGGCTAACTGCCCGTAGCTGAATACCTCAACATGCCATCCTTTAACCCCTTCACCTCCGTCGCTAGTAGAAACGCATGCGCTCTGTTCGAGATCAGGTGAGCCCCCTCCGGTGTTACCATAGATGCCCAAGTCCGTGGCTTGCGCCCCCTCCGTTCTAACCATCCTTATTCAGACTTGAGAGTGACTTTATCGTCTTTCGTGGGAGTACGGATGAGGCCTCTGGCCAGCTTCTGAAGGGCGTCGTTGTACTGTGCCTTCGAGAACCACTCAGAGTCGAAGATGTCCATCTGCGATTAACCGGCAGCTGCCGAATCGCCTGGATGGAGGGAAAACAAACGCCAACTGGAATCCACAACCAAAAGATCGATCGCACAAAGACAGTTCTTCGACACAGCTGGCCGCCGTTCGTCTTTGGAAACGACCACCACTCTCACATTCTCGCTGCCGGGAACTACGAATGGCCTTTCGAGCTGCTCCTGGAGGGCAACACACTGGAAAGCGTGGAAGGACTCTACCAGACTGGTATCAGCTACTTTCTGAAGGCGACCGTCTCTCGTGGCAAGCTCGCTAAAAACCTCCATGCCTTCAAGAGAGTCCGAATCATTCGGACCCTGGATCCCGCCGCCCTCGAGTTCAACCACGCTATGAGTGTCGAGAACATTTGGCCGAACAAGGTGGAATACTCGATTGTCATCCCTCAGAAGGCTGTGGTCTTTGGTAGCCACATTCCGCTGGAAATGCGATTTACCCCGTTGTTGAAGGGATTGGAGATGGGCGAGATTACTGTGAGGCTCTTGGAATCTCAAGAGTTCTCTGTGCCTGGAATTGGTTCGCTCCCGAGGATCCACAAAGCTGAGCGCGAGGTTACGAATTGGCATTTTGAAGTGAAGCGGAATGATCACTGGCAGGACAACATCGAAGAGACGGGACAAGAAGGGTGGAAGGTGACGAGAGACTTACCGCTTGTGCAGAAATTGTCCAAGTGCCTTCAAGATTGCACTGCGGAGGGCATCAAGATTCGCCACAAGATTAAGCTCACTGTAGCGTTGAAGAACCCCGATGGTCATGTTTCGGAACTGAGGGCGACACTACCCGTCACCATCTTCATTTCGCCCATGATTACCCTGGACGAAGAGGGCAACGTAGTCTCTGAGCAGGCCCAAGAGGCCGCCGAGGGCAACGTCACCGATAGCGATCAGTCCAACATGGCACCACCAGGGTACGGGCTCCACGTGCTAGACCAGCTGTACGAAAACGTGGATCCTAGCATAACGCCCAACGGAATGCAAAGTGGCATCAACACACCATTCTACGCACAGTCGCGCGCCGGGTCGCACGAGAACCTGTCACAGCTTGCGAGCGGAGCAGTCACCCCAGCTGCGCTTTCGTCTAGGCTTCAAAACGTATCTCTCGACGCATCCAACCGCAACAACTCGTATACATCGATGGGATCCCATTCAGGCATTAACACGCCCAGCCACGCGTACTCACACGATGGTGATCATACGGCGGAATCCTCGATGCCCCATTCGGCCGAATTGTCTCGACAAACTAGTGCCGAAGAGCACCATTCGCCTGAAACGTCTGGCCACAGCACACCACCCGAACACCTCGACCTACCTGACGTCGATATGGCGCAGCTCAGCAAAGTTCCCAGTTACAATACAGCTACCAGAACGCCCTTGGCGAGGAACTCGAGCTTCACGGATGCAGTCGCGCTCCCGGACTATTTCAGTGTCATGAGCGCGCCGAATTCGCCGACGAGAGCCCCCGTGAACGATCCGCTAGCCACCATCACCGAGGACATGGGCGATACGGGAGAGATTCTCCGCGACCCGCGGCCAAGTCGCCGGCCATCGGCCAGACGCAGCAATTCGCTCGGGTTTGCCAGTTTTCTGTCATCGCACACCATTGGCGACCACCACGGCGAGCGCCTCTCGCGGCTGTTACCGTCGAGGAACGCACCTTCTTAAAAAACAAAAGAATTGGCACACATTCTCCATGATTAATCTCAACATGGTTCTTGCTTGTACTTGTTTCCTCCGGGCGTTTTGGAAAGGTCGGAGACCTATGACACATATAGACAGGAGAAGGAAAGTACGAAACTTCGTGGCGTTACATAATATGATTACAAGCGGATTGGGATCGGATCGGATCGTTGGATCACCTCAAATATTGGTTTGGATATACCCCTACTGTTCATGTCTTTTTCATGGGAAAGCGATGGGTGGCATAGAGTACACTACATGCATCTACTGTGCAACTTGGATACATACCTCTTAATGACGAATTGCCTACCCTAACTATGACTTGACCTGGCCCATCGTGGGGGATGCCTTTTTAGCTCCTGAGTTTCCCTCATACAAGTATCTACGTGAGCGCAGTGTTTCAAAATGATCCATCACGCTATCGTTAGGAAAGAAAATGGTTTCGCCCAAGCTACCGGCCAACGACCCAGATGGCAGGTTTAGGTTCATGTCATGTCGAACTGTCGCATGCTGGATGGAAAGTTGGGAGTTTTAATTGCATGGGCCCAACAAAAAAGCGACGGTTAGCGAATCATGGTCACTGCCCAAAAGCTGGCAAATTGCGAACAGGCAATCTAGTTCGGTTCGATCATGGCGGTGAAGTAAGATTAGATTGGAATAGAATGCTTGGTTTGACGTGCTGGGCTTCCAATTGTTGTTTCCGTAGAATCGAGGGGTAGACAGCAGACAGCAGACAAGATGCAGACAGCAAGACAGCAGACGACCAAACGATGGATGATGTTATTAGTTAAGACGTTGTAATTGACGTCATCGGCGCTAATCCGACTGACTCCCAACTAACGCTAGGTACCAGTAGTTGACCTTCGGGCTATTATCATCATCACTCCAATTAGATGTGTCTCAATCAATCCCCAAGGCTTGCCGAGTGTCGAATAGAAACAGACCATGATGGCTTCCATGACCTCAGCACCAACAGAAACTCCCACCCATCACTCCATCCTTGTTTTACGACCTGTTCAGGTTGGCCTAGCCCCTTCCAGGGTAATCCAAGCTAGTCATGCCATCTCATCTTGCGCATTTGCATCCGCACCGAACCACCAAGCAGCAGCCAAGCTTCGCTCGCTGACTGTCTGTTTGTCCGTTCCACCGGCCTAATGATCGACGCCAAGGCCTGTTTCTGATTGGTCCGAGTACCCCTCGCAGCTTCAATAGTGCCGCTGCCACAGGCCAAGAGGCCTAGAGGCCTACTACCTACATACTAGAGCTCCCCCTCGAGCATATGCCGCAACGCCATATCGTCACCCCCCTTTGTCTAGCCCTCCCCTCGAGTGTCGCAATTGAAAAAGACGTTATTCCTATACTTCCAGACCCTTCTATTTCTGGCTCTCCATATACCGTTTATCTTCTGCGCTGTATTCCGGGAACGCGACCCGCACGACTCCGACCGGTTATTACCTCTTTACCATCCATTCCAACCCCGCGCTGTTTCATAAAATGAGCGCAGATTCCCAACCAATGCCCCTGCGCCAGGGCACTACGATGAGTAGTAGCTTTGGCGATGAGGCTGTGCCTGAATTCGATCCGGCCAGCGTGAGTTTTCCCCTTCCGAGTCGCATGGTGACGGTAACAAGCGAGGACTACAACTAATTTGTGTGTCCTTCAATCGCAGACCGCCGGTCTCCTCTCCGAACGACTTCGAGCTTGGAAGCACGCCGTCGCCTATCTCGAGGAATATGTTTCAGCCACGGAGAAGATACACAAGTCTCATGCTAAGGAATATGAGAAGGTGCTTAAGACCATCTCCCAGCCGTTGAGAGAGGGTAGGCACTTTGATCAGGGACTCGGGGGTGTTGCGGGCTTCTTCGAGAACATGCGTGTCAACACCCAGGCTTTAATCAACTCCAACGCCGAGACGGAAAAGACCATCAAAGGCACCGTGCTGCCTATTCTCGAGCGACTGCACAAAGAGATCAAGGTGAAGACCAAGGAAATCATGACCGGAGCCGAGAAAAGCTCCAAGGAAGTCGAAAAGGCCAGAAACACCACTCAGAAGCACATCGAGCTTTTGGGCCAACACTCCGCTTCGTTCGAATCCACCGGCGGTAAGATGAACCCTAGCGAGGACCCTTACGTTCTCCACCGCGGTGTCCTCCATCGCCTCAACAAGCAGGTTATGGAAGAAAACAACCACAGAAACGACCTTATCACGGTCCAAAGCCACTTCCAGGACTTTGAGGCCCATGTAATCCAAGTCGTGCAGCAGGCCATGGAGGCCTTCAACGCTGTTGCGGGCGGCCAAGCCGAAAAGACCAGGGCGCTGTACGCCGATATGCTGAGCACTGCTCAACGTATCCCGCCAGACTTTGAGTGGAAGGGTTTTCAGCACCGAGAGGGCCATCATCTGGTGGACCCGAACGAATCGCCGCGTAGCGTCGACTCTCTTACTTTCCCCAACCAGGGCCACACTTCGACCAAGCCCCTCATTGAGGGCAGTCTGGAGCGCAAATCGCGAAACAAGTTGTCATGGGGCACGCAGACCGGCTACTACGTTGTAACTCCTTCCAAGTTCCTCCATGAGTTCAAGGACGACGACAACTTCCGCGCCGACCCCAAGCCTGAACTCTCAATCTACCTTCCTGATGCCGTAATCGGCACCCCCAACGGCGACAAGTTCAATGTCAAGGGCAAGGATAAGAGCAGCAGCTTCAGCAGCAAGCTTGCTGGCGCGTCCGAGCTCTCTTTCAAGGCGCACACGCCCGCAGATGCCCAGAAGTGGTTCGAGGCCATTCGCATGGCAGCCGGTGCCAATGGACCTGCTGCCGTAGAGAGCACGCCCGCGTCACCTCTTAGCCGTACCGGATCTACTGCCACAGGTTCCATCGCAGAGAAGACGCAGGCCCCGGAGAAGGGCCAGGAGGCTGGGATTACCGGCAATGACACTGTTTCCAGCCCTACAGCCATGTCCCCCGTTGAAGCTGCACCGGCTGCACCGGCCACGGCTGCGACAGGCGACAAGAAGGCAGCTGTTTAGAGAAAGAGCTGGGCAGCTGCATCGCAGAAACGCGGCGATATTTTACGTAGCATGGAAAGGCTCGCACGTCGCGAAACTGGTTGACTCGTATAGTATACGGAATCGCCGGTTCTATGGCGGACCAGGATTCAAACTTGGAACGAAAGAACGATATGACGCGATGCGATACAATTCAGCCTTTTGAGGTGAAGATGACCAGCTGATACACGAGGCAGACACAGCGCAGGAGTGGTTTTGTTTTCCTTGTTATTTTGCAGGAACAGGTTCCTTAACGCGACCGCTTCGATATCCAATTGCTAATCAGTTTTAATGATATTCCTGCTTACTTAGACGCGATCCGCTGTATTCATGTTTGACTCTCTTGGCACCTTCTCAGCTCGCATTAGTTCCAGATCCTCTTGGAGATAAAAATAGCAACGCGAGTGGGCAAGCTTCAAGCCAGTCAGCATCTGGGGGTGGCTAGCAACGAAGGCAGACTCCGAAAGTGCACTTTTCGAAGTCGATTTCCACTTATCCCGGGGAATATGTCGCGTGCTTAATGGGGAGATTCGGAGATACCCCTTGGATGACATCACGACTTGCTGAAGCCACATATTTCATATTTCATTTCGTTTGAGCCGCATGCATGTTGTGCGACATTAGGTAGGTCTGTCAAAGTATGCCACCAAACATGCATACAACGTAGTCGCATGACCAAGGATGGCAACAGCCTCTCCAGCTAGTACATCCTTCTCTCCTTACAAGGTGTGGACATCAATTGAGACTCTTCGCTCCGCCACGCGACTACTACTTCTGAACACGAAAGGGTGGATAGCCCTTCCCAGGAATGAAAAGACTCAACGATCACCTTTCCGCTTTCAGCCGGTTTTGCGAGCCCGTCATCTAGATCTGGCCCGGAGAGGGACCAGATTCCGCCCATGATTCCGTGAGCGTGGGGTAAGGCTGAGATCATTTCCCACGACCGCGACGACATTCTGCGGCGGGTGTGCCGAAAGGATTACCTGATACAGCGCACTAGACTCTGTCCCTTGTTGGTTGGAAGGAATCAAGAAACCCTTGTCTTACCTAATGTACGCTGACACGACTTCGTCGCGAGTACGGGTCCTCCCCCCTGCAAATAGACAAGCATCCATCCTCTAGCCTTTGGACGGGGGATGCGGGACGCGGAATGATCTTATTATAGCGATGTGGCTTTCTGCCACTAATTACCGTCGATAACAGCACACAAGCAAACAGAGGAGCAAATCGCTATACCCCTGACTCGATATTATGCAGTGTAATGGTGGCTTTCGTTCCGCCATGATTTCTTTTGTCCTTCTGGCGACGAGAGGAAGGAGCCAAGGATGTCTCATTGGTTGCCTTACCCGAGCTGTAGCGCGACAGCTGAAGCGTTTGGCCATGTTTAGCAACGCTCCCATCTTCCTGGGGGCAGGAGACGTCAGCCGGATGGTTCCCGGAGGCTCTACTGAACCGCCTTCTCCCCTCCCCTGGTCACATATACTCCAAACCGCCTGACAAGGCATAATTCCTTTTTCTCCCCTTCTTCTCGAGTTTCGCGCCGACGGAACTGACCATCCATGATGCGATATTCGATAGGGCTGGGCTGGCCCTTGGGCCCTTATTTACTTTGCTTCGACACCATGACCGAGGCTCTGGAACCACAACCCACTATGCCTTATCGTTCTTATGTTGATGGACTACAAATCTGCACCCCTCGATCCTTTCTTCCGCCGAGTGGACCGAAAAGTGCCCAATCCAGAAATAGAAAGGTTTGGACATTATACTGTTTTTCCAACGCGGACCCACTCGGTGACAGCGGAGTCACACTGGCATAGAATAAGGGGATCGTTGTTGACCCAAGAGCCGCATACTTCCTTTTTGAGGCTCTTCTTCAGACTTACATGTGTAGGTAGCCCTACCCCGTGTCATCATCGCAACAGCAACACCAAACAGATGAAGAAGAATGAGAAAAACGCCCTACAAGGCTTTCTTCGACACAGGTGGTGATCAACCCGAACCAGTATGAATAGACTCCCTGGTCCATCGCCGTCTTGGGAGTTCCCTATCTTTGTCCACCACGACAACTATCAACCACAGGGTTTATCGCAAATCGTCCGAACTTGAAGGAACCGCAAACCGTAAAGCAAAGTCAATAACGACGACGGACATTGCCCACGATGACAAAAAATTGGGATGATTACAAGGACACCATCTTGGCTCTGTATGAGCACCAGACACTTGCAACCGTGATGGAAGTCATGAAGAGGGACTATAACTTCGTGGCATCGTGAGTACCTACCGCCCCGCCCTACCCCACACATGTTTTCAGATTTCTTCCTCCTCTTTTTGAAGGCAGCAGTATTGTCGAGCTAATGCACTAACCTAACACAGAACTCGCGCCTATCGCCAAAAGCTCGACAAATGGGGCAAGAGGAAGTACAAGAAACGCAAGGACAAGTCGGACAACAGTCCCGAGGGGAGTGACGCCGAGAGCCTTGGCGAAGGCGCCGGTTCTTCTTCTGGTCCTACGTCGCCAGTGTTGTTGACGCGACACCACGGGAGCCAACGACAGCACCCAGCGGGCACCCACCCAGGCCACCATGGAGCAACAACCACTTCGACGTTTGACCAAGGGGACGTAGGCTACCCACTCAACCAAGCTGGTGCTGATGTCAGGTAAGACGAGTTCTTCCTTTCTCAACTCTATATCACCCCCAAACTTCTTCTCTAAGAGGCCAGGCCCTCCAAGGATATAGACAGCAGATATCCAGTTGACGTTATGTGTCACTTACTGACTTCTTCCACTATACAGTAATGCATTTGGCACGACGCAATACCAAGACGCGACCTCGTATGATGCCACCTACCAAACAAGCTGGCCGAGCAACCCGGATGCGACGACTGCTTACGACTACTCCCAGGCACCGCTTGACGCCAATATGACGGCGTATAGCTATGACGAGACATCGTTCTCTGCTACCGACGACGCAGCGGCATACCAATACATGGATCCTTCTGCCGGTGGCTATCCCATGCCTAACCAGATGGACTTTTCGGGTTATCAGGACGGCTGGGATCACAATCATCATGGATAAATCGAGAGCTGTTGGTAAACCCGAGGACCGCGAATCGCATCGTCCCTATTGGGGGAGGTATACTACTTTTTGGCCTTCTACCCTTCCATGGACTATTATGTCAGGATTGTTCTACACATCAACTCCTCTACTCGTATATGATGAGCTTGGACTCGGTATAAGAGCAAATCAAAAGCATGAAGTGGAAAGGTTTCGTTATCTGATCTTGCTTTCTTCTCTTTTCTTGTTTTCTACTTTTCCTTCACGCATAACGGAGCACACGAGGTAATCATTTGCATGGAAAGTCATTCACTCAAAATTTGGTTTTCCTCTATTGCATTTGGTCATGGTTCATGGGCATCAGAACAGGGGTTTCATGGTTTGCAGCTGTCATTTTCCCCCTTCTCCTTTCTATATAGATTTCACATATCGTTTCCGAGGGTTTGACTGTTGCTACCCATTCTTTGCATATAGACTGGAGATACCACTGGTAGATTTTCCTCAATATCATTTACTCTGATGTTTGATATTTACCCCGCTGGGTGTGTGTACCTCATTCTTCTTTCCTATCTTCTTCTCCCCAGCAACACTATATCTTTGGTAGCTGATTTCAAGAGGACAAGCAGCGGACCTAACCATACAGCTGTTGGCTAAGTAATCGAAATGGACTTGGTAGATGGTGATGAGGACAAGGCCATCGGCGTGGGGGTCGGAAAGCTAGGAGAAGCGGGGCAGAGGCAGGATACTGATTGGGGTATGAAGATATTCATGACCCGCAATGGGATTTGCCATTGCGAAGTTGGCAGGGTTGTGGAGGTGCGGCGGATGACAGCTGAACACGGGCTAACCAAGGACCTAACCCCTCCGTAAGACAAGCTCTTCAACTGCCCAATCCTAGCCCTCATTACCCAAATTCTTTCGTGGGAATAAGTTTTCTCCAGAACAAAAGCGCTGCTATGTCCGAGATTTCTGCCAAGTCTGCCAGCGGGGCCGGGAAAAAGAAGACGGGCTGTCCCATGTGCAAAACCCGGAGCATCAAGGGGCAGCCAACCTTCTCCACTACTCCAGGATGGAAGACACTCAACCTGCCAAGCTCCGTGTTGCGGGCCGAGAAACAAGACTCCCTGTGCCCCGTGTGTACAATTGTCTGGAGAGTTCTAGAGCATTGCGCCGCAGAACCTGGGGGAGCTCCCCTTGACCTCATTTCTGCGGTGACTCTACACGTGCAGCCCGCGGGAGATCGGTTTTTCCACGACGTATACGCGAGAGTCGACGATTTTGCGTACTGTCACAAGTACAGGGGCAGCTTTGCTGTATACATCAATGGCTCGTTTTTCGGATACATCTGATTTGTAGCCAATGTGCTAATACTTGGGGTATAGGACCGGATGTACACGATACTAAACTTAGCGAATACAAACCAATCCCAGCCGGAAGTCCCGATGAGTTGTTGGACATAGCAGCCGAGTTTTTATCGGAATGCAGAAATAACCACTCCACGTGTGATCGTGGTGGACAGCTGGAGAAGCTACAATTTCCTCTACGACTTATCGACATTAGTTGCGACCCGCCCCGTCTGAGAGAGTTTCAACCCAGAGAGCAAGAAGAGAATCTTAACCCTTATATCGCATTGAGCCACTGTTGGGGAAGTTCTCAACCTCTCCGCACCCTCGTCAGCAATGTAAGCAGCCACGGCCGAGGCATACCGTGGGATCTCTTATCTCCCACCTACAAAGATGCTGTCAGAGTCTGCCAGCGCCTCGGCGTCTCCTATCTGTGGATCGACTCGTTGTGCATCATCCAGGACAGCGTCGAAGACTGGGGAGAGCAATCTAGCCAAATGTGGGCGGTTTATGCCAACGCCGAGATTGTCGTGGCTGCAGCCAGAGATGTCGCTGATGGGCAGGGCTTCCTGGGCCCGCGGATGCCCTTTAAAGATGTGCCATTGACAATTGAGCATCCTTTCAAGGAAGAGACTAGTTTACCCCTGGTCTATCGCTTGGTGGAACCTCATCGCAAAAACGAAAGGTCCGTCGAGTCAAGAGGGTGGACGCTCCAGGAATCTATTTCGGCCACGAGATATCTTGTCTTTGGGACATCCGAAGTTTCGTGGACATGTCATAAAGGGGCTAGGTGCGAGTGCGGAACAGCACCAGATGACCCTGATCCCAAGTGGCGATGGTTACGTCCCGAGTCGTCCAGCCACGTGGACCCGCACGCTGAATGGAGAATGTCGGTAATTCTTGGCTATTCGACTCGCCAGTTGACAAAACCCGAGGATGTTCTTTTTGCCGTCTCTGGGCTTGCACAGCAATTCCACACTCGGTTTGGGGGCAACTATCTCGCGGGGCTTTGGCATAATGACCTTCTCTATGAACTGGCATGGTCCACCGGGTCAAGCGCCTCCATCCGAGATTGCTATATGCCAAGCTGGACTTGGGCATCGGTGACCGGGGTAGTGATACCAGATATTGGGGCCACAGTTGCAAAGTCTAAGTTTACACCTTTCGTAACCGTTGTCGATGCCTGGACTCAGCTGGCTACTTTAAACAACCCTTTCGGCCACGTAACAGATGCAGCCATCACGCTGCGAGGTGTCGCAGTGAAGCTAAAAGCCAGGCTGGTCATGTCAGCCACGACTCTTGCCCTTGAGTCCCTCCAACCTGGTGGCAGGGGTGTGTCCACCATGTTCGCCACTTTCTCTGCAGCCGGGTTGGAACCTTCGGTTGCGGCAGCATTCAAAGGTTATATCAAAATTGAACTGGACACCCCTTTATTCTTTCAACGAGCTGAAAGTCACGACACAGATCTCCCCACAGTGAGGCGCGCCAGGCATCATGAAACAAAGTCTTTAATCTACGAAGACAAGGAGCCTGAGTTCCTGGTCTGGATCGTTCCTCTCTTTTCGGTGGTGGGCAGGGCGACTCTCGGGACAGAAATGACGGGCCTGGTTGTCACGCCGTCGGAAACGAAGCCAGGGAGTTTCGAACGGATCGCGCTGTTCAGGGTGGCTGGTGCCTTAATTCCCACGGAGCTCGACGAGTTCGAGAGACTATTGAGGCTCGAACCCCAAGAGGATATCACACTTGTATAAATACAATTAATAGTTGCCATTATTCACCTGGGGAATGAAAAGAACGTCCAGTCCTTCGTCAGGGGTAAACAGCTCTAAACACGCCAAACCCGCTACACCGCGTAATACACCATCCTGCAAATATGACTGATGAGGATGACAAGGTGAAGAGGGTTGAAGGACCAAAAAGTTGTATGTAAGCCCTGTTCTTAGGCTATCCGTTAGTGCCGAAGGTGGCCCCCAATGTGGATGACGGACGGTCACGGAGTTTGGTGACTACACCCGGACCTAACCATCTTATCTCCCCCGGCTGCTCCCATCAGGAAGTGGAGGTTTGGCTATTTTGACACATGGCCAAGACCCTTGAACGCAGCATATTATACCAGAGCCTCCGCTAAGCCTACAATTACACGAATGTTGCAGGTCACTAATCATACGTGTGGACACACTAGTAATGGCTATCTGCCTATTAACATACTAGAGCTCCGGAATCTTGCGGGCTGGGACGATATGATTATCAATCAGTCTCACATTACAAATGCTGATCTCTATTACGTGTGAACAGTCTCGGAGGGTCGAGATCACCTACTTAAACCATAATCAAGAAGTTGAGAAAGATCTTGTTAGAAACCATCCTCTTCACACTTCTTGCGCAGAAACGACACATCGCACGTCACCATTCCACCATTTCAGTCGTGAAAGAATCACCAAACACCCAAACAGATATGGCCTCATCACGCGTTGTTCTGGTAACTGCGGCGTCGGGACACATTGGAGAACACCTCGTCCCTCTTCTTGCATCCGATCCAACACTCAAGCTCATCCTCCCGACCAGCCGGGCCTCCAGTCTGCAGGCCCAGCTCGCGCAGCATCAGCAATGTCAACCGGGAAGCAATGTCTTCATTGAAGAGGGCTCGATCAAGGACCCCGACTGGTTCCAAGGCCTCCTAGCCTCTCACAACGTCGACGCCATCTTCCTGAACCTGACGGGCGACGATGAGCTCTTCACCTCATTAAACTGCATAGACTCCCTGTCTCGGTCCAGCACAGTCAAGCAGGTCATCTACCTGTCCGGCTGCGTCGACTTCGACTCGAGCGAGAGCATCCAGCACTGCATCGGCAACTGTTCGGCGGCGCACCTCCTGGTCAAGCCGCTTGTGGAACAGAAGCTGGTGCACGGCAACCTGCCGTTCGACTGGACCATTCTGCGCCCGTCTATGTTTTTCACCAACGACTTCCGGTCTAAGCAGAGCATTCTCGAGACGGCCGTCTTCGACGTGCCCTTCGGCGAGGTCGGTCACAGCCGCGTGGCGCCCTGGAACATTGCGCTCGCGGTCCAGAATCTCATCGCTGCCGCCGCTGTAGGTAGAAAAGTATGGCATGAGAAGAAGATTTGTATCGGCTCGAGCAAGGCATATACGGGCTCCGAGACTGCGCGGATCTGGTCCGAGGCCTTGGGCAGGGAGATCACGGTACTCCCCGCGGACGAGGAAGGGTTCCGGAATGTCGAAGAGAGCTTTGGTAAGATGCGGGGGCCCGCCTGGGGTCGCGATTTGCGGCTGATGTACGAGTTCTTTGCTGTGCATGGAATCGGCATGACTGAGGAGCAGTACCGGCAGCAGGTGGAGCTGCTGGGACGAGAACCGGATGACTACGAGGAGTGGGCGAAGTCTACTGCCCGGCAATGGGTTTGATGCGGACACAGTCGACCAACCCCTATTCATATTTGGCTCCGCTGGCCAACGGCACGGTCGACATATTGGGGTTGCCAGGTAGAGCTAAGTAGTATACAAATAAAAACTTGCAAAATCTCATCTTAACACCATTATTGATGTGTTGTGACGCTATTTGACTTGATTGGACTCAACCTTCCAGGTTTGACTGGTGGACATTATCGTCACTTATCTGGCAAATTGCCGGGTTTGGTGTGCTTCAATATGTAGGAGTGAGCCTTTGGAGAGAGGTGTCTCAATGGATATGTGAGAGAAATGGTGTCATCTTAAGCATCGGGGGCCCGAAGGCTAAAATGATAAATATCGGATGAGTGAGCCGAGGTTTCGGGACGGCGGCGGAGCCATCCGCAACTGCGGGGGATAGCCGATATTAACCAACTCATTAGTGATCCGGGGTCGCTTCCCAACAAAACAACTACCATACAGGTCCAATTTATTAACGAGGACGTGCAACATCTATTTTTCGTAGAAGTCTACTAGGTTCTTGCATTGGTGGTCCCCTGTCATTTCTGAGGCCAATCTTCTTTCTCACTTATTTTCTCACGAGTACTTTCGAGGCAAACACGGCCGGATTGCGTCCCACAATGTCAACCACCATGGAAACAGGGGTTGGGTATGATGCTGTTACGATAGACGGCAAATCAGAGGCAGAAAACTACAAGCATGAAAGCGCAAACCCGGCCGATTCACGGGGAGGCAAACTGCGCGTCAAAGGACCGACGCTGCCCCCAGATGAGCTGGACATCCTGAGACAGCCACTCCAATTCCCATTCTCAGGGCGGACGGCGAAGAACCGATTTCTGAAGGCGCCGATGACAGAGCGACTCTGCCAATGGAACAAAGAGGGCCAAGACATCAGCGCGCGCGGATATCCCACCAAGGAGTACGAGCTATTGTACCAGCGCTGGGGCGAGGGCGAGATCGGCGTCATCGTGACGGGCAACATCATGCTCAAGTACGACGCCGTCGAAGGTTACGGCAATGCCGTGCTCTGCGACGACCATGATAACCGCGTGGAAGCGTTCCGGCGCGTGACCTCCGCTGCCAAGAAGCAAGGGTCGCTGATCATCGCGCAGATTTCGCACCCGGGCCGTCAGGGCAATGCGGCCCTCAACCCGAACCCCGTCAGTGCCAGCGACGTGCAACTGAACATGCAGTGGATGGGCACGCATTTCAACAAGCCCCGCTCGCTGAGCCTGGACGAGATTAAGGCCAATGTTGCTGACTGGGGCGAGACGGCATACCTGTGCCACCGCGCAGGCTTCGACGGCGTCCAGGTTCATTGTGCCCACGGGTATCTACTGGCCCAATTCCTCTCTCTGACTACGAACAAGCGCACCGATGCCTACGGTGGGAGCCTCGAGAACCGCGGCCGGATCGTCCTCGAAGTCATCGCCGAGATCCGCCGCCGCGTGCCGGACCCGTCCTTCGTCATCTGTGTAAAGCTGAATTCCGTCGAGTTCCAGCCGGGGGGCTCGACCCCGGACGACTGCCGTGACCTGTGTCTGCGGCTCCAGGATGAAGGCCGGGTGGACTTTGTGGATTTGTCAGGGGGCACCTTCGAGGGCCGCGCATTCGAGCACAAGAAGGAGTCGACCCGCGCCCGCGAGAGCTACTTCATCGAGTTCGCCGAGATGATTCGTCCCTTACTCACCAAGACGCTCGTGTACGTGACAGGCGGGTTCCGCACCGCATCGGGCATGGCCGATGCCGTGCGAAGTGGGGCGTGTCACGGCGTCGGAATCGGGCGACCGCTGGGCGCCGAGCCATATCTCTGCCGCGACTTGCTACTGCCAGGTGGAAAGGGAGTCGCGGGGGCACTCGAGAGTTTTGTGCCGCTGCCACAGAGTACGCAGGCAACAGGGACGCAAATCGCGCAGATTGCCCACGGGCACGAGACGGTTAGCGACTTTAGTGATGAAGATGAGGTCCAGCGTTGGATAGTTGAGTTCCGGAAGGAGGCTGAGCGGAAAGAGAAAGTGTTGCCCATCGTTGACTCTTCGGGATTTCCAAAGTTAGAGGCGCAGAGCGGGTTTTACTACATGCGATAGAGAGAAAGAGATAGACCCTTAGTAGTGTACACTCAGCATCAGGAAGCTAGATGAACAGGACGGTGTTGCTTGGTTGGAATCACATAATTGAGAATGCATTTTTATTGATCATAGAAACGCCCAAATCACCCTTCATAAAGAGTTGACCTTCAATGCCATATCACCCCTATCGAGGGGCCAGTGGGGCATCCGTGAAAAGGAGTAGTATCATGGGAAAGAAATAGTACAGCAACCACATCTTTTATCGGAGTAAACGCAGAAAGGCTCACTTGTGATGTTCTATGAGCTCTCTGCAAGAAGGAATGAATGCTGGGCTCTGGGATATTAAAGACAGCATCGTTATGGAGGGGTGACTGACGCCAGTGATAAACATGGCCGGCCACTCTGCGAGTAAGTATCATTACGGCCCCAAACGTCATCTGTTTTAGTGACTTGATGAATTACTAACAATAGATAGCAAGGAAAGAAACAGGTAGTAGTTGATAGGTGAGCTCCTGGGCCCTAAGCCCCCGGGTGTCCTGGAAGACGCGTCTCATAGCTAGAAGCTGACGCGGTACCCAACCCGTGTATCGAGCTGTACCTCCCACTACCCAACCACCACCCCTCTCCCACCAGGGCAAATGAACAATAGCTAGACACCAAGCTACATGATTTCTAATAACACGTTGTTCTTTCACCAGCAAGCAGTCTGGTCCGGCACAAGTGGCCGAGTGGTTAGTCGCACGAAACTGAAACAACAAAAACAACAAAAACAACATCAACAACTGTCACCCACCGTTCCACTCCATCTGACAATAAGTCAGATGTAAAACACAAACAAAATCGATATAACAATCACGACGACAATCCGCGATACACAACACAACACATCGACCGACTATCACGACCATGACCAAACTGCTCTAGGGCCGGGATGGCAAACCGGTTAAACAATAAATACCCGGAAGACAGATTACCATGACCGGTGGGCATGGCCTGTCTAGGGGCTTGGTAATTCCAAGCCCAGGAGGGGGCGCGACGACCTAGTGGCTGGAGTCGGGCCTACAGGACGTTGTCCTACATTCTTTTTTGTTTCCTTTTACAGTGTTCCTGATTTTATCTTGTCTATTGTCTTCTAAATGCAATCAGTAATACGACCTTTCACATTAAGATTTCACCATCCTGAAATATCAAGCTATGGAATAGGGGGGATTTCAAGATCGTCACGTGATGGAATACACATAATAAGAAAACGAGATAAATGTATTTCTATACATTTGATCAAGGCTGATTGCCTCTGAGACATACATAATATGAACTTCCATTATCATTGGCTGCTGCCTTGCTAGGCATTTTCCCCGTACATACTTTCTTGCTGCTGTCGAGAAGAGGCTGAATGCTGGCTTGCCCGGGCACCAGATTGTGGTGATTCTTGAACGTATCAACGCGAGCGAACCTCTTGTAACATATCCAAGAATAACCGTTCGTTTCTTAGAGGACCGCCGCACGAGAATCCTCCTCTTGATGCGTTCGTTGCCTAATGCTGAGTCCAGTCGTTGTTTCTTGAAAACCCCTTACCACACGCATTGCAGAGAATGTCCAGTTTACCGCTGTGCGTGGTCATCGTGTGCCGTAATTGGAATTCTTGTTATTGAAGACCTTCTGACATTCGGGACAGCGGCACTCGGTGATAGGGGTACACTTGACTTAGGTGGCCTCGAGGCCTTCGGCTTTCGTGGGTTTGGTAACGTCCCAGGAAGCTTGGAGAGTTTTGATTTGCCAAAATGAAGCTGAACACATGGATATCGGCTCAACAGCTTTCTTCTTTTGCGGACAGTGTCATCGTCATAGCTGACAAAGAGGGAATGGATCTGATTTGGCAGCGGGGGTTGAAGTTCCTCAACAGTCGCTTTCATCTGTCCGTAAGAACCCAAGTATTATGGGCACGAACTTTTGGTCATCCTTGTTGGTGTCGAACCTCTCTGATGAGATATCGCCGAGCCGGTCGAACATCCAGACCCTCATGAGTGATCCGCATATGCACTACCACATGAAACCTCCACCGAACCGCCCCAATCTTGGCATATCGAGTTCTCAGAGCATCGGACATTGGCTGAGTGATGGGCCGGCTGGAACAAAGCAAAAATCTGACACTGAAGACCAGTCACTAATCAGACTTTAATTGGTCCAGAAATGGCCCGGGTATCAACCCACAATCTTTCCAAGTCGAACCACAAGCTAAAGCAACAGTGTTACCTCGTCCGTCTACCATAGCTGCAGATACGGAATAGTGTAACCCAATCAGAGTGTGTATAGAACCAGTGAATACCATCTATATCGTCTTTTGGTCTAGTGGTCGATCTTATACTCTAACAGGTATCATTTTTACATCCAATCACTGTTTGCCGAGAGATACAGCATACACGACGCTTTTCAGCGTACAGGAAGTAACATATCACCTTGACGTAATCTGACTACTTATCTCCTGACAGATTCTGTCTTACTGAGGGGTCAAGCAACACTTTAAAGCACGGTAAGCGCTAGAACGCGGCTTGTATGGCCATGAAGTTGGCCTTGGACGGATATGGACGACTGTCCAATCAAACTTGCTTTTCCCGAAGCTTTGCGTGAACTATTGATCTTGGCCATACCGTTCCTTAAGAAGCAGAACGAATTTCGCTTGCTGCTCACCAGTTTAAGCGTATCAAGAAACATTATAATAGGTTATATTTCGCGAATTCTTCCCTTCGGACCTTCCTCGGGGTTGTGACGATTCCGGGTCGCACTTGGGACATAGATGAGGCACTGCGATTTCGGCCGGCTAGGGATGTATAGTCAGGTGTATAAAGAAGGAACAGGTTTCCAACAGATAGCATGCTTGAATTGCAATCCAGAAACACACATACATCCTCCAAACACTGAAGACTTTTCGCGATTATCAGTAATTCGATCAAATATCATACTTGTACTCTCAAGCTCTCCATCATCATGCAACCTGTCACTGGCTTCTTAGCAATCCTTGCATCCACATCAACGTTGGTGTCAGGTTACAAGTTTAGCTTCTACGCAGGCCCTCAGTGCAGAAGCGCTGGTCTAGGTCAAGTTGTACTGGGCCCTGATCAAGGTTGCCGACAGGATTTTGCTGGTCAGGCGCGGTCTTTTGTTGTCACCAGTACCGGCCCAGTTGACGATCCGTTTTACATCGTCACGTACAGTTCTAGCGGCTGCAACGCGGGAACGGAGATGGCTTCAGTGGGTGTGGGCTGTTACACCGGGGCCTATCGCTCCTATCGGGTCTTTGACTCGTCAAAATGAGGGCTGGGGGGCGAGTATTCTGGAGGGCTTTTTTCCAGGTTGTTCAGTTTTTGGTGAATATTTGCTGATAAGGCCGCCATAGTTACAATATGCCGGCACGGGTGATATTGAGGGAAGTGGCACACACTTGGGGTATTGTTAGTTTATATGTTTGGCGAGCAACCAGTCTGCTGTGGCAGTACGCTATCATAGTGCAGAATGAGACGAAGGCGCAGTGAGGATTAAGAAGACCTTGCGTGCTCTATGTAGTGAGCGCATAGTTAAAATTATGAATTGGTGTATACGCTTATGTTCTATGGTTCTTGAGATTAGCAGCCGGTCCTACCCTTTCTGAGGAGATGAGACACAATTCTGCGCCACGCTGCCAGGTAACATGGGCGGAAACTCGAAGGCGCGCACCTTTGAATAATGCCGGGAATGGCGTCCTACTGCCTGATGCCTGATTGGTAAAATTTCATTGTGGCTGATGCACGGCTCAGCATGAATTTGACCAATCCGCGGCTTATCCCCTCAGGCATGGTGAGATGAGAGACTGTTGGAATAGTGGTCTTAAACCAAACCACCTACAGTTGCGCAGGTTTGTGAGGAGACACATTCTGTAGACAACGTATATCAGCTCTAGAGAAACTAACAAAAACATATTATTAATATAGTCTAGGTACTCTAAATGATTTGATGCTGAGATTGATGAGAACTTCATTTGAATTCACTCAGGTTTGGGGATAGTAGGTGGTTTTCGAATCCTCCCAAGAAGCTTTCGCGATGGCCTCAATCGAATGGTCGCAAACATACCAAGTTGTAGATGCCTGATGGCCTTAGGTCAATTTGCAAACTGGTTCCAGCACTTACTCAGGCCGGACTCGCAAAGAAAGGCAGGTCGGATAATCAGTCAGATTTGGGCGCAGTGCATTTGTAAGCAGTGACAATATGTGTCCATCAGTCCAAGGCAGACTGGGGGCCAAGGCAGGCTGGAGTGTCAAGGCAGACTGGCGGTCTCAAGGCAGAAAGGAATGTGAATTTGTCTGTCACAGCCGGCCAATTTTCAGTCGAAAAGCTTAGAGGCTTCTGAGAAAACCCTCTGTAATTGGGCACTGAAGAAGCCACCGACCTACCGCAGTCCTAGTAAGGCGTCGTAAGACGGGTGCCAGGGTGCTAGCCTTAGATCCTAGATCGCTCCCGTTCGCTCTAAAACTTTGTCCCCGCAGCTAATTTGAAGAACCTGGGGTTGGCGTCCCCCATGGCCATTGGTTGAGCATTCATCAGGCTGCAGGGCATCTCTGAAGGTGGAATTGGGAGACCTATGAGTCTTCATTTAAACTAACCTAAGATCTAGATATTATAATACGACTTCCTTTGAGACTTCCTTCACAAACCTAACCTGGCGCATCCCCTAGATCACCATTGCCTTCTCCACCTAGACGCGTGGTGGCCGAGTGACGGATGTAGGATTTCTTGAACTGAAACTTTCTAGCCTTGGGAAGCTCAGCCAACTCTTCGGAGCCACTGTCGTCTAGTCTCCGTTTTTGGCTTGAACTTTCCACACTTTCCGACTGAGATGTGCTGACCCGTTCCAATTCCAGTTCCGCAAACTCGTCATCCCCAGAGCCCAACGAGGTGGACGAACCCAGAATCGCAAGGCTGTCAACTCGCTCTTGGATGGGTTTCAGCTGGGAAATATTTGATATAATCTCTTCTTCTGTGATGTCGCCCATTTCCGTCTTCTTCTCCTCAAGAAGCGGCCGTATGCAGGTCCTGCCAGTTTGCGACTTGTGGTGGTCGTTAAGAACGTCGGCACGCGCGAAGTTTCTTTGGCAGCCCCACGAACTACCATCCCGAAGATACCCGTGACAGATATATCTCCTCTCTTCGACATGCCGCGTCTCTTCGTGTCGCTTCTTGTCATGTTGCCTTACAAATGTCATACCGCAAATGTCGCATGCAAAAGGCCGTTCATTCCGGTGGCTTCTCTCGTGGCCTCGCAAGTTCGCAGACCGAGTAAACGTCTTGGAGCATTGTGAGCATTGAAATCTTGCTAGGCCTGTCGCCTTGGGTCTCGTGTCGGGATTTGGCATGCTTGGGAAGCTGTCTTCCTCGCCGACAATGCCGTGGCTCTCCAACATGTGCCTTTGCAATTCAGCCCGCGTCGCGCACCCCAAAGTCGCAGTGAGGCAGCCTTCAAACGTGCAATGGTATGCACGGTCATGACGGGCCACGTGCTGGTCCCGCATATCGCGGCTTGCGAATCCGTCACTGAAGTAGCGGCATGACATCCTGGGACATTTGAACCAGTTGTTCCCATACAAAGTGGCAAGACTCGCCCGGGCCATATCCTGACCACTAAGGAACAAGTACATCTCCAGAGATGATCTGAACCTAGATATGATCTGGGGGAAATCCAGACGATCGTCAGCCTCTAGGCCGCAATTAGTGCCCATAATCTGCTTGCGCGTCCACACCACGGCCTGCATGATTGAGGCGTGAATGTCCAGGCCCTCTAGGGACCCCAGAGTCTTCATAATCTTGTGAGGAACATGGATGTTGTGCTCCTGCTCCAAGAAATGATTATCTAAAAGGACTTCTAGGCTCTCAGCCAGAATCAGAATGTCCTCCTCATCAGCTGGGCTGTCCTGTAACCAGCTGAGAAGGTGGGGTACCCAGCATACGCTGGCGTACTCGAGGAATCCATAAGATCCAGCTAAGAGTGCCGTCTCCAGCACTTCTTCATCGACCTCTCGCTCAATTGGTTCGGTACACAAGTAGGCAATACTAATCAGGGTTAGGTCTTTCTCGGCCTCCGAAACTTGAAATGTGTTGCTGTTCTTGAGAAACCTAGAGACAGATTGGGTGTCAGTTCAAGTGATCACAAAATTCGTTGCCGAGAGTGTTGACCTACTCCCTCACAGTGCTGTGCACAAGCTCAACTGTTTGGTCGGCATGTATTTCAACTAACGATGCACAGAGATCTTTGGCATTGTCTACCAACCGCCGCCCTTCCACTATGACTTGGTCGCTGTGCAAGTCAATTGATGCTACCACCTGGATCTCATACCATTTCAGGGGTCTTTTCGCGCAGCAAATCCAACCCAAAAGCTTTTTGATCCTCCCGACGGTGGCGATTGGAAGCCCTTCTGTTATTCGTTGCAGGATTCTCAAGTACACTTCGTTGAGATCTTTGGGAAAATCATCGGCCCTCCAAAGGCTCAAAAGCTCTTCCCTTGAGGTCTGGTTAAACAGTTCTGCAAGGACACATTTCGCGTAAATGAACATTCCTGAAGATGGCTGTTCAATACGGATTCCATGCAGCAGATAAGTAAACTTGGATTTGTACTCCTACGTACCTTGGGATCTTGCTGTGACCACTTTGGCGACGCTCAGCTCGTGCCCCTGAAAGGTGCCGAACTTCTGCTCAATCTTTGCCTGCCAGACCTTAGAGTAGGCTTGTATGTCTCGTTCCGTTTCCTTCGTCGTGATGCCAATGACTGGAATTGCTGCGAGATCCTTTCGAGCAATTCCATCGTCTTGAGACACGAAAATGCACCGAATTTCATCGGCCTTTGTTCGCTCGAGCGTGTTGATCGTTTTGCTAAACCACGAGCAAATCTTTTTGCGCTCGTCCCTCTCGCACTCATCGATACCATCGATTATTAAGTAAGTCTTGCGGCTTCGAAGAGCCAGATCCAAAAGCTTCTCGGCATCAGAGTTGCTCGTGAGAACAGCCTCTCCGTTCTCCGTCCTCATCTTCTCATAGACCAGGGGAAGTAAAGTGGCGTCCTGCGTGAGTAGTTGAGATAGTATCGATTTGGCAACAGAAATGAAGGAATTGCTATGAGGGTCCGACTGTACACAGTAAAAGAGCCCTACCGAAACGTTCGGTATAGTGGAAATGTGATCGGCAATAATCGAGGCCAAGACGGATTTACCTATACTATTGTCAACGAAGCTTTACATCACCAAACTTAGATATTTCTGTGGTCTGGCTTACCTGCTCCTGGCTTTCCGTTCAACCAGACCAGTGGAGTAGCACAGCAGTCCTTGTCAGACCACATACGGAATCTGTTATCGTCTAGAAGCCATTTGCCGGCAGCATCATCATCTTCTCGAGCGCGACGATGAATACCGTGTCTTTTCTCTGGAAGCACTGGGGCCAGCCATTGGAGAACTTCTCGATGTTGGCGTGCAAGATCCGCCTGTATAGCCCGAGCGAACCCGGCTTCAGCCTGCTGTCGAAGTACCTGGACCTCTTCGAATTCGATCAGCGAAGCGCGATTTTCAATCAAATGCCGGTGCCGAGAGAAGTTCATCTTAATTTCTTTGATGCGAACCTCGAAGCCTTTCCACGCTCCTTGGAATAGCTGTTGCCAAACTGCAGGAGGTCAATGACTTGCATAATCGTCGGGCTATATAATGGTAAGGCGACGTACACTTCTTCTTCAGGAAAACAACTGCCTCTCTATGAATGGAAAGGATGTCTTTGAATATGGTCACAAGAAGGGTTTGCATGTGACTATGGTTCGAGAATAGGCTCTGGTACGACGAGAGATTCGGCAGGTTCTCTCCGATTTCCTGGTAGATATTGAGAAAGGCATCGAAAGCATCGACGACGTTTGATGTCATCTTCGGGAGTCAGTAAATCCCTGAAATTACTTGGCTGAGAATGGACCAACCGTCAAAACGAACTTGAGTGGTCCCTGTGGTAATAGTTGTCAGTATTGTGCACAGCTCTACGGGTGGCCAGGTAGAGTCCGCTTACCCATACAAATGCCAAGATTTCGGAGGCGTTGAGGAAGACCTCGATTACTTTTTCATATTCCTTCATGGACTTCAGAAATGGATCCAGTCGACGCAGATACCTCAACTTTCTGTCATGGGCTTGGTTTCGCTGGATGTCATACATTGCCCGATGAAGGTCATCAAGGCTACCGAACTGAAACTGATTGAGCTGGTCTATACCGAGTCCAGCGTCGCGCTTGAACTCGGTGATGGCTCGAGCAAATTCACTCTCCAGTGCCATTTTCAGGCATCTCGTTTCACCAATGTGTGTCGACAATGGCTATGAGTACAAGGAATGCCCTCCCGGAATCCTGTGTTCGAATGAGCAAAGAAAGCATCAGTGTCCCGCGGAGCAGGCAATCGGAGCCCTCTGGTAAGGTGTCGGCGGCAGGCCTGCATGTGAGGCAGTGCATGCTGACCGAAAACAAGGGTCATCGAGGCTGCGTCAGCCAATAAGTGGGCGCGAAGCAATATGTACGCCCATCTGAGAGAATCTGCCCAGCGAGGAGCCTGTCTGCTTGAGTTAGACGACTCTGGCGACGAAGAAGTCCAATCCCTAAGAAAAAATGACGAGAATTTGAACTTTCATGTAACGGCAGGAGCAGCCCCTCACTTTCCCATGGGAAGCAAGTACCGGCCTAACCTACCACCAGGCCATTCCGTTAACAGCAAGCCCAACATGGACTCAGCCGAATCGCAGGAGCTTGATTATCCCCTAGCATCCGTTTTCAATCCTCAACAGAGCGGCACAACGATTGAACCATTGAAAGAGCTCCATGAATTGCCAACGCCTGCACCTACAACGCCCGGCAATGATGGATTTTTGCAACACGAAGCTGTCTTGGGAGTGCAATCCAGCGAAGTCTGTTTCGGCATGGTGAGTATCTGCGCGAAGTCTAATGAAATGATGGGCATACCACCAGGGTACTGATTGTCTACAATGTCAGCTTCCAGATGTCGTAACCTTGTTCAAATGGGCACCGAAGGAGGCGCCTGACGACACAAGCCAAGACAGCAATAAAATCATCTACCCAGGCTGGGAACCCCTACTGGTCGGTGTGCAGGAGGACTGCGCATACTTAAAAACGGATTCTGGACAAGCCGTCTGCGTAATAAACAGACGGGTCTCTCACGCCGTAGTTGAGCTGAATGAACTCGATGGCTTGCGGTTCAAGGCGTTCGCCCAAGCTGCGGAATGGCGTGCACGACTCAAGGAACGTCGCAACGCAAGAACTGGACGAAAGGATACGGCCAACATCCGATTGAAGGTTGCACTCCTAGTAACAGGCCCTCAATCTATTGCAGATGACACTGCACGACTCCTTGCGCAGAACCATCTTTTTCTCCAAGACCCCCATGAAGATCTCCGGGTTGACTCCTATTCCAATCCACAATCACTACAGATCCCGGAGCTGCTACAAAGCGATGGGCACCTTCAAGAAGTTCATAGGCGAACACATAACGGAGAAACAGATCGCGGTACTGCTTATGCAGCTGATGCTATTCCAGGACCTGGTCTAGTCGACCTGATCCTAAACATTGACGACTTCTACAAGCATGTACCTGACCATGACTACCTGCATGAAGCGCAGATAAGTTACCACATCCGAACAAGCCTTCTGAAGTAAGTAGATCAATTATGCGTTTAATCACCAAGTTCACAATATTGACATCAACACAGGCATCAGAAGGTTGCTGTCGACTTTATGCTTCGACGTGAATCCGGCGTCAGTCGGTTTTGCCGCAGTTTGTGGGACACCCGCACTTTAGATGATGGTCTTACAGTGTAAGTGAATATGTCCTCTTTTTGCTATTCAACCAGGGTATTGAGATGTTCGCGGTAGATTTGAGCACACGATTACTGGTGCGAAGAGTCGATTCGCTCTAGAGTGCCAAGGTGGCCTTGTCGCCGACGATGCTGGTCTTGGGAAAACTTTGACTATACTTGCCACAATTGTCAATACTCTAGCGAGCGCCGAAACATTCCATAAACAGGGCGAGAACCATTCCAAAGCTACGTTGATAGTAGTCCCTTCGGAACGTGAGCAGAATCTCGGTCTAGCGTTGAACTTGAGTCTCAACTGACAGCTTCTTAGTACTACTCGCGACCTGGAGAGATGAGATTATTAGGTAAATCACCTTCCTCGTGGCCATTTATGATCAGTCGTGCCGTTTCATAACCAGTATGTTAAATCGACAGACATGCCTTCCCTGGAGCTATCAACTTTGAAGCTTATCACGGCCAGGGAAGACAAGAACTCGGAGCGAGGCTCAGCGAGGTGGATCTTGTCCTCACTACCTATGGCACTGTTATGGTCGAGTTCAGGAAGAGCGATTCCATTTTATATCGCTACAATTGGTATCGGATCGTGTTAGATGAAGGCAGGTTGTCTTTGATATCCCGCTTCAACCCGTCCCACTGACTCCATTAGCTCACCACATCCGCAATCCCACAAGCAAGCAGGCCATAGCTGTGAATGAGCTGAGAACCTGTATCCGATGGTGTTTGACCGGTACACCTATACAGAACAAACTGGAAGACCTCGGATCAATCGTGAAGTTTTTGAAAGTCCCATACCTCGAGAACCCTGCGATTTTCAATAAGCATGTCATAAAGTTCCTCCGTAAAGGCGACCCAGAACACGGATACGATAACCTCAAACAATTGCTCGGCTCAATATGCCTGCGGCGCAATAGGTCCGTCATATCCGGCCCGGGCTACTCGACCGAGATCGTCAAACCAGAGTTTAGCGAGTCAGAGAGAGAAAGTTACCGGGCCCTCGAATTTCGAGTGCGTCACGCGGTGATGACGGCCGAAAAGTCCACGGGCTCGAAGCACGTGCACCACAAGATAATGGAGGCGCTGCTGCGGCTGCGGATGTTCTGCAACACGGGCCTGGCAGCGGTATCCTCAGCAACAGGAAGCAGCGACTACACATTTTCCCTCCAACCCGACGAGATATTAACCATGTTGCAGCAAGCTGGACAAGCAATGTGCTTCTATTGCTCAGCCGACATTGTGTCTCTCGGCGATATGAACGCATACGACAGCGGAATATTGACTCAATGTTCTAATTTAGTATGTAGTGATTGCGTGTCACAATACCATGAGGAGTTCAGGGGATGGCCAACGCGGAACTGCCCCATCTGCCAATTGGAGCATGAAGTCACTGAGCTCACCCCGAAAGCCAATGATGTCAGCTCAGAGGTGCCGCTCGAATGGCCATCCAAAATAGGAGCTCTTCTACAAGACGTCCAGGCTCAATACTTGTCAAAGAAATGGTGAGCACCGGGTCGTCCGCTGATCAAGGATCAGGCCATACTGACAGAGACTAGTCTGATCTTCTCCTTTTGGAAGAAGACTCTGGATAGGATCGGGCAAGCTCTCGAGAGCCGCGGTTTGAGCTATCTTCGTGTGGACGGAAGCATGTCAGCCAAGAAGCGCAACAACGTCCTACATCGATTTCAGACAGACAGCTCCTGTCGGATCTTGATGATGACCTTCTCAACTGGCGGCGTTGGGTGAGATCCCTGACAAGCATACTCCGGAATATGTCAGCTGACAAGTGCAATCGCAACTGTAGACTCAACGGGCTCACGGTCGCAAATCGCATCTACATCATGGAGCCGCAATGGAACCCCGCCGTGGAACAGCAGGCTATCGGTCGCGTGCTACGGATCAATCAAGATCAGCCCGTGACGGTCGTCAGCTATGTTATGCGTCGGTCCATCGAAGAGGTGAGATAGAAGTCATCCTAACACAGAACCACTCACTTTCATCCATGCCTCAACAGATCGCCATAGAGGACCTACTGATTCTTTTTGCAGTTGGTACAATCTAAACAGCTTAGGAAACTACAACTTGCGAGTGGGGGGTTTAAGGCTGAAGAAGAGGATGATTTGCAGAAGCAGCCCAGCATGCTGCAACAGCTTGTAATAGCATTGGAGGCCCAGTTCGGAGACAATAATGTGGCCACATGATGAGATGTTGGACTACCATATATATCTTCTATAATACTTAAGTACCATGACTTTGCACATCGAGCGCCGAAAATATCACACTAGTCCAAAACGAAAGTCGAGAGTGATAGGCCGGTAGCTGGGCCTCCTCTCCCGTATGAATCGCACGGCGCGAAACGGCCCAGCAAGCAGACTGCCTGCATCAAATTTGTCGAGCCAAGAACTAGGTATTGCCATAGGGGTAGCAATGCCGAATCATGGTCGATATCTATCTGGGCATCGTTGGCAGTATCTGGAAGCCTGGTCACGGCGAATGATTCCCAATGGCTCAGTCGTGTACCACTCCTCTTTTACGGTATAAGTCAAGAAGAGTTCGAGGTAGGCAGCCATTTCGTGGCGTCTAGTATGCAGTAACCACATCACTCCCTCTCATTTATCAAGCTCTGTACTTTCTGGCACTTGTCAAGCTTGCAGCGCATACCTGGAAACGAAACTCGAAACAATGTCGACGATCCCCATCTCAACGAGCTTCAGACCGCGTAATACCACAGCCACCATGACCCTACAACTAAGTCTAGCTGACCCAAGATGAGTTATCTTACGAGTCCTCGAAGCACTGATCTTGTTGGGAAAAAGAAACACCTCTCTGCGCAGCGGCGTGGATAAGAGAACGCACAAGCTGAACGACCAAGAAGATGAGAGTGGGAATAGTTAGCCTTCCAAATTCGTCTGCACGGATGGAGGTATTGGTCTGCGGGTTAAAGACAAGCGTGCATACTGGTCGCGTTTAGGGACAGGAGACTCAATCCTCGTGGGAATCGATTGCGCATTGCTATCCGTGGCCCGATATTATTCACGGGCCCAATGATCTAAGACGACTGAGCTTACTAGACCTTGTAGAAACAAAACGCCAAATAGAAGTTGGCCACCTCCATTTCCTCGGGGGTGACCAGCAATGGACCGCCTCCTCTTTCGCGGACGCCCATGCGCTCACTCAGGGGGCCCAGTATGCGATCGTCCTTTTCCGTCTCCCAAATCTCCTTGAAGCTCTGATGGTACTGCAGTTCAAGGTTATAGTCCTCGGCCAGCGCTCGGAAGGCAGGCCAGGGGACCACATACTCGGGCACTTCCTCGACAGCTTCACTCAGGAAGAAGCTGTACTTCCAGCCAAACGGAGGCCGGAAGACACCATCGGCCGGTGTCTTTCCTGGGAACCGCACCCTGTACATGTCATTGCCCCATTCTGCCGTCTCCTCTGCCTCGCCCTCTTCCTTGTCGTCTGAAGATGGTGGTTCTCCGGTAGCCGCGCTGGCCTTCTTGGCAGCCATGCGTTCATTGAATTCAGTGACTCGCTCTCCGATGATATCAGAATTGGGAATGCAACCCAAGAAGCGCCCGCCTTTCTTCAAAGAATTCGATACATTCTCAAGCATCCTGCGAGCTTTCTCTTCGGACTCGAAGGCGTAGTGCATGCAGAACATCATGCTGACAATGTCGAAGCCGCCCTGCGACGGCGGGCCGAAGCCAACCTTTTGAATGACATCGATATCGCTCAGTGAAGTACCGAAGCAGTCTTTGACGTGGAAGAATGCATCGAAGATCCGAGAGGGGCGGCCGCCCCTGTGACCACCACGGCCACCTCTACCGCCGCCACCGCGGCTGCTCATATTGCGATAACGATCTTGAGCCTGGTCAATCGAGACCTCTGCAGGATCAAGGCCGACGTACAGGGCGACATTCTGGGGGGCCTGTTGCCACTTGCCGAGGTCACCGCCCTTGCCGCAGCCAATGTCGAGTACTAACAGGTCTTTGCCGGCGACGCCAGCCAGATCCCGCCCTCGCTCGTGGGCTCCTGGTGTGTGATCCTCGTCGGGGGAGAACTTCTGGATGATGGTGCTCTTGACCCAATTGTTGAACACACGCAGGCCCTTGATGTTGCTGTTCGTCTTTCTCCAGTCGCGGCCGCGCTCGGGGACGGCATTGTAATGTTGTCGGACGACATCGTTGATGGCGCCGCGCGCAGTCTGGGCGGCGGCGGCGGCGGCGGCTTCTCTCTCACGTTCGGCTTGGCGCTGTTTGATCTCGTCTATTTGAGCTTGTGTCATACGAGCGCCGCGGCCAGGCCTCTTTTGTTTCCTGGGTGCAGGATCTGACGGTGACCGGGATCGTTGGCGCTTCTTGGCTGGCTGGAGTTTTCTGGCGTCAAAGGGCTCGGGTTGGGCGTCGTCGTTCTCGTCGGCAGGACGACGCGGGTTGGCATTGCTGCTGCTGCTTTCGCGAGCAGAAGACCTCTCGTCGCTGCCCATGGTGCGCTAGGCTGACGGAATACGAGGTCGGTGTTGTTGATGTTTTGGGTTGAATTTGTATCTTTAATTCTGATAAGAAAATGTTCAGCGAGACGGTCTTGCTCAATGGATTTGAAAAAAAGAATCGCCCAGAAGAGCGTTTCGATTGCTCCAAAGTATGAAAGGGTATGAATATGGGTATGCGAGTCGCGAAAAGAGAAGGATTGATGGATTGGAAGGAAAGCTGCACCCCGGAATGCTTCCACTATTGTCACTTACCTTTCCCTTGCGCTAAGCAATTGATGGCATGTTCTGTCGCTGGGCTGCTGGTTTCTCTGCTTAGCGGTGGATCATCGGACACGGGAAAGGCAGTACGTACCTGAGGCTCTAGAGCCTGACCCACTACAGCTCACTGGAAGCGTTGTGATTGGTCGGTTGTTCCAGTCACTCCAGTCACTCCAGTCTCTCCAGTGGCCAGTGGCTCCAGTGGCATTACGCGAGCTGTCTGCCGCCTTGCACCTTTCCGCTGCAGCTGTTACGAACGAACCGCTAACCTTAGGACCATCATCTGTACGAGGCTGGCAAACAGCTTTGGTGAACCATTCATTTTCATCACCAACAATCTCCCTTCCCATAACCTCTCCCTCCCGTTCGGCAACCTCACTGCGACTGCCACTCACGCAATTTTTGTTGAACTCTAGGATACTGACTGAAGTCTTGTATCCTTTCGACCTCCGCCCCTCAACAAGAAGCGACTTTCGTCATCAACCGCAGCCAACATGGGTTCCGATCCCCAGTACGCCAAATGGCCTCTGCTGCCCTTGTCCCAGCATGTCTTCACCCTCACAAACTCCTACGCCACCCGCCCTGCCCAACAGTCCGCCATCAAGAGCCTGCAAGATGCCATTAGCGAACACAAGATGGCCCCGCTATACAAATACCTGGCCCACCCGACCGAGGGAATCTTGAACCTGGCCGGCGAGGGCAGTGCCTCGTCTGCACCCCAGAAGCCCGTCAGCCGGAAGCCCAGCGCCGCCGGTATGCTGGCTACCAAGTCTGCTACGGGCGCTAGCTTACCGTGGGACGAGGAGGTCTACAACAAACTGAAGGCGGAGAACGATAAGGAGCTCGAGACCTTCCAGAAGGAGGAGGATGACGCAGTCGAACAAGCTGGTGATACCGAGATCATGGCCGCAAGGGGGAAGAGAGCTGAATACTTCGCCAAAATCGGTGACAAGGTTCGTCTGCGCTTCTGGATCTCGGAGTTGCGAGACCACAATGGCTAACTAGTTCCTGTAGGATAAAGCGATAACAGCGTACGAGGATCTCTCCGAAAAGACCGGTATTCTTGGCACCAAGATCGACATTGTCCTTGCCATAATCCGCCTGGGTCTTTTCTACGGCAACAAGGTTCTCGTGAAGAAGCACGTTGCCCGGGCGAAGGCCCTGGTCGAGAGCGGAGGTGACTGGGACCGCCGCAACCGCCTCAAGGCCTATGAGGGCCTGCACCTCCTCACTGTCCGGTCCTACAATCTCGCCGCCCCCCTGCTGCTCGACTCGCTGTCCACCTTCACTTCGTACGAGCTGTGCACATACTCCAACCTGGTTGTCTACTCCGTCCTCGCCGGCTCCGTGTCGCTGAAGCGCGTGGACTTCAAGAGCAAGGTCGTCGACGCCCCCGAGATCAAGGCTATCCTTGGCGCCGATGGCGACGACAAGCTCTCGGCACTCACTGGTGCCATTTCTGCCGGCCCCGGTGCCGAGGACGCCGAAATGACGGACGCTAAGGGCGAGTCCGCCAGGGAGGCGCCCAAGGGCACTACCGTGGTCAACTTGACTACGCTGGGTACCAGCACCGACCAGCCCGAGAGCGAGATGGCTGTCGACTTCTCGCCTCTGGCTCAGCTCGTAAACAGCTTGTACACTGGTCACTACAAGCTCTTCTTCCAGGCCTTGGCCCACGTTGAGGAGCAGTTCCTGACCCAGGACCGCTACCTGCACGAGCACAAAAACTGGTTCATCCGGGAGATGCGCCTGCGCGCATACCAGCAGCTCCTGCAAAGTTACCGCGTGGTGGGTCTCGAGAGCATGGCGAACGACTTCGGTGTCACTGTTGACTTCTTGGACCGGTATGTATAACCTAGCCCTCTTGTGGCAATTACGGACTCGATGCTAATTATATATCTAGTGATCTCGCCAAGTTCATCGCAGGTGGCCGCATTCCCTGTACCATTGACCGCGTGACGGGCAAGGGTATCATCGAGACCAACCGTCCCGATGACAAGAACAAGCAGTACCAGGATGTCGTCAAGCAGGGTGATCAGCTTATCACCAAGCTGCAAAAATACGGCCAGGCCGTCCGGCTTCGTGGTAGCGAGAGAGCCTAAGCGAGCTTTTCTTCTGGTTCTGCTTTTATCCGGAGAGGGTAGCAAGCATTGGCGTATATGCTAATAAAAGATGTGTACCAATACTGAGATAGACAAGATGCTCAAAAAACACGATACATCATGATGAAATGCAAAAATAAAATATCCTTTTGAGTGGTGATTTCCATTTCCAATTCAAGTGTGTCCTAAGGTGATCTATGAATCCATCCGTCAAATCAGTCGCTTCAGGAGATACCATCTATGTCTCAATCCTCGCAATGCTTGAACAGGCACTGATCCCCCAACCGCCTTTTAGCAGATGCTACGATATGTATGACCCTCATTGAATGTTTTGTCTGGAAATCAATGCTACACTATGATTTCTTTTTTGATTTATCCTGGCGAATTTGCTGCTGCGGCCAACCCGTTCACCGGAACTCGTCCATGAACTCCTGGTGGAACTTCTGGATGCTGCCCACCCACTCGGTGCCGGGGGCCAGGAAGGTGGTGCGGAAGTGGAGGGAGCCCTCCTTCTGGCCGAAGCCGGAGCCGGGCACGACGCAGACGCCCGTGGCCTCGAGCATGCGCATGCAGTAGAACTCGTCGGCCTCGCGGCCGTCCTTCTTGGCGGCCTCGACGGCCTTCTGGGGGAGCTTGATGGTGGGGAAGAGGTACATGGAGCCCTGGGGCTCGCCGCACTCGACGCCCTCCATGTGTTGGAAGGCGTCGTACAGCGCGAAGGCGCGCTTCTTGAGGCCCTCGAAGATGCCCGTGTACTCCTGGTTGTAGAGCTCGAACGAGGGGTCGCCCTTCTTCGGGGGGTTCACCATGAGCTCGACGAGGCACTGGCCGATGACGGGGGCGCACAGGGTGATAGAGACGAACTTGTAGATCTCGGCCTCGACCTCGGGCTCGAAGCCGATGAGCTCAAAGTAGCCGCCGCGGTGGCCGCACTCGCCAACCATGCCCTTGGAAATGGAGTGCAGCGAGGCCAACTCGACGTCCGTGTACTTGCCGGGGTTCTCCTTCTGCAGCTTGAGCAGGCCGGCGCGGAACGAGTGGAAGGTGCCCTTGAAGACGTTGGTCTGGTAGACCTCGTCGGCCATGACGACGAGCTGCTCCTGGTCGGCGAACTGGATCACGGAGGTAACATCTTCTTCCGAGAGGGAGGCGCCCGTGGGGTTACCGGGGTTGATGATGACAATGGCGCGCACGTCAATGCCGTCCTGCTTGGCCTTCTCGTAGGACTCCTTGATGGTCTCGAGCGACGTGCCCCAGTGGGCGTGCTCGTCGAGGTAGTAGGGAACGCAGGTGGCGTTGAGCACGGAGAGAGAGGCCGTGTACAAGGGGTACTGCGGAATGGGGACGAGGATGCCCGTCTTGGGACCGGCGCAGATGATGTTCAGGAGCGTGTTGACGCCGGACGAGGCGCCGCCCGAAAGGTAAATGTGGGACGGATCGGCGGCAAAGCCATCTCGCGCTGGATCAGGCAGGTTACATTAGTCACCACCCGAGATAAAAATAAAAGTAAAAGCCAGTGCATGAAACCTGCATGGCATGATAAAACACTGGTTTGCTGGTCCATTTTAGGAAATGAACGACTCACCCTCCAGGAATTTGGCAATGCTCTCCTTGATGGCCGGAACACCGGCGCTGGCGCTGTAAGCACCGACGCTGCCGACGTGGCTCAGCAGCGACTCTGCGCGCTCAATGACGTCGGGCTTGTAGCCCAGGTGCTCGATCAGGACCTCTTTCTTCTGGAGGAGCAGGGGGTTCTCGAGCAGACTCAGGACCTGGCGGAAGAAGGTGATGGGCTTCTGGTCGAGCTGCTGGGGGTTGCCGATGTTGGCGCTGATGACCTGGTCGAAGGGCAGGGCCTTGGTGTCGCCCTTGCGGATCTTGGCGCGGTACTCCTCGGACTTGACGGCCAGCTCGCCGCGGACGGCGTACTTGGCCTCAACCACGTTGGGGTTGATGTTGTTGATGGTGAGCCGAGTCATTGCGTACGAGGTCGGATAGCTGCCGTGGAAGTGTCGTCGTAGGTGGTGTCGGCCAAAAGGACGGTGACGGCGGTAGAGGGAGGAGGAGAATGGAGGGGTAATAGGTAATAAAGGTGACGATGGTGGAGAAACGGCTGCTGGAGATTGCAAAAGCTGGTTAACAAATCTTTCTCTCGTCAACTCATTGAAATGGGTAAGTAACAAATAAACTGGGCTACTGAACGGGGCACACTTGGTACAAGCTAGAGAAAATTATGAAGTCGGGCGGATTCAATGTGGAAGGTGCAGGCGAAAGAAATGCCGCTCTCTATAATATGGCAGACACAGGTTCAATGACACATGGTGACACGAATAAGGAGGTGAAGGCGCCCCCCGCGATCTACTGCATGATGCCTCAACTGGACGGGCGGCAGTTGGGGGTTCATTGGCAGCGTCGTCTTGACCTTGGCTCTCTCTCTGGGACGGCGTAGCAAAATGACCAAACGATACAGGTAGAGCAGCGTGCAGGGGTCAGCGGTTCGGGACCCCTTGACCCTTGACCAAAAATGGTAGGCTATAACCCGACCAGATCTGCCATTTACCGCAATGCCATCGCCGCCTTGCCTTAGAAGGGAGCACCAGAGGAGGGGCACAAGCTGGCTTGGCTGGCACGCCTGGGCAAAGGTGTGCTTTCGCTCGGTGAATCATCGACTTGATAGGTCAAATTTGCCTCGGAGGGGTCCACGAGCGCGGTGCTTGGCTTCAGTGGTAAAACCGTAGAGCTGGGCTGCTGGGTGTTTTTTTTTTCTTTTCTTGTCTTTTTTGCGGGCTCCCGTCCTAAGCTTCGCTTGGTTCTTGGTTGCTTGGTGTGGTGTGTGTCATAGAGAGTCGAATGCCGAAATCGGATGGTGAATGGTACATGTGTTGTACGTAGTAATGTGGTAGAGAGATCTTAGCTGCTCCCTTTTAGGCCTTATACTGCTTAGGGGTCCTTTTCTTCAGGCGACAGGCGGGCGTAGGTGGGGCCAAAGTCCGGGGGAGCAGGTGGCAGGGTAGCAGGCAGGCCTTGTTCTTCCCCCCATTTACCATTGGGGGGGCGAGGTGAGATGTGACAGGACAGACAATCCATCCCACCGCCTCTCAGATATAACTCAAATATATCGACAGGCAACAGGAAACAGGAAATTATGAGAAGATTGGATTACCTGAAGAAAACGAGCACATCCCACGCCTCGCTTTGAGCGCGTGGCATGTTTGCTTTGTCAATAACGACGAAACAATGGCCGCAGCTGCGCGAGCTGGACGACTTGTGGCAGTAGCCTGCGACCACATCTGGGGTGTCGCGACCATGCTGGGCAAGCACCGCCCAATTTTGATCTCGAAGGTCCGGTTGGTGGTGGTTTGCGTTGTATTCGGTAGGGGAAAAAAATATAATTCTGGTGCACGTTTGGCAGGCAGTCGAGATGTAAGTGTACGTAGGTTGCGATCGGCAACGAGGGAAAGAAAAAGCAACCAACGAATGAATTTCGAATTTCTCTGCCGCCCGCCTCTTTTGTTCAATATTCCTTATCGATCAAATCATGTATCTTACTGTATCTCCTTGCTGGCTATCGTCCTCCTTGGGACTTTATGCCTGCCATTTTCAGAGGGCTTGCCTACTTGCGTGCAAGGATACGCACTCTTATCAGGTTGGGCGAGATGTAAACGGACTGAGCCGTTGCTTGTAATCATCTCCACCCACGTGGGCAAACCGCCTTACCCCTACCATTTCCGCACCCAAAACACAACAGGAAACAGTCTACTAATACTAGTAGACAAATCCATGTACTGACTGGCTGCAGTCGAAAGGATCCAAGGCACCTACCTATTCGATAAATGGCAACCTCAAGGTACATTAAGGGCATGCATCTTCCAACACATACGCACGGTGGATTTAGCCGGACTTAAGCAACTGGATTGATAGCTTGACAGCAGCCGGCACCTCCTCCTAGCCACACAGATGCCAGGAATCCGGACGGTAATGTAGCTATTACGTAATATAGACCCGACCGAAGCCATTATCGTCGTGTAACCACGACCGTAAGCCCACAGCTTGATTGTCAAGCACGCTTGCCCCTAAGCGCTGCACCCACCCCTTTCTTTTGTCGCCGGCTTAAACCCAGGGGTCCGATTTGCGGTAATATCACAACGAGACGTAGGGGTCCAACCACTACGCCAGCCCGTCTCAATTTACTGTGACAGCTGGGAACGACGAAACAGAGGTTAGGAAGGCAAGGGAGAGGGTGCTAACATCGATAAAGATACTAAACGACGGGGAGGAACGACTAGGGAATGAAACTACACAACAAGGGCTGGAATCGACGAAGGTACTCGCGTCAACGAGGTTGATAAAAAACCACGAGAGAGAAACAGCTCGTGAATGGAACAAGGGAGGGGAGTTAGTATTAGAAAGACAAGTCGATGGCCATCGGCTTCTACTACGAGAGAGTGTGTGGAGGGAGAAGTTGTGAGGGCCGAGAAGAAGGCAGCTGGAAACGGTACTGACATGCACGACTGTGGCCTTTACTACATTGTATCACTGCGGGAAAGGACGGAACCGTGAAGCGGCAGAGTGTACTTGTGGTGGTGACATACCTTTATTTTCTTTCTTATAAACAGCTAAAACAAATTGCTCTAAATAAAACGCGTCTTACCTTTCTTCCATTCTTTTTTTCATTCTTCCTCTCTGTCGCAGTATGTTTGAAGAAAAACAGATCAGCGACAACATGAAGAAAGGAGAGAGAGGACAGGGAAGGGAAGTCGAAATCTGAACGGTGGACACATTACCTGGGCTAGTCAGCAGTAGGGAAGCCCCAGTACTTCTGGTAGTGTCTCTCAATGGGTCGGCTGGCGAAGTCTACGATAGCCCATCCCCACAATGGTATGAGAGCGTACGAGAACATTTTCAAGTCCTCGAACATGTCGACGCTTGCGCAACCCCGGAAGTAGTGGCTGCACATGGCAAAGGCCATGGCGACAATGGAACACCCGCCGAAAATAAATTTCAAGTTTGGAGACAGCGGAATGCCTACAAAGCCAATGTTATGGACTCTCCGGCTCATCCACTTATCGACCATGCAGGCTATTACGAACCAGAGCTGGACTACCTGGAGAAGGAAGAGTAAAGATGTGAAGATGATAAAGACAATGGACCAGGCCGGCAGGTACATACCTTTCCACCTGGAGGCCATGCATTTTCGCATATCGGTACTCCATAGCCAGGGGAGCAGCCTGCCCTGAAATATCATCATCTCCAGCATGATGACAAGTTGAATCAGGCGCCACACGGTCAGCCAGAATAAGACCACGATCCGTTCGGTGATGCTCGGCTCCCAATCCTGCAGCGGCTGCCCGACAGCCTGAACGGGCGCAGGCAGTGGCGGGGCAGGCCCAGCGCCGCCGACAACCGGCTGGAGTTCAAAGCCGTGTTCGCCGAGGGGCGGGGTGAGCGCCCGAGCCGGGTTGACTCGAGCGGCGTGCTGGCGGTCGATGACCCACTTCCTCGCCACACATACCAGCAAGGCGAGGAGGGGCCACCAGGCGACGGAGGTGAACAGAACAAGGGTCCAGGCCCCCGTGAATCTGGTCCAGGTTCCCGGGCTCTCTACATATTTTTCGCCTCCAACACCAATGGGGATGATGTGAGGTCTACCGATACCTCCGCCACCCTTGGGATCGAGGATGGTGTAGACTTCGTCTATATCCGGTTCCTTGAGACTAGAGAACGACCCGTTGAAGGTGGTGTTGGCCAGAAGCCTGACAACTATGAAGCCGTCCATGTTGTCGTTGGGTTGAGTAACAATGGTTGTGGTGATAGAGCCGTTGAGGTTTTTCAGCTATCCAGGTGGTTGGTGCTAAGAGTTGCGTTGGATGGTTCATGGTAAAGGGGGACGCCATGACCCCTATATTTATACCAGGGAGTTGGGCTGAGAGTAAATACGAACAATCCTCTTGTGTCAGAAAGAGGCTCTATTTTGATTAGAACATAATGGGTGTTTCCAAGGAGAGGGTGAGAGAAAGTAAACAACCGATTGTTCATAAATTAGTTTGCTGAACAGCCACCCCTGAACAATGACGGTGCTCAACTCTTCTTTGTTCGTTTTGATCTCACGATACTGTAAGAACAAAGGCCATTGGCTTTACTTAATAAGCCATGTTACTGCAAAGGGTAAATACGGGATTTCACTGTTAATGCCTGCCATTGAAGGCCATCTGTTGCTATTCAAGTTGTCGGCCAGCATGCGGGTGGTAGTACCTAGTGGTGGCTGTATGCTACAATTCCTGGAGAAGCTATATTTTGTCCATACTGGACATGCCTTGGTGGTCGCATAACGTTTCACCCATGCTACCTGTACGGATCAGGAGCCCGTCTATCATCGACTAAATCACAAAAATGAGAACAGGGGTGACTGGATCAAGGTATGCTTCGTTGATCAGGCTATCTGTGAAGGTTATATGCGTTACCTTATTCGCAGTACTCTAAGTTATGACATTTCATCTTGTATCAAGGCAAGTGGGTTATCTATATGGCCTACATATGGGCTGATCCAGGTTTTCTTATCATTTGATGCAGGGTGCTTCTATTATCTCCCCAGACGTCACTGCTACAGCCTTATCTGGGTACGTGGTTCAACATGTAAGCAAGGGTAGTCTAGGTGATCTCTGTTGGTCCTTATCTCCCGTATTCCGTCGACCATAAGCACCTATCTAGGAGCAAAGGCCTAATTCTCCCCGCTCAGGTAGAGAGAACCTATACAGTTATTTGAGGTAGGTTTTATATTAGTCGCATTCTCTTCTATATCAGGCTTCAATGTGAGATGGTCACGGCTACTGTCAGTAACTCATAATAGTTTCTAAACCTGAGTTTGAGTATAATCAGATCTCGCGGATCGAAGTATAGAAAAGCTTATCTCAACTCCATTATGTAGCAGAGATCCACAAGGAGTAGTGAGGAGTTAACAATAATAATCCAAGTATGACCGCCATAGCCGCTTGCTAAAGCGAGTGCTTATCAAATGGACGATCCTAGTTTCGAACCCATCCAAGAAAAGAACAAAGACTGTGGCGGCTACTCCGGATGACTGCAGATATCCTAGTAAGCGGGTAAGGCACCGGGCCTGATGCTTTTTGCCCTACCGTTAGCCCCCCCCCCCTCCAAAACATCACTACTCGGATAAAGCGCCTAATGCTCTTATTCAGCTGTGAAACTTTTGTAGTCTCTGTCTTTTCCCGTGGAGATTTCATCACTATGGCACTTGGGCATAGACCTTGAATGCCTCTCGATGTTGTTTCTACGTATATCAGTTTGAACTCGACGGCCCAGTTTCTTGCAATGGAAGTCTTTTGTCTTTTTGTTGTTGGTGTGTGGGTGGGGGGGTTAACCGGTTTGAATTGAAAGGTCTCTGTTTCACAAACGACATCTTAGGAGTTTGACAGTAAGTCAATCTAGAACAACTGCCAGTTACGATGTCGTTGCTCAGTTACAGTGCGGGATACATAATACTGTTTCAGCGGCATATAAATGCGGCATGTCAATCGAGATTAGATTCGAGCATAGTTCAACATGGAATCTAATTCGACCTATGCTGAGAATTATTCACTTGGGGGTCTTAGACAGCATAATATCCAGCAAGTGGGAGGCTCTGACCGGATTGCTGGAGGCTCTGAATCCTGGTCTCTCCCTGTGACAGACATATCCTATATGCACTCCTCCTACTCCAAATTTGGATCTACATCTTTTCTACCATGCCGCATATGCTCTGTTACCGGCTTCGAGTCACCACTAAGAGGGTTTGTGCATTTTCTTTTCATACTAACAAAATTCTCGTTATCTATTGGAGTCATATTTATAGCCTATTCTTTATGTTTGGAAGGTACTGGGTATAATGCCTTCTTTTTCGAGTCAAAAATTATATGGCATGAATTTGGGGTGGTTCGGTTCGCTGGGCCAGCGAGGTCGATCCGATAATTATGAGAAAGGAAGAAAAGAAAAAAAAAGAGCTCCGTTACAACGTTACAAGGCGGGATTGGAGAGATAAATGCTGTCATACTGATGCTTCTGTAAGACATGCATGACCTTCTTTGACTTTCTCCCGTAACGTGTTTATGATAGCTGTGGGAATGGTCGTGCCGATGTCGATCATCGTGAGCAGGTTCCACAATGGCAGCGAATTCAAACATGCATAGCGCAGTGTCGGTAACATTGCTCTGCCGGCAAGCGGCATTTCTGGGATTTTTCGCATGTAAATCCTTCGTCGGTGATGGTGTTGCGACCTTTCGACTTCAACTTGTAAATGCCATTTGACATTGAGGAATCTATTGCCGGGTAGCTTACCCGTAATTGTGGCAGTAGGAAACGGTCCAGGTCGTTCAAGAAATCACAGTGCTAAGTCTTGGTTCACGAACAATTCAGCTATGAAGTATCTGTGTCTTCATGGCGCTTATGGGAGTGCAAAGGTAAGTGACTCGATACGTGAGGTGTCGCGATCTATGTGTAGCGAGTTGTTTACTGATGATGCCTTCCCAGAATTTCCAAGCGCAGCTTAGCCCGTTCGTGGACGAGGTGAAGGGCAGAGCCGATTACAGCTTCGTGTGGATCGACGGCATCCACGAAACAGCGCCGCCAGACGGCTTCCAGGACTACTTCGGCGCGGCTCCGTGGCACCGCCATGTCAAGTTTGAAGCGGCCGACTTCCTGAAGAGGATACGCCAATTTCCCCAGGAGCAGAGCGCCGAAGACTCGATGCGGTTTCTCCTCGCAGGGGAGCAGCTCATTCCTGCTCAGTCATTGACGGAGGCATTGGACAGGATCTTCAAGATTTTAGAGGAGGACCCTGAAATCACCGTATGTCTGCCATGCTGGATGTTATTAGCGATGTAACGAATGCTAACGATAGTATACCTACAGGGGCTCATTGGCTACTCGGAGGGTTCCATGATCGCCGCCAGCCTCATCATCGAGGAGCAGCGCCGCTGGAAAGAATACGGGATGCAGCGACGCATCGAGCGTGCCATCTTCTTCGCTGGCTGGCCGCCGATGTCCGTGGTCGATGGCCAAGCGCGTCTCGTTCTCTCGGACACTTCTGGGTCGATTGTCGACATCCCGACATTTCACGTGATAGGGTGCAATGATCCCTATCTCAATGGCTCCATGTCGTTGTACACTACGTGCGACGAGGACTGCGCCGAGATGTTTGACCACGGGCAGGGCCATACTGTACCCCGCGATCCACGTACCATGAAAGAACTAGTCACTATGCTCGACAAGTTCGCGAAAACCAACAGGGACTTTGAATTCGAGGATAACTAAGTTAGCGCGGGTTGATAAGAGGCCATTGGGCGCGGACGGAAGGCCGTACGTAGACTTATTCCATTTGCAAGACGACAGCCGCCAATAGAGCCATAAACCACCGTTTCTTAGTTTCTCGACGAGACCCGAGTTATCCTATTCTAGACTGATGAGATGCCCGATCTCCCACGTGGCTTCGAGTGGCGCTCACCCTAGTATCTAAGTGCGCATCCCATTGCATCCCCGGTACTCCGATGGAGAAGAGGGCGGGCGCCGTAACCGTTAGCAGCCCGGCCCGAGCATCTACACTGTGGCGGCAATGGCTGGAGGCTTGAATAGACTGAGGGGGGCCAAAACGGTTCATAGAAGCTTTGAGACAACTTTGACAAGATAATTAGCAGGAACGGAGAGCGTGAGGCACAGAGACTGAGAGCCTAAGGCATGGCGAACGGAGCATCTTCCGGCAGGGCTCGGAACTCGGGAAACATCGTCATGCCGTTTCCTCACTTTCCTTTTCGTCACTTGCCCTTCTGAAATTCCACATTTTGATCCCGTCAACACACTGCAGATCAACCGCATATGAGCAATCACAATGAGAATCATAATCATTCACGCGAAACAAAAGTACTGTTGTTGTCTCACGTGGCAGGGTTTGGGCCAGACCACACACACCTTGACCCTGACCCTGAACTAGTGCTTTTGCTTCAACCCATCTCGATTGATTAAGCTACGATGACGGGCCCCGGTGCCCGGTAAGGTTACGTGCCAGCATGTAAATGGCTGCTGATAGGATTCAGGGACGTCTTCCCTCTGGAGATTGGAGGTTTGACAGTGCCGATTATAAAGTAGCCGCGAGGGTGGCCGAATGATTAGGAACGCCAAGGCGCCCCAAAGACAGCTGCGAACTCAATACGGCCTGCTCCTTCCTTTTCCTTCCGTTTCAGCGCATTCTGCACCAAATGTCAAATAGTGAATGACAGGCCATGCCGCTGTACGGAAGAAGTTTGAGACAACTCCATCTTTTCTCTCCCGAACCCTACTTCTCTTAGCCAGGATGATCTCTCCTACTCCTATCTTCTGCTTAGCAGTGAGTGGATTGCTTGGATTGCTTGGATTGCTTAGATTGCTCTGGCTCTATCCATGCATCCATGCATCCATGCATCCATGACCGGACCCCTAAACCATCATCTCCACCACCACGACCTGCCAGCGCGCTTGACAGAGTCTGAGTGCTCTGCTCAAATTCGGGGGACGAATTGCTTTCAGCTTCCACCAAGCTTGGATTGAGAGTGTCTGATCAGATAACAGGTGCGCCATCCGTCAACCTGGCAAAATAAGAGAGGAAAAGTCTGTCCACACACCCTACTTTTAAACCTAAATATTGCATGCTCGCCTGCGTTATGGAGCAGCCATCTTGTGGGATGTGGCTCTCGTATACTTTTCGACACCCATTCGCCCCTTACTGATATACTGCATGCCTATATGCCTGCCTACCTGCCCACTCACTCAGTCCTTCTCAGTATCTCATTGACATATAATGCCATCTTGGCCCCCCTCGACTAAAAACCAATCTTGATTCGTGTTCTGTGTGTGCTTAGAAGCATGCCAACTTGCCCATTTTCTAGACGACTAGACTAGACTTGACTTAGATCTTTTGTTCGTCACAGCCCATCACGCCTCAAGCCATGGATACTCAGAGCGCCGAGACGCCCCGCCTGGCCCCCGTGGCCGTCGTCGGCATGGCATGTCGTCTGTCTGGTGATGTATCATCGCCCGACGATCTTTGGACGATGCTGTCGCGCTCGCGGGATGGTTGGTGTGAGGTGCCTGCGGACAGATTCTCTAGCAAGGCCTTTTACCACCGCAACCCGCAGAGAACCGGAACGTTCAACATCAAGGGCGGCTACTTCATGAAGCAGGACATCTCCAAGTTCGATGCGCCATTCTTTAACATCACGAAGCAGGAGGCTACCGCTATGGGTATGTCAAACAAGCAGCCCATGCATAATCGATTAGCAGAGCCCAGCGCTGACCAAAGACTACAGATCCTCAGCAGCGTCAATTGTTGGAAGTGACTTACGAGGCGTTGGAAAGTGCCGGCATTCCCAAGGATACCATCTCTGGTCGAAGTATGGGTGTTTACGTTGCCGGGCGCCCCTCAGACTACCGCCAAGGTACCCTTGATGATACGTGCCAGCTTCCGTTGTTCGATGCCACTGGTAATCAGGTGTCGGTCCAGGCCGGTCGAATTTCGTACTACTTCAATCTCCAAGGCCCTTCCTTCACCGTCGACACCGCTTGCTCGTCTGGTCTTTACGCTCTGCACTCGGCCGTCCAGAGCATCCGTTCGGGCGAGTCCGAGTCAGCTATCGTCGCCGGCTGCTGCCTGCGTTTACAGCCGGATGACATGATCTCTATGTCCATGATGGGTATCTATAATGAGAAGGGCCGGACTTTCGCCTTTGACAGCCGGGCAGACTCTGGATATGCCCCGGGTGAGGGGTTCGGCTGTCTTATTCTTAAGCCCTTGGACCAGGCTTTGCGGGACAACGACAAGATCCGATCCATCATTATCAACACCGGGATCAACCAGGACGGCCGTACTGTGGGCATGACAACGCCCAGCGGCGAGGCTCAACAGCGACTCATCGAGGATGTCTATGCCAAAGCCGGCATAGACACGCAGGACACCGGTTTCATCGAGGCGCACGGAACCGGAACAAAAGTAGGAGATCCCATTGAAGCAGGTGCCATATCCAGAGTCTTCAGCGCTGGCCGCTCGAAGAAGAATCCCCTGTACATCGGTTCAGTCAAGAGCAACATCGGCCACCTAGAGCACGCCAGCGGCATCATCTCCATCATCAAGGCATCTATGATGCTCGAGAGAGGACTCCTCCTTCCTAACGTGAACTTTGAAGATGCCAACCCAGCAATCCCTCTGGACAAATGGCACATGAAAGTACCCGGCAACGTTCGTCCGTGGCCCAGGAACAAGAAGTACATCTCCATCAACAACTTTGGTTTCGGTGGAGCCAACGCACACGTCGTTCTTCAGCGTCCCGATTCGGCAGAATCGACAGGGTCCCCAAATAAGATACCAAGGGGTGGCCACAAGCTCTTCGCGGTCACGGCCAACAGCGAGGCCTCGCTTAAGAAGCAGGTTAAGCAGCTCGGCATCTATATTGAGAAGCATCCCGAGATATTCCAATCTACTCTTTTCCGCGACATGTCTTATACCTTGGGCCAGCGCCGGACGCATCTTCCCTATCGTCTAGCCCTGCCAGCAACGACGTTAGAGGATCTGTCCAAAGGCCTGAACAGCTCCGCCATCCCCAGACGCCCTATATCCCGGGAACCTATGCTGGCTTTCGTGTATACCGGACAAGGCGCTCAGTGGGCGACGATGGGTGCCGCGCTGCTGGAAAGTCATTTTGTGTTTTCTGAAACAATGCAAGCTGCAGACGAGGTTCTTCAAAAGATTGGTGCAGGTTTCTCTTTAGTGGAAGAGCTGCAGAAGGATGGAAAGCAGAGTCGAATCAGCGAGCCAGACATCAGCCAGTCTGCCTGCACAGCAGTCCAGCTGGGCCTTACCGAGCTGCTCAAGTCCTGGAAGATCACCCCCGCCTGCGTCATAGGGCACTCGTCCGGAGAGATCTGCGCAGCATACGCTACAGGCGCCATCACCCTTGAGGAAGCCATGACCGCCGCTTACTACCGAGGCCATTATGCCACTGCCCTCAAGGCAACCCACCCACACCTTAATGGTGGTATGCTGGCGGTGGGCAAGAGCTCTGCCGAAGTCAAGGATCTCATCGCAGCTGGTGGTTACCAAGACATCGGCGTGGCCTGTGAGAACTCCCCCAACTCCGTGACTGTGTCGGGACAACAGGACAGTCTCGACCAGCTCAGCGCAAAGCTGGAGAGTCAAGGTATCTTTAACCGGAAATTGAGAACGGACGTGGCCTATCACTCTTCTCACATGGAAGTCATCGCCAATGATTACATGAACGCCATCAAAGACATGCAACCTGGAGATCAAAGTGGAGTGCAGATGTATTCTTCTTTGCTCGGCAGCAGGCTGGACTCGACCCTCTCCCTCGGTGCCGAGTACTGGGTCAACAACCTGACCAAACCCGTACTCTTTAATACTGGCCTACAGAGTCTCTGCACTGAGGTCCAGCCGGACGCGATCGTGGAGATCGGCCCCCACTCCGCTCTAGAAGGCCCCATCAAGCAGATCCTCAAGAGCTGCAATAAGAAGGTTGCCGCCAACACGAAGTACTTCCCCTCGCTCGTCCGGAACGTCGATGCCACCGAAGCCGCGATGAAGCTTGCCGGCAACCTCTTCACACAGGGCCAACCCATTAATTTCGGTGCTATCAACGAGAGCAAGCCTACTGCCCATCCACCAAGTCTGTTGACGAACTGCGAGCCATATCCCTGGGCGGAGCACAAGTACTGGGCCGAGGGTCGCCTCAGCAAGCAACGCCGGCTCCGACCCTTCGCTCGCCACGATCTTCTGGGTGTGCTGGAGGGTGGTTACAACGAAACCGCACCGTCGTGGGTCAACATTCTCAACGTCGACAATGTCCCATGGCTGCGTGATCATCGCATGCAGTCTCTGATCACGTTTCCGCTGGCCGGATACCTGAGCATGGCAATAGAGGCCGCCTCCCAATTTGCCCAGCTCCGCGGCGTTGAGTTGTCCAAGATCACGGGTTATCGCATGCGCGAGGTACACATCTCAAAAGCCCTGATCATGGAGGAAAGCACCGACTACGAGACTCGCGTCGAACTGCGACCTCATGCCGAAGGCCTGAAGTCGTACTCGGATGACTGGGACGAGTTCCGCCTTTCGTCCTGGACGTCTGGTCGCGGCTGGCTCGAGCATTGCCGTGGTATGGTGCAAATCAAGAAGGAGAGCAAAGCCGGGAATATCAGCAGCGGCCACCTGAGGGGCGCTCCCGCCCGTTTCGCCGAGGCGAAAATGACGACCGACCCTATTCCTACCGAGACGCTCTACGCAGATCTGGACAGAATGGGCGCGAATTACGGCCCCGTCTTCCAGTTGGCGCCTGACTCTGGCCTTGCCGCGTGCAGCGAGTACGCCATCGGCAACGTGCATTCGGCCAACACCAAGTCGCTGATGCCGCATAAGTACGAGCTGCCCTCGATCCTGCCGGCGCCTTTCCTAGACCTTCTCTTCCAGCTGGCCTTCCCTGTACTGGGTGCCGGTCGCGGCCTCATGCATACGCTGTTCATGCCAGCCGGGATCCAGGAGCTTGACATGAGTATCCCGTCGCTGGCCAGCATCAGCGACGACATCCAGGGCATTTCTTGGGGTAATCCTGACCTTGACCGTCCCAGCCCAGCCGACTTCTTCCTCGACGCTTGGCATCCGTCAAACCCGGATATCCCTATCATGCGAGTGGCAAAATTCCGTATGGTGCCCGTGTTCGACGATGCCACTAGTGCGCCGCCTGCGCGGTCGCTGTGCTACAAGGTGCGATGGGTGCCTCTGAATGGCAAGTCGGACTCTGTAGAGGATGCGTCTATTTCTGAAACGGAGGTCAATGGGAAGCAAAGTCATAACAGTGAAGAGACTTCAAAGGCGCAAAATGGTGAGGAAAAGACTTTGCTGCATAAAAATGGCGACCAAAACGGTACCACAAGCAGCGAAGCGGCAGCTGGGGATGCCGAATCCTCAGCTGTGCCACGTCAAACAAATGGAAGTACCAATGGCCACGAAAACAACCAGAATGGCAATGTTTCCGAGAGTTCCCAGCACAACGGCAATGTTGCAGCGAAGACTACCTGCAACTTGCCTAAGGGCCCCTTCACCATCGTCTCAGACCAAAAGCCGGAAGACAAGCTTATCCAAGCTCTCTCAACTCATCTGGAGACTAGAACCGGAGCGAAGCCAACTGTTGCCAAGTTTATTGACGTTCAGTTCAATGGCCAACCCGTTATCGTCCTCGCTGAAACAGATGCCCCTCTGCTGAACGGTATGAACCAGGATGTTTTCGAGCGGGTCAAGAAGATCCTCCTTACCAGCGCGTCAATCCTCTGGGTGACAAAGGGAGCCTATCGCTTCGCCGAAAACCCTGAGCTCAACATCGCTCAGGGCCTTCTACGCACAGTACGCTCCGAAACCAGCAAAACGGTTGCCACGCTAGATCTGGATCCCTTCTCGACGCTTGATGCCAGCGCTCGCGCTCAGCTCATCCTCGACGCCGCCAGCGCTTCCCTGGCTCCGCCGGCGGACGACGAGACCAACGGTCCCGTAGACTATGAGTTCGCCGAGGACGCCGGCGAGCTTGTCGTGCCCCGCGTCGTGAGCCAGGAAGAGTTGGACCTGAAGATACACCGCGAGACAACGCAGGATGCTGAGCCATACCTACAGCCTTTCGGACAGGAGGGGCGACGCCTTGAGCTCGCCGTTGGCACCCACGGTGCGCTGGACTCGCTCTACTGGCGCGACGAGGCAGAGACGGCCCTGGGTCCCGACGAGGTCGAGGTGCGCGTCGCAGCGACGGGCATGAACTTTAAGGACGTGGTCGTGGCCATGGGCCAGGTGACGCAACCATACGTGGGCGTCGAATGCGCGGGAACCGTCCATCGAGTCGGCGCGAACGTATCGAGCTCTGGTAAGCTGAAGGCCGGCGACCGCGTATGCGCGATGTCTCTGGGCGCCTACAGCACGTATGCGCGGTGCCTGGGCTCGAGCGCGGCCGTGATCCCGGCGTCCATGTCGTTTGCGACGGCGGCGTCGATCCCAGTCGTCTACAGCACGGCATACTACGGCCTCATCGAGGTGGCGCGCCTACAACGGGGCCAGAGCGTGTTGATCCACGCTGCGACGGGAGGCGTGGGCCAGGCCGCGGTGCAGCTGGCGCAGCTGCTGGGCGCCGATGTGTACTGCACGGTCGGCAGCGAGGACAAGAAGCAATTGCTCATGGACACATACGGCGTGCCGGCGCACCGCATCTACAGCAGCCGAAGCACCTCGTTCGGCCCTGCCATCCGCGAGGCCACGAACGAGAGGGGCGTCGACGTCGTGCTCAACTCGCTGGCTGGGGATCTGCTGCGTGAGAGTTGGGAGTGCTTGGCGCCTTTCGGCCACTTTATCGAGATCGGTAAGCGCGACATTGTCGCTAACAACAACTTGGGCATGGGCGTCTTTGATAGCAACTGTTCCTTCAGCTCGGTCGATTTGACGCTCGTGGCGTCCGAGCGGCCTCAGATCATGGATCGGGTCCTCAATGCCGTCATGAAGCTGCTCTCGGAGGGTAAGGTCAAGGAAATCACGCCCGTCACGTCCGTGGGCATTGGCGAGGTCGAGTCGGCCCTGCGCAAACTACAGAGTGGTAAGACGACCGGTAAGGTCGTTGTCAGCCATCGCGGCGAAGACATGGTTAAGGTAAGCGAAGCCACTCTCTTCTTACAAGACAGATGTTAGTGTAATTTTACTGACCGGATCACAAGGCCACGCATGCTCGTTCAGAGCAACCCATGTACACCAAGGATGCGACATACGTGATCGTCGGCGGTACAGGTGGCATCGGCCAGTCCATCACCAAGCAGATGATCGAGCGTGGTGCTCGTCATATTGTCTTGCTGTCTCGCAGTGCCAAAGTGAGCGACGAGATTAAGGTCCTGATGGACTTCGGCGAGCCACTTGGCTCATCGGTGCACGTGAAGGCATGCGACGCTGGCGACGGATTGATTGTCAAGGCCGTCTTAGATGAGATCCGCAAGACTCTGCCCCCTATTCGCGGCATCGTGCACGCAGCCATGGTTCTTCGGGTAAGTTTTTTCCACTTTTATCGAAAAGCAGTCCCTCTTATTTGTATCCCACACTAACGCCCTGGATCCCTTGGCAGGATGTTATGTTCGAGAACATGACCTTCGAAGACTACAACACTGTCGTCCGCTCCAAGGTGGCCGGCGCCTGGAACCTACATCAGGCCCTGGGAGAGCAGCCGCTGGACTTCTTCATCCTGCTCTCGTCAGTGGCAGGCATCATCGGCAACCGCGGCCAGGCCGCGTACGCTGGTGCCAACACCTTCCTGGACGCCCTGGCACGGCACCGTCGCCGCAGTGGTCTAGTCGCCACTTCATTGGCCTTGGCCGCCGTCGCCGACGTAGGCTACTTGGCCGCAGGCAGCGACGGCGCCGAGCGCACGGTCGAAGTCCTCAAGAGCCTAGGTGGCGCCTGCATGACGGGCGCTGAGGTGCTCGCCCTGTTCGAGGCTGCGGTGGCAGGCCAGGTCGAGCCGCTGTGTGAGTACGAGCAGTGCGTGACGGGCGTCGACTTCAGCGACAGCGGCGCCAATCTGCCGTACTACGCCTCGGACGGCAAGTTTGCGCACCTGCGCCGCGCCGCGCTAGCCAAGTGTGCAGGCGACGCCTCGTCGGGTGTGATAACGAAGCGCTCATTGGCGCAGGAGCTCGCGCGCGTGACAACCATGGATGAGGCAATCGAGGTCGTGGCCGGCGGTCTACGGGAGAAGCTGGGCGCGATCCTGATGGTGGACCCGTCGGTGCTGGCGGCGCAGCAAGCGACGACATCGGTCGCGACGTTTGGGCTTGATTCGCTCAACGCTATCGAGCTACGCAACTGGATTGCCAAGGAGCTGCAGACGCATCTACAGGTGCTCGAGCTGCTAACGGCAGGGACGCTCAACAACTTGGCGGCGCTGGTGCTGAAGAAGACGTCATTGGAGGGGGTCTGGACTGGGAAGGGGAGCCAAGCGTCGGGCTAGATATGTTGGCGGGATGTACAAGTAATCAGATAGATTGGGTGACTTAGCGTATGATGTTTCGCTGCTAAAGTTTTGTTATATGTCGTTTTGCGACGTGGGTTTTAGTTATGAGGATAAGATTGTGTATCAAGATGGACTTTCAACAAACAAGCATGATACATTGTTGGACTGGTGAGCCAGTAGTATTCTATATAGGTAACAAAGAACGTTACAAGCACAAAGTGTTTCGAAAGTTTGCCACGAATATTTCACCTTAGTCTAAAATTGGGTTAGAGAGTATGATAATGGTGTATATGATATTAGTCAAATGGGTTTGAACTCATCTGGGGTTGGTATTCTGCAGGCTATTTCACTGGCACTAAGCAACACATATCCTCGGGACCTGACAGGCAATGGTTACCAGTCTTTTCTTGAGAATATCGAGAATATACAGAATAATTCTCGAAAAACCTTACCATGCCGTTCACAGGAACAGACACAGGGTTGCTTTGATCTTTCCACACGTCGTCTGAAATTCCAGCCTGCCGGTACCCATTAGAGATTGGGCCGGCAACGTTGAACCCTAGTAGAAAATGGTCGTAATACATATCTCGTGAAGCTCGCTTTCTCTCTCATACTGTACAAACGTTTTCGGTGTGCTAGTCATCGTTCATCATATCCTCAATGAGGCGGCGGCCACGGTCGCGGCCTCGCTCCGCCTTGATATCGCGTTCCGAGGTGACACGCATACTCACGTCGCCCTCCTCGTCACTGCCACCATCCTCGTCCTCGTCAACGTCGTCATCTTGCGCCCTGGATTGGCTAGCTGCGGCGCGGTTGATGCGGCGGACCAAGACATCGTCGAAGTATAGATCACTCCGTCTCATGTCCTGTTTTGAAGCTTGGTTAGCAGCAATAATCTAGGGGGGGTTTCATCTTGTCCAGCCAGGACAGCAAAGAAAGGAAAAAAGAAACGGGACGAGGGAAATTGTGCAGCAGGGTTTGGTTAATTACCTTATCGCAACCGGGTAACGGGCATTGCTTAGCCATGCCATTTCTAGGGAGGTACTCGTAGATGGCGGGTTTTTCAAACGAGTGTTTACACACTTTCGACGTGTACGGCTCCTTCATGACGACCATGCTGAGCGGGCAGCGGAAGTCCTGGACTTCTCCCGCCACAATAAGTTCCTCGTCGCTGTCTTCGGCTCCGTTGCCCCCATCCTGGCTGAACCATTTCGTCGCATCGGGCAGCGGCGGGGCCGGGTCCTCCTTGCTATGCACGGCGTCGTGCCACAGCCTCTTGAAGTGGATGTAGTCGTTGTTCATGCCGTACTTTTGGTACATGGTCTTGGAGTTGTACTCCTCGGCCTGCGCTTCGCGGGCCTCGGCGAAGAGGCGCCGCGGGCCCTTCACCTCGGGTACGTCGTCCTCGTCCTCCGGATTGTCCGCTTCTTGGTAGATCTGCGCCGCGCTCGCCTCGTCCTCGAGCAGCGGCTGGATCTCGCGCAAGGCCGTCTTCTCGTCCTCCACCTCGACCTGCCAGTCGATGATCTGCCGCACGGCCTCCTCGCTGCTCGCCGTCAGCTCGGGCACGATGTCCCGCAGCTTCCGCAAGGCCTCCTTGAGCACGCGTTCCTGCTCAGTGAGTTCTTCGTCATCCCCGCCGCCCTTCCCCCGACGTTTGTTCTGGCGGGTTTGGAGGTCGTATTTCCGCGCGGCGTAGTTGTCGTTGATGTCGCGGACGCTGTCATCGAGAATCTTCAGCGTGCTGTCGAGCTGGTCTTTGTACTTAGCCGAGAGCTGCTGGCTCGCGAGGTCGAGGATTTTGCGGCGGGACTCGGCATTCAGTGGACATGACGGGGGTTCATATTCTGGCAGCTCGAGAGGCCCAGATCTGCGCTCTTGTCGTGCGGACGAAGGAGTGGCGCTGGACCGCGCTTGACGAGCAGAGCCCGAAAGTAGGCGCCGACTTGGCGGGGCCATGATCGAAGGCTTGCGCAAAACAATTAAGCAAACAAGTCAGACAATTCCAAGAGTAACAATTATAACGAGGAATCGATTGCTTCTGATGTGGTATTGGACTGAATGTCAAATGTATGATGGGTTCGGAAGTTTGGAAGACGCGCTTCACGCGTCGAGCGCAAAAGCCATTAAGATAAGCCACCACCACCTTATCAATTGTTGATCCCCCGCCATCATCTCATTCTCATCAGTACCTCTCTTGAGAGCTTGGGTAGGAACATGATCTAGCCTCAAGTTTTGTTTGTTAATTCTCCTATTTGAATAAAGATTGGATTACAAGACTATCGTAAAATCATTACTACAAGTGATAGACAAGCAGTGCCAAACTGCGACTCCGTATCCAATATCCCTAGCGCCTGTGCAGATTGCCCCGCGCCTCTGCCCCAGTTTCCCCCTGTCTTTTTTCGCATTTTCGAAGTCCCTCCTACCCCAGTGTAGATCCCATCCATTAACCCCGAAGTGATTACCCGCGTTAGAATCGTACATAGCGATCGTACATCTCCAAGATTATATCTGACAAAAGAGAGAGTATGTGGAAATGTCCCATGCTTTCTTTACTCTAGAGCGTCGTCATAGACGCTCTCGCTCACCGTCCCGTCGTTCCCCGTCATCTCGTCATGGATCTTCTGGAGCGCCTCGAGCCACCCGTCGAACATGGCCAACAAGCTCCGCTCCTGCTCACGGGTCATCCGCCGCTCCAGGACCTGGTCCCGCAGATTCTCGTAGGCCTCGATCATGACCCAGACCTGCAGGGCCGACGTTTCGGAGCTCGGCTTGAGCGGGATGCCCCGCGCTGCCGACGACAGCTCCCGCGTCAGGAGGTCGACAGCAATCTGGAGGCTCGGGTTCCCTGTGGTGCTGGGGTGCAGGGAGCGAGCGGTCTGGGAGTGAGACTGCTGCTCCTGGCGTTGTTGCCTTTCCATCGAGGTGCGCAGCGGCGCCACGGGCGCGGGTGATTGCGGCTTGAAATACACCGTGTCCTCGTCAGAGGAGTCTACCAGGGTCGAGTCTGACGAGTACGGAGACCCGATAGATGACTGTGGTGATTGTGGTGATTGCGTCTCGGCCTGAGAAGCAAGGTTATTGTGTGGGGTGTGAAATCGTTCGGGGGTGCTGGGCTCTTCGTCGTCACAGTCGGTGTCGCCCCGATCGCTCCATACAAAGGAGCGGGTCTCCAACAACGCTTTGTAGGAGTCTGCGATGCGCTCACCACTCGGAACCCTTTGGTGCCCCTTCCCTTCTTGTGGCACCTCGAGCTGACCGATGGAGTGTACCGGCGTCTTGGCACGGCGCCTGTGCCTAGTAGCCGCCAGTTCTGCCGGGTTAGGAGACGGTGCTCTCGGAGACCTGATACATGTCGGCTCGGGGTTCAATGACTGTTTAGAGGCCTGCCTGGGTCTCCCATTGCCGATGGATAAGTGGGCAAACTCTGGTATGACCGCCGTGGAGTGCCGCCGGAACTCGGCTAACTTGGCTCTCGCCTGCTCGATCCCGAGATACAGCTTCGCCGGTGGTGGCGCTGGTGGTTCCAGCTGCTTCGGCTGGGGAGGTCGCTGATGCGCCCTAGATACCGGAACAGGCTTCCTGGTTTGCGGCTGCAAGTCACTGCACTGGATCGACATGCGCCTTGCGGCCGGGGTTTGGTATGAGCTCTTGCGCACGAAGTCGCTCCACTTGGAGTCACTTAGATTTGAAGGTAGCTGTAGATACGGCTGGTTGAGAGGCACAGCTACAGCTCGGCTCCCATCATAGCTCTGGCGTCTCGTATCATAGCTCTGTCGGCTCGTCGCATCAGAGCCCTTGGTATCAACGAAGTGAACGCGGTGCTCCAAGGGCGACTCAGCAATAGGGTTGATGGAGGTGAAGTATCCGCGTTGCTGAGATCCAATCTTTTGCAGCTTTCGCCTCAGCTTCGTACCCGAATGCTTCAGGGCAGAGGGCGGCATGCTTGTGGTGACCGGGGCCCGGTATAGATCCATTGTCGTTATGGTTATCGGTGGATGTTCAACTTGTAAGTGGTGTGGCACTTGCTATCTTTGTGGTTGAAACGAACCATGTAAGATAGGATGAGGACGTTAAGAGACCCCTTGTAGCCAGACTTGGACGACAAGAATACCACGAAGTACGCAATGCTCAATGCTGATGTCCAGAATCAGGTATATGATATGGATGGGACTAAAGTGTTATTGAAATATGACGTGGTTGTCGTAGTCGACCCATCGTGGGGGGGACTCTTGGAACCAATACGAAAACCGGATTTCCCATTCGCTAAGGCTGGGGTTATTGGTGTGCCTGACTGCATTAGCTATAAATCCAAAAGGAGGGTCAGATTCTGGGTCAGGGTCGTCGATGGAGGGTTGATCCATTCACACGGGGCGGCTCCCGACCACCCTGGTCGCCGATGAATACTAGGCAGCGAGCCCAGCATCGCGATTTTCAGACTGGGTTCTTGACTTTCCCAAGATCCAAAACCAGGTCCCGCGTGGCCGGAGCCTGGAGATGGCGCTGGAGCAGAACTGGAGGTCCTGATTTAGATTGGATTTTGGAAGCCCGCTGCCCGCCGCCCCAGACTTTTTCCGCACAGACTACGATTAAGCTTCTGCTTAGTTTCTCCACGACGTGATCGGACACACACTCCAGGTAAGTTGATAAGTCGAGATGGTGGATGTGTACTCCGTGAGGCAAGATAGGTTAGGGAGTACAGTATATTGGCAAAGGGATCAGCAGTTTGTCAGACTGTGTCTGACTGCAGCAAAGTCAAAAGAGCAGGCAGGATTGCGTAGGCCGTACGACGGGGTGGAAACTGGCTTTTCGAAGCATGCTCTTTCAGAAGTCAAGAAATCCAACATGATTTGACAGGAGACAGCCAGCACTCGCGTGGTTTTCCTTTCCTTCAGCTGAGCTAACCTAAGGTTACGACGTGGTGTACGACTCCAGCACCAAAAACGCTGCTACCGTAGCAGGAGCTGCCAACTATTTGGTGGGGTGAACTTGCTTGTTAAGGCCTAAGGCCAGGCCAAGATCCATGCCGGGATCCCTGCTGAGATCCCTGCTGAGATCCCTGCTCGAAGCCGCTGACCTGCATGTTGCCCACTGATGTCATACCCGGATTGGTATCGCCCAGAGAGCAATACGAGGGGCCTGGATGCTCCAATGCCCAACGGTTTCAATTTTTCAAGTCAACACGAGCTGAGTTGCTTCACTATCACCAGTTTTGTCAATGCAATGACCCTTATTTGGGACTGTATCAGAAGATGGGTGGCCGGGTTGGGATGAACTTTGCGCGCTCCAGACCTTCCTGAGACAACGCTGAGCAGAGTTTTTCCCCGAGAAGAACTTAAGAAGTCCCGAGTTTACAGCTATACATACAGAAGCGAAAAAAGTCCGACTAAGAAAGCAGCTGACAATCTGACTGACCGATACTGTTTATTGGCGCTGAGAAGAATTTGGTCTTATGCGAGGTTGCGACATTCAAATGTAAGCACCCAAGCACCTAGGCCTAGGCGGCGAAGCCAAAAAGCAACCAATCCGTCGGTAGATACCCGCTATGCAGTGCTCTCGGCTATGGTCGTCTGGCCCTTTACTGAGGGACGTACTTGGGACGCTTTGGGATGCCTCTGGACACACACCATGCACGCATGCAGCATGCACCTCGCCCGTTGGAGGCAGTTTTTTGTTTTTGTTTTTTACCTTACTTGTTATCCTTTGAAGGTGGTCAATCTCATAGGGGCTGCCATTTGATTTTCACTTCCCCAGAAAGCCCGCCCGTACTGGACGAGCCGGTCTGACCCAGCCGATGTTCTGATGGTTTGCCTCTGCATATAGGGTGCTGATTAGGAACAACATCAAAGCAGGTGATGAATGACCAGATGCTATGCAAGATATTCCCGCCTTCAAAATTGAGTTAATGTTTGGCTTGTATTGATAGCGTTGCCCCGCGTTGTTAGATGCCTCTTACCCATTGGATTTGGAGCCTCTCAGCCTCCATGATAATATACGCCGTGTTGGCCGTATAAAAAGTGTTCCTGATACTTCGGCAACTCCTGATGGTGCAATCATACGTTTTCTGGTAAGATACTCGGATGATTGCAACGAAGACTAACGAATTACCTAGCTGGCTCGGAGAGATTCACCGGCATGTCTTCGAAGAGAGGGGCCGGCGGTGGTTCCCTCATAGTAAGCAGAGAACACACCTGCCCATAATAACAGCGATAAAAGTCAATACCGCCAATGCGACTGCAACTCTACTCAGCTTAACTCAGTGGCACACAACACAGTCAGATAGCATTAGATTCGCGGTCTCTTCGCTAGATTCTAGGGCTGAGTAGAACAAACGTCACGACCAACCCCCCACCATACATACGGACGATAGAGTACTTACTTACGCTTATCTCTGGAACGCACGTTTCCCCCCGGCCCCCTCTCCGAAGAACGAGCTACCGAGACAATGGCATCGGGTAGTTTCGTCGATCCAATGACCTTCCTGCGGGTCACGCCCCTCGTCACCTCGACGGCGGCCGTCATGTACTCGGTAGATCAGTACATGTTCCTCAACCACTTCCTCGCGCCGGAGCTGCGCGACCGCTCAAACGCGATCGTCCCCTCCTACTTCAAGGTCTTCTTCCGCCGGGGCATCTGGATCATCATGACGGCCTACCCATTATCCATCGCCACCGGCCTCGCCAATTTCTACCGCGGTGGGAAGCTCAGCGCCAGCAGCCATAACGGCGCGGGACGCTGGTACGCGGCTGGCACTGCCCTGGCTTTGGCGCACTATGCCTTCGTCCCTACCGTCATGTACAAGGTCCAGGCGTTATTCGAGGGCGAGGAGAAGGGGAACGGGAACAACGACCTCAAGCGGTGGCTGGACGTCCACCTGGTGAGGTCGATTTTGGTGGATGTGCCCTCATGGCTCTGCTTTGCAACGGCTTGCCTAAAGTCTCTGGGCCCTTAGTAAAGGGTTTGAGTGTAAGACACCTCGGTTGAGCCCCAGGGGCAGGGGAGGTGCGAATTGGGGTCAATGCAAACTTGTCTCGGCTTGATATATATCTACCATCCCCGCGGCTGCATAGATGGTGTGGGGACAGGGGAGAGGCTCGCGGCGCCATAGCACAGATGTAGAACAAACAGGTATACCTGCAGGACGGTGACTTGCTGCCGAAGCTGTCCGTGGTAGAGTGCTCGTGATGGCTTCAGGCTTCATTTCAATTTAGCAGAGTCCTGCAACATATTTTCCAGTGCTTTCCTACCTAACATATCTAATCAAAGTTGGTCATCCTGTACAGTCCCGAATCAGTACACTGCCTGTGGTTATCAAACCTTGACCTGCTCGCCTCTTTCGCTTTTGATGAGACAATTGCAAGTCAACGTCTGAGCCGCTACGATTGCTGAATGTAATTTCAAGACAGGCGCCACATCCAGATTTTCGGGGTCGTGCTTTAGTGCGTACTTGGGCCTGGACAGTGGCACAGCCATTCTCAAGTCGGCTTTGTTGCTCGCTTGCTATCACCTCACGACTTTCAAGATGGACCTCAGGTAGAACCCTCGCGTGTGGCGTGACACATTTATGGCTTGCGAAGCGAGGATAAGCCTACAGGTTTTATGTTCACGCTGACAGTTCTGTCATGAGGAAGTTGTCGGCTTTTGCAAGAGGCAAGATACTTCTTGGCGAGCTTTGTGTGGTGCCCCCACGAGGCAGAGCCGCGATGCAGGGCACCCTGGATGAGTATAATAGATGTCTTGATCTATATTGAATCCGACACGCTTATGCGCGCATTTTGGGCGGCCCAGACGCCAGATTCTCATTATTGCCTGTTATTTTTTTCCAATAATGCGGACAAAAAGCCGAGCTACGCCGGCTTCATCGCCGGCCCACCATTTTACCCACTTTGTTCCCCCGTATTTGGCTGAGCGCCTCATCTGGGGTAGTTTTCCCACCAATAGAAGAACCGTATTCTCCAGCCGGCTCAATAGACCCCAGACTATCACCCCACGACGGAGCAGGCGCCGGGCTAGAATCGCGATAGAATGCCCCTCCCACATGCGGTGTTTGCGCCTGCATACCCCTCGTGAGAGGAAAATGGGCCATGAGGAATGAGGGGTGCTTGGGGGGTTCGAGGGGAGATTCTCCTACGGCATGGCAAGAGTTCTTAAATGTTTATCCACGTTTCCTGTACGTATTTATTCACCCTAGATCGCTCGAGTCTTGTTCTCTGAATGACCTATTTCTCTTCTTGGTTTCGTAGTTATCTTGAATCCCATTCGTCGTCATAGGTGGTTTTCTCTAGCTCCGTATTTAGCCCAACATGCCTGAGATCACTATCACTGGTTGGACCACCAGGGATGTGCGGTTTCCCACGTCTCTGGATAAGACCGGCTCGGATGCCATGAACGCCGCTGGTGACTACTCATCGGCATACTGTATCTTAGAAACTGACTCCGAGTTCAGCGGACATGGAATGGTGAGTGGTGACCCTCCATACCCTTTTAATCTTTGATCTTCCTGAATGAACAACACGACTAACGGGAATCCTAGACCTTCACCATCGGTCGCGGCAACGACATCGTCTGCGCCGCCATCAACCACCTAGGCGACCGCATCAAGGGGCGGACCCTGTCGTCCCTAGTCGAGCACTGGGGCCAGACGTGGCGGTACCTGGTGAACGACTCGCAGCTGCGGTGGATCGGCCCCGAGAAGGGCGTCATCCACCTGGCGCTGGGCGCCGTGGTCAACGCCATCTGGGACCTGTGGGCGAAATCGCTCGGCAAGCCCGTGTGGAAGATCGTGGCCGAGATGACGCCCGAGCAGTTCGTCGACTGCATCGACTTCCGGTACATCACGGACGCCCTCACGCCCGAGGAGGCCATCGCCCTCCTCAAGGAGACGGCGGCCGACGGCAAGAAGGAGGAGCGCATGCGCGACGCCCTCGAGAGCCGCGCCGTGCCCGCCTACACCACGAGTGCCGGCTGGCTGGGCTATGGCGAGGACAAGATGCGCGGGCTGCTGCAGGAGACGCTGAGCAAGGGGTACCGCCACTTCAAGCTGAAGGTCGGCGGCAGCCTGGAGCAGGACCGCAAGCGGCTGACCATTGCGCGCTCCGTCATCGGGTACGACGAGGGCAACGTGCTCATGGTGGACGCGAACCAGATCTGGAGCGTGCCCGAGGCCATCGCGTACATGAAGGAGCTGGCCGACTTCAAGCCCTGGTTCATCGAGGAGCCGACCTCGCCCGACGACATCCTGGGCCACAAGGCGGTGCGGGATGCCTTGAAGCCCTTCGGCATCGGCGTGGCGACGGGCGAGATGTGCCAGAACCGCGTCATGTTCAAGCAGCTGCTCATGTCGGGTGCCATTGACGTGTGCCAGATCGACGCGTGCCGGATGGGCGGCGTCAACGAGGTGCTGGCGGTGCTGCTCATGGCCAAGAAGTACAATGTGCCTATCGTCCCGCACTCGGGTGGCGTGGGCCTGCCCGAGTACACGCAGCACCTGAGCACCATCGACTACGTGGTCGTCAGCGGCAAGCGCTCCGTGCTCGAGTACGTCGACCATCTCCACGAGCACTTCCTCCACCCCTCCGTCATCCGCGACGGCTACTACCAGACCCCCACGGAGGCCGGCTACAGTGTCGAGATGAAGGCGGCGAGCATGGACCGCTACGAGTACCCGGGTAAGGAGGGCGTGAGCTGGTGGAAGACGGACGAGGCGAAGCCTATCCTCGAGGGCGAGAAGTACTAAGACTCTTCAATCCTCAAAGCGATGAAGAGAGCGGAACGCGGGAAGGATATTTAAAAAAAGGAATGGGAAACGGTTTTCTTTAGAAAGGGGGGCGTTATTCCTACTGCAGGGCAACGATGGCATCCTGTGTGGCGGCTGTGTTAGGGGTTCACACAGTCGCTTTCCCTGTAACAACAGTTTGGCGAAGTTCGTCCGAGAGGCGGGCGGCTTCGCAATGGTGTGCGGCCGTGGAGGTCGTTCAGCGAGGCAACGATGGCATCTCGTACGTGTATGATTAAGGGATACACGTCCACTATATACCCATGTTAGTTTCCGCAGCATCAACGGCTTATCCAATGCGATGGAGGTCCGATGACAGCAATTGATTTTGATCCAAGAAAGTTGCCAAATATACAGCGTGTCGGTGTGTTCATTCTTGGCAATTTATTCAAATCAGCTACCGCAGGTATCGGAATATCTCATCTAAGTTGCTACATTCCAGGCCAGCTCGCTTGGCAAAAGCACATCACCAGATTGACCTCAACTAATTGCCTCCTTATTTCCGCGCATCTCCTGTTTTCGCTGGAAAGCCTCCCCAATGAGCACCTTCATCCTCTCGGTCTCTTTGCTATCGACAAATTCTAGCGCGCTGTCCACCTTATCTCCGCGGGGATTCATCGTCAATATGAATATGTATTCCCCGTGAAATTTCCAGACATCATCGCCATCGTTGCCCCTGATAGACGGATGGAAGTCGGCGTCACGTTTGGCCCAAACGGTGACCTGGTTTGCAGCCGCGTTGGCCCAGACCTGCTTCGCGATGGTGGGAAAGCTCCGCAGCACAACGCGCAACGTCTCGAAACGGGAGCAGAAATCGTCACTGCCGACAGGAGGGCCTAGGTCTGCTAATCCTGACGCGAATTGGTGCTGGTATTGCTTGCTTAGGAGAGACGATAGACAGTTCGTATCTAGCTTCGAGATGGCGTCTAGGTACGCTTTAGCAGTTGCGACAAGGGTCGGCTCTGCCGTTGTGTTTTGGACCGCCGGTGTTGCCATCATGTACACATGGAACTTTCGACACGTTCTGTAGGTTCACAATAGAGAGTCAACTGACATTAACTTTAGTCAACTGGCGTGCTGGACTTGGAAGGACCAGCTGGTGATGCTTTGTTATTGGTTAACCGAAACGGGTAGCCAAGCCAGTTATCTCCGAACCCGAATTCCATCGCACATTGTCAATGTTCCGGATGCTATGGAGGTTATGGTAGGTCAAAACGAAGAGCACAATTATTGATGGTGAAGAATGTGGTTTTGTGTGTTTGAAGGTTGCATCCGCTCTGATTCTGTCATTAGTCTCCTGACAGTATTCTCTACTCTATCTATCACTCTATCGTTCTATGTTGTGTATAGAAGTGAAACTATCTTTGGAGTTCGATTAGTTGGCAACCAGCCGTGGAAGAACCCGATGATGACATGCCTCTAGCTCTATATAATACATCCCACACTCAGTTTATGATGCTTCCACCGACTTTGTGGCTTCTCTCTGGTGCTCATCAATATCTGAGGGATGGTATATTTTGATGCCGCTCAAGGCGAGTGCAGCACAAACGCCAAGAAGGCCGCAATGACCGGAGCGCTGTTCGAGCCAATGGGCAAGGCGGGGTGCTGCGTCAAGTCGTAGTGGCCCGTGACCGACAACTGGTCGCCGGTCGTAACATTGCCGACCGCGTGACAAATATCCATCCACGAGACGCGGGGCGTGCCGGTCCAGTCGATGTACTGCGCGGAGCCGCCGTACGTGGCCTGAGATGTGCAGAGGGCGGCGCCATTGTTGGTCAGTTCGGCCGTGATACCGCCGTCCTCCAGATGGCCGCCCACGGCGTACACGAAGCCCGGCTTGGTCATGGTGTAGGCGCTCGGCATGGTCGTGTCGAACGTGGTCGAGGTCGGCGCTGTCAGCAGACCGGGACCACAGATGCCAGAGGTGTCCATGTAGTATGGTGTCAGGTGCTGGAAGCCTGCTGTGGTGCCTGGGACGAACTCGAACTCCAGGATCAGATTGTACTGCTGGGGCTCAGCGTTGTAGTTGACCATCTCGGCGTAGACGTTCATGGGACCGTCAGGCAGGAGATAACCGACGGTCTGAGTGCTGGAATTTGGGCAATCATGTCAGCAAAATCAAATTCATTGCAGAAAGGAGTATAAGGCTCATGAAGGAGGAGGGAAGGGGCATGGGAGAATATGGGGTGGAGTCGATAGATTTTACTTACCCGTTGGCGCCCAGGTCATAAGGCAGTCTCTCGTTAGCACTGTGAAAGACTTGTTCGTAAAGCTGGGGGCAGACACTGTCCATCCGGGCTTGGGTACTGATGTACGAGCGAAGAAGCATGTCGCCGTTACTGACGTGGGCCTCGGTGCCGTTGGTGTAGGTGAGGAATGCGCGGTGTTTGTAGATATAGCAAGATCCGGTGCAGGGCTTCTGGGCATCGGGCAGGCTCTGCGTGGCATATCCGACCGCGGTTTGTGCTTGGTTGCCCACAGTGAAGGGGCCATACTCGACCCGGACCTTCTGGGACCCGAAGTTCTGGAAGTTGGTGGGCGGGAAGGAGGTCACTGTGCCGGGGCTGGCAACCTTGACAGGGGCAGCGGAACGACCCTCGAAGACAGGAAGACCCATCGCCAGGGCCACAAAAGTGGCGAGGACAAGGAAGAGAACATTTGCCATTGCAGCGTTGGATGCGGTTCTTGCGAGCGATAAGGAGGCCTTGAAAGATGAAAGTGTCAAATAGTGTAATGTATTAAGAAGCTGGAGGCTCAAAGAGACCTTTAAAGAATGTGGGAAAGGAGTGTGTTGGAGAGTTGGAAGAGAAGAGAGATTGTTGAGAAATGAGGGACCCTTATATAGTGGAAGGGAAGAACCCTCGGTCTCACTCTGATTCAGACAAGCGATGCCTATGAAAACATCCAACTGCAGGTTTGAGAGCCTCGGGTGGTGTCAGATAGAGGCATGATGAAGAATAAGTATCTAGGTATTCGTAGATTATAGACAGTATTCACCTCAGAAGTGGGACCCCCTGAATTCAGGGGCGACTTTGCTTGCCTATACATGTCATGGGTGCAGCCAGGAGAAGAGGCAATATTCCAATCACTCACGTATTACTCAACTATGGCAGGTTATCTGTCATATATGCGTCACGAACAACCAACCTAATGCTCGAGTTGCGTCTCAGTGCAGTGATAGTCCATGCAAAAATAGCAGTGCAGGTGAATAGTATAGGCTCGCCTGCCAACTTGTGCAAGTATCTACTGGAGGAAGACTTTGAATGCAAGAAAACACCCCAAAGACAGTGCTGAAAGCACCTGGGTATTACACGCACACACATGCATGCTGTGACAATGTTATGCCTTTCGCAGTAACCAAGCCCGTCTAACAAAGCAGCAGTCGCAATCTTGCAACAATACAAGGCAAGTCCAGATGGGGAAGGTAGTTATCGCCTTGATAGCCTCGTGTGTGACGAACCATTCAAATCATGGCGCCCCGAGTTTACTTCCTTGTGGCCCCGCCGGAGCGCCAGTCGCTTGGATTGACGCCGAGTAGCGGCGACTCAGTTCAAAGACACGGCCTCCTCTCGGCAAATCTGGATCAGATCTGCGCTGAGTCTGACCTTCTCGCATCGCTTCCATCAACCCGAATTGACGTTCCACTACTTTTTGGTAATCAGCCACCCACAAGCTAGTAGAAGTGCCTGTAGCTATCAAGTGAGACTGCTCCGTCAAGATTGGTCTTTTTCAGAATGCTAGACAGCTATGTGAAGATTGCGATCGGACTTCTATTTAGCTTGTACCAATCTAGTTACATGATCGGAAGATTCACTTGCTCATGTTGCAATCCGAGTCATCCTATAACATCTTTGTCTTCATCCACTCGCTTGTACCCAGGCCGAGATTGAGGCCATTTCGAGCCCACCAGACACGGACCGGTCTAGGGTCCCCGATGGCGTCTTCGAGCGCCTCTTCAATGTCGCAGGTCTTGTACTCGACTCGGTGCGTCCTGCCATCCCCGGCCTGCTCGCCGCGGGCGTACTGCTTCCACCACTCGAGCACGTTCACGTGCCCCTGTCGGGTCGGGGCGACCAAGACATAGGAGTCAAAGGAGAGCTTATCGCCCTTGAGCTCCCGCCAGGTGTCGAGGATGGCCGTATGGCCGTGTGCGCTAGCGATCTTGCAGACGCCCTCTCCATGTCCGACAGGAATGCCCGACGATTCCCACCACCGGAGCACTGCAGTCTGGCCTGCCTGGGCAGCTTGCAGTAGACTGCGACCTGGCTTCAGAACAATGTTGTCATCCTGCAGAGCAAGATCACGCCACCACTCGAGGACCAAGAGGTGGCCCCGGGCCGAAGCCGACTCCAGAGCCGCGTCGCTGTACTTCATTTTCAGGCCTGAGTCACGCCACCAGTCCAGTACATGTATATATCCCATCCGAGAGGCATTATCCAACGCCTCGGCGTCGTACTCTTTGTTAAGAAATGATGGAGACGTATTCCACCAATCGAGGATATCGATTCGACCGTACACTCCGGACGCCTTGTTTGGAAGAAGCTTAGAGCTGAAGGATGCCCAGAAGGCCTCCTTGTTCAAGTGTGTCTCGAGATAAGTCAACACCGCGGTTTGGGAGAATTTGATAATCAGTTTGACTGCCAAAGACGAAATGTAAGTCAGGCCTTGGGGCGCCTGGGAAAGTTTGTTGCAAATAGCAGCGGACCCTGGACAGGACAAGATCAACCACTCAAGTTCGTTCATATATATCTCAATAGGGTCGGTAAGACGACTTCGATCAGTTTGCCACTCCTTGGCTGGTTTCAGGGTTGTGTAGACGCCGAGTGCCTGGGCGAGCTCCCAGTCACCAACGTAGTCAAATATAAGTGTCCAGATCTCTGGGGGAAGCTGAGTGGCGACTCGGTTGCGTTGTGAAGTATGTAACGCTTGTTGCGCCGCGACCTCGACGTCGTGACCGAGACTCAGGAGTTCTGCCTGGTTTTTGATGATACCAACAAGGTCATTAAAGCCATCCCAGGAAACCATACGTTTCGTGGGCGTGGCCCCATCGTATTGCCAGAGAATTGGCGACATGACCTTCACCCAGGTCCACTTCCTCTTGATCTTGCTCAGTTGCTTCTTGGTCATGGGGTTCTCCCACATTTGTATTGACATGCCTGGTACCAAAAGAATCTTCTTGGAGACATCCCACGCCCGCAGTATTTCGAGCAGTAACGTATCAGCGATCCCACTCATCATCTTGGCCAGATGGTCAGCGTCGATCGGGGCCAGGACCAAAATGTCTGCCCAATCCACCAATTCGTACGAGTTCTGTCTTGCCGACTCTATCGCCTCCCGTGTTCTCTGGTCCGCGTCGATCGCTAGGGTCGCCAAGCTTCGATTCTCCATGACGATGATGTCGTGTGTGAGGCGCGTGGGGACTTCGTCAACGAGGGCACGTGTTTCGATCTGGGTGTCCTTCAACAGGCGAACGGAGATGGCCTGGGCGTAGGCTACGTCGCGTGGGCCGTTGGCGGCGACTAGCATTCGCAGTTTTCTCGTGCGAGGCATTTCTTGAAAGGAGGAACACGATGAGCTCGTGGTGAGTGTTGGTATGTTGTGGCGACGGCGAAGCGACGAGAAGCCATCGGGCGGCGGGCTGCTGTTACCGGGCATCTTGCCGAATAACCTGCGCTCCGACGATTAAATAATCCCTCTTTTGGCTGGTGCAGTGGTGTCCAGCCTATTTGTCCAAGAGACTTGGAGTTGGTTTGGGGGAAGCCTAGGTCTGTAAGACTGCGGTCCGCCCCTGGTGGCTGATGTTCGGTCTCGTCTCGGAATGTCAATCTAGAGAAGTGTCCAACCTTATCGGGCCCCAACTGACGGACTGAGGTTTCGGCAGGTCGCTGATGAATTTCGAAGGCAAAAGGATGGTGGCTTGACGGAAAAATCCAATTCGATAGGGAAAGAGTTGGATGGTATGTCGAATAGACAATACACGGGATCTGGCGATCAGGTTTCGTTCTGGTTACGAAGGGGTGCTTGTCGCGTCTCACATAGCCCAAAAAAAAAACCCAGGCCTAGGAGCAAGAGGATTCCATGAATTTGCCCCGTTGTCTGAATGATGCGGGATTGTGGATTCCACGGCTTCCATGACCCGCCAGGTGCAAAAGAACGTAGCGCCAAGAGCCCACTAATCGTCTCATTAGATGCATGTCGATGCACAATGTACCGCAATGGAGCACACACCCCAGATTATGCATGTATGCACTGCGCGATACCCATCCAGAACTGACACCCACGTCAAAACTTGTCAAAACTTGTCAAAATATGTCCAAATATGTCATGTCAAGTCAACTCATCTCATCTAGGGAATTAGGGGACGCGCATTTGGGTTTCCCGCCAGTCTCCAAATCCCTCGAGTCATCTGGTGTCGGCCAACGTAAATCATCTTATGACAAGGGAAGCGAAATGCTATGCTATGTTGGCATCATCCAAGGCAACGGGTGACGGTGACGGGCTTGGAACTAGGCGGCGCTTTAGCAACTTGGAGTGGCGCGGCACACACTTGTGGAAGTCGGCATTAGGTTAGCAGATGCTGAAATGGGCTTTGGTGCTTCGATCCCCGCCTATGTACGAGCCTACTACGTATATACAGTACGACACTGCACACAAGAAGCGCCAAGATTTCGGGGACTTCCGAGAGAGAACATCAAATCTGCAATTACAGGTAACAGTGCCCCTAAGCGTACTCGCTACGAAATCCAACAAAGGAAAGTACAAGAACTTCATTTTCTTCAAATGCTCAAACCACGACGGATTCCAGCACCGTTGAACAACCACTCCGCCAATCCATCACAAAGAGGCCTCAAGACGTTCCACTGCGGCCTTGCAGTCTGGACGCTTAATCAAATGCCTTGGCAAGTAATCCGTCCTAGCCAGATACTGACCACAGATGGGACACTCTGTGTCTATCCGAGGGATGCCATTGTCTTCGGCCCATTGTCGGTGGGTTGACCAATAGTGCTTCGTCATCTCTTTATTATACGGAGCACCGTAAATGCAAGACGGCTCTGCCCTGCACCCGAGAGGCCTGACATGGAGCTTTTTGTGTTTGCTATTCACTTGTGAGCCAAAGCTCCCTGATGACATCTGGGGGTTTTAACCTACTTGAAGTCTCTGTTGAGCTTGTGCCATTCATTGCAGCAAAACCGAGAACCAGGCTTTACCGCGCCTAGAATCAAGTCAGTCGAGAGATATTCAAAGCGATCGGACTGAAAACTACACACCGTTATAATCCATTTCTGAAGAAGGATCGTCGTCCGAAGAGGTGGTCATAACCAATGCCGTATCCATTGAGGCCTGGCCTGTGTTTATATGGCCAGGGCTTAATCCGGATGTCGGACTCCCTGACTATACCAAAGAGCTGGCATGGCCGTATGACGGGGCTGTCGTGTAGGTCATGGATGGCGCGATAAACATTGGAACAGACGGTGGCACGGCAAGCCCTTCCCCGACTTCGAGAGGAAGGGGTTCATGGAGATTGGAACTTCCTTCTGGAGAACTATTGTCGGGAGAGACAGGAAACCCAACTGATTGATCGAGCGATATTGTCAGACTTGCCTCTACGTAAGGGGCTTGACCTACGGCAGTAGATAGAAGCCACCTACAATAAGGAGAGTTGGTGAGGTTGCCTGTGTTTCGCATCAGCATGCTTTTGCCTTCACCGTAAGCCAACAGCGAAGAGTTTCAATCACCATTCTCAGGCAAGCCATCCCACACACTGTCATCAACGAAGTCAGCCATGGCATCACTGGCCATCGCTGAGTAAGAGTATGAATCTGTTTGAGTCCCAGGGAAGTGTCTTGTATCTGAATCCTGCGCGAGATCCATTGGAGCACCAGATGAGAAATGATGGGGGCTACCGTGGGAGGCCGATTACCCACTCATATTTATACCTCACATATCTACAGCTACTCTACTACTTTCAAGCAATTTTTCCACTTGAAATATATCGATCCTTTTCTATCTGATTCCCACTGCATCCAATATAGTCTCGAATCAAAGTCTTGAGCTTGACCGGTGTCATAAGGCCTGACAGGGTTGCGCTCAGAAGCTCCCCGAAACCCTTCATGCAGAAACTCGAGACTGTCCAATAGGGTTCAACACCAATGCCATTGCCGAGCTTCGAGGCTTCCGTGATTTGATGTTGATTGGGCGCTTATGCAGAAAATGGTAGGCCTCTTGCATTCACCCCGCAGCCATGGCAGTGCAACATGACGTTGGATGGCAGGTCCCTTCAGCGGTCGCTGATGGTGGGCCTCAATTTGCAATACAGCAAGGCGTACTTGTAAGGCATTTTACGGGTCCTCGACACTCCTCCCGTCTCGAATGATGCCTAACAACAGATTTTTGAAGAATACTTAACACTCGCTATAGTAATCAGAAAGCGTTGGCATGTTTCTAGTCGTGGCAGCAAGGCGTTATTGTTAAACTCACTACAAGGTTTATACCTCAGGAAACTACGTATCTCACAGGCCTCCTCCGGCTCCCACACCAAACAACATGTCCGACGAGAGCTTTGCCCGTTTGTGAAACCCCTTGATAATCCTTCTTCACGCATATGAACTCATTAAGCGATTAGAAGAACTACTTCCTCTGCCGCCTAACGTTCAGCACAGATTCTATGAGCCCATCATTTTGTTTGAGGCGCTGAACTTCGCCACCAAGGATACTGCTGAGTTGACATCGCACGCCGAGTCTCTGGACGCTCGTGACGAACAGCAGTTCTTCCATGCTTTTGTGTATAAACTGGCACACCTGTGTGACTCCATGCCAGGTGGGACCACTGTCACCTCTTTCGCTGTTCTCCAGGATGGTCACAATGCCAAAACCGTCCTGTACAAGTTTGCCGTCAACCAGCAGAAGACGGAACAACTCGAGAAGACCCAGAGATATGTCGAGAGTCTTCTGACGCAAGTCGATAAACTGGTCAGTGCATCTTGCGGGCGTCTGCCGTTACGTGCCCGGATTCACCGAGATGTCTTGTTGTTTAACAAGACGCGGATCCTGTGTTATCTCAGACAGCTCCAAGCGCGGCTGGAGGATTGCCGTACAATATATGACAACGACAAGTCAGACGACAGTAAGCAGCTTGCCCTCCAAACATAAAAATATAATTGCTGAACAACATACCACGCAGATATGAAGATCTCTGCTGGGCTCGCAAACGTCGAGTCCGCAATGCAAGTCGATCTCGGGGACCGTGGAATGACAAATTCCACATGTGAGATGTCCATTCACCTACCTGAAGAGCTCATGTAGTGCTAACCGTGAGATGGAGCAGTTGCCGGAGAGGCTCAAGCTGTGATTGACGAACTCGAGCAGTTCCAAAAGTCCGCAGCAGGAGAACTGATTGCCGAAAGGGCTCACGAAAGCAGGAGCTTGCCAGGTTACCGGAGCACCGAATGGGACCTACAGCATACCATGAGTCGCCTGATAGCTTATACTGTCTCTGTCCGCTTCGTTATCCAGGCGCGAAAGTTCTGGCCAACCCTCTTCCAGAATTTCAAGGTTTCTTTTGTACCTTCCAGCAAGCCATTCCCAAGAGTCTTCAGGGAAAAGAGCGGCACGGCCGAAGGCATCATTGGACGTATGTCAAGTAGAAAAGACATCTTGAGGAAATTCAGGAAATTCGTGCAGGATCTGCAAGGTTTTGACCTTGACGCCCGGATCCGGGAACTGTACGCGAACCCCAAGTTCCGCCCCATCGTGCATTCTGAGATTCTCCTCCTGAACTGGTTGCAGACAGTGGGCGGCGGTATCCGACCTGAGAGATTCTTCAATGGCTGGATGTATATCGGCGCAAGCAAGCCGACTTGTCGGCTCTGTCACTACTATATCGAGGAACACCCATCTGCAGTCGAGGTACGCAGCACCCATGGCAACATTTACCTCAACTGGCGGGTCCCGGATGTGCTTGTCACTGATGGACCAGAAGCTATGGCTGCAAGAAATGCCATAGTCGAAGACATACTGAATAGAATCCGCGATGATGCCTTTGATATGGTGGAGCGGAGGGCTCCTTCTTCGTATAAGTAGCAAGTTTACCATCTCCCCAGCTATTGTCCTTTCTACTCCCAACATGTGCTAATGGCCTTACCCAGCCACGACTCCAACACGTTCTCGGCGAGGTTTACGGCGCTGGATAACGCGACCGTGAATGGAAGCGCTGTGGGAGATATTGATGATATCACATCGAACATGGGCGATATGGGTTTGGGGGACTAGGCGGTCTCCCGAACTGTATGTAAGAAGGGAGTGGGACCCTGGAGTCACAGAGCCAATGCTCACTATTTGCATGCAGCGAATCGGCCACTAAATTGCTAAGGTAAGTATTCAAGTGATAGGATTGGGCTCGGGACCCAAACAAGAATCAATATTGGATTTTGAACACCCACGCCCACTTGTCTGCCTGCCACATTTCCCGGGTGACGTTCAATCTGATGCCGCTTCCTTCGAAACTCTCTACGTTCACAAGCTGCCGCGCCATCTGACCTCCCACAATGGTAACCCGATCTTCCTCAATCCACGGTACCGGGATGTTTCGAATTTCCACACACCCATCGATCGTCTGGTTCAGCACGCTGATGTAGAAAGCGTCCATGGTCATGGTGAAACGCACATCCGTGTTGGTCGCCGCATCCACATACTGTGGTGTGACGCCCCAATACGTAGTATTGAAGATAGCTTCCCCATGATCCTTGATCCACGCGCCGGCCTCGCGCAAGTTCCTCTTCTCGACCTCGACGATCTCGCCCGTCTCCGTGGGGCCCACGTCGAGCAAGAAGTTGCCGTTCTTGCTGACGATGTCCAGCAGCGTGGTGACGACGGTGCTCGCGTTCATGTAGGCGGCGTCGGGCGTCGCCCGGTTGTACCCGTACGAGAAGGGGTCCATGCCCGCGTTGCTCTCCCACTTGCGCCGCTGCGCTGCCGAGTATGACGCGTACTCGGGCGTGTCGAAGTCGCCCGGCAGGCCGCACCGCGCGTTCATCGAGACCTGCCGCCCCGAGCGCGCCGCGTGGTTGTACCAGCGCGCGGCGAAGTCGGCTGTCGCGTTGGGGCCGCCGATGTCGCACCACATGATCTCGACCTCGTAGCGGGGGTCGGTACCGAGGATGTCCATCTCGGGCACGATGAGGTCCGCGACGAAATCGACATGCCCGTCGTCGTCAGCAGCGAGAGGCACATATCCCGTGTAGGATAGAGTCTCGTTAGTGAAGGGGTTGGTGGCGTTGCCGCCGGGCCAGCTGCCGAACCCGATGGCCTTGTAGTCTGGGTGGAACCACTCAGGCAAGCTGAAGTAGGTGGCGCGGTGCAGATGAGGCTGGTGCTCACGGGCGGCCGCGAAGAGCTCGCCGAGAATGTCGCGATACGGTGCGAGCGCGACGGACGTACGCGTCGTGATGTTTCCAGGGATGTCGAAGATGGCGTAGCCATCGTGGTGCTTGGATGTTTGCACGAAGTACTGCGCCCCGCTGTCGGCAAAAAGGTCGACCCAGTCGCGCGGGTCGAACCGGGTGGCCGTGAAGTTGGCGATGAAGTCGTCGTAGACGACCTCGGGGCCGTACGTGTCCAAATGGTGTTGCCGGAAATTGTCCTTGCTGGCGTCGCTCAGGTACCACCAGTACCACTCGGCGTACGACTCCTTCGGACCCACGTCGCCCCAGCCTGGGACGGCGAAGACGCCCCAGTGGATGAAGATGCCGAACTTGCCCTTGTTGAACCACTCGGGGGATTCATGGCCGTATACGGAACCATATGTTGGCTCATAATCCTCGATGCCAAAGGTCGCATCAATTGTATGTGTGGCGACTTGATTGCCATCCTCGGTCTGTAACAGGATGGTCGCGGAGCCCTTGGTTCCCTCTGTTACACCGTCTTTGTTCATCACGCCGACCTCTGCAATGACCTGGTCCCCCGGACGCAGTCGCTTGACGACTGCAGGTTTTACCGTCGTCAATCCGAGAGAATCGACGGAAATCGTTACCGTCCGATTGGAAAGGAGCCAGGTGGAACCAGCATTATTCACAATGACCTCGACAATTTGCGTCTTGTTCGTACCCTCGAGCCACTTCTGCGTCGTTCGCGCGTATTGCACTTCGAGCTGCGGTAGACCACCGCCGTCAGGAGCTGCTTCTGCGGCTGGTAAGAGGGAGATTGCGAAGATGTGCAGCTTCGTTTGGATCTCGCCGCCTCCGACGCCGCTGCCCGCACCTTTAGGGATCGGCAACGTCAGCGACCTGAGCTCTTTCGTCGGGTCCAGCCAATTGGTCGTCTGAAAGATGTTCGATCTATTGTAGTCGACCGACTGGTTGGCGAAGTGGTAGGGCATGACCAGGTCGCCCCCAAAGGGGTACGGCCAGCTCCACCAGGACGGTACCAAGACCTGAGCCGGCGTCATGCTGCCGTCTTCGTACGTCGCATTAATAGAGCCCTCGGCAAGCCCAACCTCGGCGGCTGCCAGCATGGACACGCGCAGGTAGCGGCCCTTGGGCACGTTGATGGTCTGGCCATCTGAGATGACATTGTCGTTCCCAGAGGGACGGTACTGTGGAAAAGTGAAGTTTAAGCCGTCATACAGAAGAGTCGCCTCTGGCAAAAACTCAGCTGGGTAACACCCTTTACTTCAAGTTAGCATATATTCGGGCTAATACTCTGCAAGCTTGAATGGAAAACCTTCACTTACGGCCAGTGCTATCAAAGTTGGCATCGCCCCCGGCTTTGCCGAAGCCGCGATTGTTGAACAGATGATCGATCTCGATTGGGAATGCCCTTGAGACCTCATTCGTGTTGTTTCGGTGCTGGGGCTGGATGACGAGCTGAGCTGCTACGCTCAATACGCCCGCCAAGAACACAACACTCAACATTGTGGCGGACTTTCGAAGCTCACATACGATTACCGCTTCAGTACTATACCATGATTGGGAGAGATGTTTGGTGCCTATTGGTGCCAGACATCGCCTTATGTACCAACAGCATCTGCGATCTGACTGTGAGATCCGATCATGCCGGGTCACGTTGAACCCCCCTTGGCTACCCCTCTCTCAGTTCTCGGGAGAGGCAGTCCAGAATGCAGAGAACCCATGCCAATTGCGGGACCGTTTCCGGCCTTCTGGACCGATTCGGCAGATTAGACCCCGGACGGGTCTCCACGCGGGGTTAAGACTAGTTATCGTCGATCATGGACCGTTGCATCGCGAGGTAACGTTGACAGGGCCCGCTTCTTGATAAGCTCCCCGCTGCGATCAATGACGCAGTCTAGCTAGATATCTTTTACGGCAGATATCTAAGATATGCAAGGACCCAATATTCATCCTGTAGTACATCGCAGACGTAGACCACTCCAGCGTTTACATGTGTGAGCGCATTCGCCACAGAACCGAACTCGCTTGACAAGTATATACACAGGATTGTAAACACAACTCGGCCATTCTGTAGCACCTAACATGGCTTATACGGGACTTGCGCAGGTGAAGCTCGTGGCGACTCCGCTAGAGAATGCACCCATCAGCTGGATGATCGCAGCATAACAACCCAAGCCACAGATGACGAGACTGCCCAGGAAATAAATCAGGTGGGCAACGTTTAAGATGGGACGCTTCATGAACCCCCGCATAATCCGACGGATGCCGACGTCCCTGTGGTCGACTGTCCCAGCGGCCGGGTCGAATCTCTCTGTTTCTTCTTCAAGCATTGCATCCCGACGGATGCGGAAGCCCAACGCTGCCAGAGCGGGCAGGATGTAGGTAAAGCCGACCCCAAAGATAGCACCGATGAGCCCGGAGACCAGGGGGAACTGCGGGATGGCCGCCGCGAGAATGAAGCCAAGAACCCAGTACGCCGGGGAGAGAATGGCCCACCAGATCCTCCCACGCGTGGTGTGCATTGGTGGGAAATGCAACAATTTCTCAAAGACCTCGATGTATACAATCTTGACTCCGATATTGCCTGGCATCGCGCTTTTATTAGACAGACAAACATCGGAAAGGTGATCCAGAAGAAAGGTGGTGAATGACATACCAAACAAACCGCAAGCGATGAGGCCCATGACAAGATTCATAACATTCAACGCCGTCTGCCACTTGTAATCCGACACTCCCTGCACGGCCGGGGCGTAGGTGTATTGGCCATGGTAGTGGTAGACTACCATGCCGAAGACGATGTAGATGACATAAATAAGAATCTGGGCGCAGAGGACGCTCTTCCAAAAGTCCAGGGGGTGGCGCATCTCGGCCAGGAAGAAAACGAAGAGCGCCGCGCCGCCGTAGCAGAGGAGGGCTTGGTTGACGCCATTGACGGCCGCCACAAAGCCAGTGCCGCCCGTCGCGAAGCCGTCGGGCGGCGTCCCGGCGAACGTCATGATGGGTGGGCCGGGCTCCCACTGGGGTCCGAAGGTGGCCACGACCGCGTTGTAGTTGGGCCCGTAGTTGGCGGCCACTCCCATCCTGTAATGGCAGATCAGGGGTTAGTTATATAACGCAGAGCGTTTGTAACAGGGCAGTTTCATGATGTGCTGTCAAAATGTAATACTCACACTATGAAGACAACCAAAAGATTTATGAAAACGGCGAGGTTGGCCAACCAGCTGTATCTCTGCAGCGTGCGAACCTGGCCAATGACGAAGCCGGCAACGGTGAAGATAATGAGGCAAGCAACGAAGCAGATACCGGGGTATGACCCATCTGGCCCATACGCCATCTGGGAGATCCCTTGGCCGTTCAGCAAGATGAGGAAGCCGAGCACCGCGATCAGTTGGATGGCCTGCGCAATGTTGACAAAGTGCTTCATGCCAGGCCCGAAGATACGATGGAATAGATCGGCGTAGTTCCGCATCGGGTAGCGGTCCGAGTCTAGTTGTATGAACAGTCGCCAGAGGATCAAGCCGGAGCTGCAGCTTGGATCAGCTTAAATGCCAGCAATATGGTAGTAGCATCATAAACTCACTAGCCCGAAAGTAAACCGAAAACAGTGTACAGTGCAAATCCCGGGCCATATCCCAGCTGAGAGAACGACCAACTTATGGGCTTGTGTTAATTCCGCTGACACTTCTCGAGACGAGACGTTTTGCAGGCACTCACGGTGTCTGGGACGGACCAAGAACGTCGGTAGCGATGAGATAGAATGCGCTTCCCCACCCAGCAGTCCTGACCGCACGGCTTGCGTTCTTCCACTCGGCCTCCAGAGCGCCGTTGGCGGCATAGGCTTGCCCGGCAGTGCTGCTCTGCGGTTCATGCCCGCCTGGGTTTCTGGAGAAACGGTCTTGGACAATCGATTTCCAGGTGACGGGGCCTTTGGCTGCACGATACCTCTCATCGGCGATTGTCTCCTCGGCCCTAGTGATAGAGGCGTAGTGCAGATATTCTTCCAGCGTAACGTTTCTGGCACTGTCGGGCTTTTCAGTATGCGAGAACGCAACAGTATCTTTCGGGTCAGCACGCGGATCACCACCGTCCAGCGCCAGAGCGCTTGCAGGAACAAGAGACGCCATTTTGATCTAAAAAATAGGGTGGGAGTGGATTTTCTAGTTGAACAATTTTTGAGCCCTTCTTTTCTTTTATATGCGGTTGAACGGCCTGTCTATCTCGGGAAATACTACTTTGTTTCAGCTGGGGTGGGACTGCAGATGCAGAGACCGTATCTAATGCAAAAGCCTCGCTTAGGTATCCGTGGTGTGACCCGAGGGACCAATGGAAATTGCACATATATATTGTAGTGAATGGTTGTGCTCCCATTGGTCTCAGCGAGCAAGCACTGGCAGAGATTTACAGATCAGTAGCATCTAGACCGGACGATATCTCCTTCGCTTGTCTTACTGTTGATTTTGTTGTCATAATTGGACACAATCTAGCACGTAATATGCATGTTCGCCAAGGAGAGAAATGATCAGAGTACCAAAGAGCCCAATTGGCAGTATAAAACATGTTAAATTACCTTCTGAGATCTGAATCCGCAAGATTGTTCTTGATATCATTCCTGAGCCGTATCAAGCCGTTGGTCATTAGTGAAATATTACTACCTATGTTCTACTCTTCCCCTATCCTAAAAACCAGAAAGCATCAACAGAGCCACAACATCCCTTGATTTCCGTCACGTAACAATCAAACACGTGAATATGCTTGGCTGAAATGTTTACAATATCTCCTCATTAACAGCCCGGGTTTTCGCATTTCCCGCCCGGTACCACCATCCCTACTGTGAATGCCGACTCACACAGACGACTTGCCACGGATCTTCTCCGCGATAACCACGGTTGATTTCTTCCCTCTCCCGTTCCCGCGCAGCTGCCAGAGGCGCAGGGCAGTGATCGCAGCCATGAGGGCCCACCGCTCTCCGAACAGAGTGGCGGTCGTATCGTTGGTAAACTGGAGGGAAAAGGGGTGGCTGATCTTGGATCCGAGTTTGGCCCACGTGAGTGTAGCCAGGATCTCATCATGGGAGGTACTTGTTGTAGATGTAGATGTTGCTGCGGTCGTAGATCCGGTGCCACTTTCTCCTAAAAAGATGCTGGGGGCAGAGGATAGTAACTTGAACCCATCGTTGTCGGCTTCATCTTTGCCTTCCTTTTGGAATTGTCTCCATTCGAACTTCTTACGTTCCATCTTATCGCCCTGTCCGGTTTCAATAGAAAAAAGGTAACTGACGCCATCCTCAGTATTGGTGGTAGTCGTCATCAGCTCGGACACCCTCTCCTTGGAGCCAGGCACAGGCTCGAGGGTTGGGAGAAGAATGATGCTCTTGAGGTTGAAAGCATAGACTCGTGAAGCCCACTGCGACTCATCACAAGCCCCGGCCAAGATCGGATCTTTGTGGCTCCGCCCATTATACAGGATGAGATCAGGTCGGGTGCCCAATGGCGTACTGCCACTGTAGCCGGTATGCACCCCGAAAACAAACAGTTGGTTCTCCTTAGTTGCACCGTACAAGTGGGCGTACTTGAGACCACTGATGCTCATCTGGCTATAGAAGTTCATGACACGGGGGAAGGGACAGTAAGGGGTGCAGGTTGAGGTAAGCTCGCTCGAGCCCTCACGGTCTCCATCTGCCAAAGATGCTCCTTCAGAAGACTGGCCATCGTGTATCTCTTTTTGTGGGGTGTCGACTGCTTCGAGGCTCATGTTTGTAGTCTAGAATTGAACTTCGAATTGGCAATTATCGATATCTATTGGGAGCTTCAAAAATATATCTGATACACAATACAAGATAGGAGAATACGGGAGGCTCATCGGCGACAAATTTATCTAGAGAGATTGTAACTTGTTCATGATTCTCAGGCTTGAGACTTTAGGTAGTATGATGAAGGGGCATATATGTAAACTCAGACGCGGTGCCCTTTCCCGGGCCGCAAAACGAAACGGCTTGCCGAAACTAAGATCTCATGTCTAGGCCCGGAATTCCGGTACAACCCTGGGTGAGCGAAGTGAGTTGCACCGGGGGGCACAACCACATCGACGCCGGAAGAATGTGCAGCTTGAGCGGGTGTTCGGCCCGTGGAGTAAAGCGAATCAGACGAAAGCCTTTCACTTGTTCGCTTAATATGGGATGTCTACCATGACGACACTTATGGTGCCATTGAACTACAGCGTATCATTCGGATCATGGTTTTGGCGGTATTTTGGCATCAGTGCTACGCAGTGCGTCATCGCTTGGGTAAACTGAGATAATGCAACGGTAGACACAGTCCTGGGCTCAAGTAGGTTTCTCGCTGTCAAGAAGCAACAACTGGGGGGTCTCTATCAACCGAATGCAAGCTGAAGTAACAATGTGCGGCGTTGGGATTGCTGTTGGAACTTCGGTAATCGGGAGCGGGTAGCGAGCGCTGCGAAGCTTGTCATCTTGGGCATTTCCGGGCCAAGCGAAGAAAGCAATTTGGCTATGAGACGGTGATAGATGAAACTATTTCAAGCAAGTCATCTCTCTTCAGGCAGCATTTTAGGAACCATGCAAGACAAGATCCAAAGTATCCAGGATTTCAGTAAACCGGAAGAGGCTGGCTAGTTACGTTGCATTTGCTGTAAAAGGGTCAGTATTTCATCGATTTCACTGATTTCACAACAGATAAACAGGCTCAACTGATTGAAAGCAGTTACTGAGAGGTGGAGAGGAGAAGCACTACCCGCAGCAGACAGCAAATATACGTGACTGCCTAGATGGTGACGATGAGAGTTGATTCATCGTCTGACCGAACTTCTTTTCGGCAAGACAGTGTATTCTACTTGGGCTAAAGGCGCTAGTACACGCAGATGCTCCAGAAGACTAATGCACGCATGCGTATTGGTGGACCGACGGATTCAAGAAGCGCGAGCCAATGACATGGTCATTGTCTTTATCGTACCTCCGCTGTTGCGGCAGCTTTCGATTTATAAGTAGAAGCTGCGAGAACGAAACACGCATGCACGTCAAACCACTGGGTTTTGTTGCGTTGCGTAGCTACTTCAAGCTTTGAAATTCCGCTGGTCTCAGTCGTGAGATAATTAGGCAACTGGGTAGTTTAGGTAACGATGGAAGGCGGCAAACCATTTCTTTTTTTTTCTTCTTTTTTCTTTCTTTGAGTTTAGACTAGGTCAATCAAAACAGGTGCCTAGTTGCTGCGTCAAGTCCGCTAGGCATCAAGGAAGGTTCGAATGTTTAGGCATGTTCTGGTTAGCCACTACTCTGATCTACGTTACCCCTGATAAACCCGAGCTACCCCTATTCAAGACGGAATAGGGGTAGCTCTGAATTCTCAGAGGTAAACCACACACAACACACAACACACAACAATGGCGCACCTTCTCCGAAACTACGGGTACAAAACCACATAGCTACCAGCATCGAAAAGTTTAGTCGAGTCCTCTAGGTATCTCTATTGAACTACGTATACGATTAATAACAGACAGCCCACCGCTGATGGAATATGAGACCTAGGACATGGCAAGGGCTCGTTCGTTTGAAGGCATGCCACCTCAATATACCTCTATGGAGTGGTAATTAGCCCTGGGCTGGAGAAGTGTGCGTGAGATTGATTATTGAATTCGCTTTGTCAAATCGATGCCTTCGATATAGCAAAGTGGACAATGGCTTGTGGGTATTGGCATTTACGAGAATGGAATAGAAAAAGGCTAGCGTGCATTTTCTCGACATATCGCGACGTTGTTTGCATCGATCATTTGCCGCCCAACTTTGAGGAAGTGGCCAGTCTCGACTGGGAAGCAGAAATGGCCGATCTTCCACCCACCATGGGTGTTTTTTTGAGCTAAACGGGATTGCGACATTTGCTGTCACAACCGTACTGATCCCATGAACTGTCTGCGGCAACCATGTTCATGTTAGCGGTGACCGACGGCGTTGGAGTCGCCTCATCCGAAAGTACTCCGATCCATAGCACCATGCCCTCGATGGGAAAAAGACTGCAATCGCGAAACACGATGAGTGGTTATGGTTAAAGCACGGTCCGGACACAACAAAGCCAAGCAAGGGTAATTTGAACAGGGCTCAAAGTCTTCACCGGGCAGCTTAACGCAGCGCCACTGGCTCATTCCACCAGGCTACGGGTTATCGTGGATCGGCAACTACTTGGTAGTAATGCCTCGGCACATACCGCGGATTAGGCAGCTAGCTTTTTTTCATAGTTACTGAGAAGTCTCCCTGTCAGGCTATCAGTCGATAAGGTCGCCTTCATGGGTAAATGGGATTGGGCCCCGCGATTGCTACTTATAGCTATCTGCTTAACCAGGTGCAGATACAACTCAAAAAGGAAATGCTACCCTAATCTGAACATACCCTGGTCCGTACAAGGGCGATCTCTCGGCGCGCTTTGCATCCTCTTGTAGTTGGTGATTGGTAGTCCGTGGTAACGTCGGCATTGGTTTGTAACAGAGAATCTCCGGTTAATCTTCGCTTATCTTCATCAGCTATCCAATACTACCCAATTTTCACTTTCAATATATTGCTTTGACAACATCATTGAACCAGTCCAAAGCATGGCAGTATACGAAATATGAGCAATCACAACAAGGCGAAATTAGGTCATGATCATAGGGCACGCCTTGAGCCGGAAAGGGGGTTTCTCATCTTTAACATTGTTGTTTGCTTATCATAATCTATATCTCATGAAATAGTCATCGTTGTTTTATCGAACGAAGTGACCACCGCCGCTGGCGCTGACCTGGTTACCCGTCATCCAGCCGCTCTCGGGCAAGCAGCAGATGCCAACAATGCCGGCGACCTCCTCCAGGTAGCCCGGGCGGCCGCCGATCTCCTTGGCGAGCGTGAGCATCTGGGGGGTGTCGACGCCCTCGCGCGGGGCGGCGAGCGGGGTCAAGTTGTTCTGGGGCTTGAGGGTCTCCTTGATCTCGTCGGGCAGCGTGGCGTAGAGACCGGTGTCCATGGGACCGGGGCTCACGGCGTTGACGGTGGCGCGCTCGGCGAGCTCGCGGGCCCAGACGCGGGTCATGGCCTCGATGGCGCCCTTGGTGCCGGCGTACGAGGTCTGGCCGAAGACGCCCCAGGTCGTGGTGGCACTGGAGATGTTGACGATGCGGCCCGAGCGATCGGTGGGCAGGTAGGGGAACGCGGCCTTGATGAGCAGGGCGGGCGCGCGGCAGTTGAGGTCAAAGGTCTGCTGGAACAGGTCCAGGTCCAGCTCGTCGAGGCGCTGGCCGTTGACGGTGGCGGCGTTGTTGACGATGATGTCGATCTGGAAGGCGCCGTCCTTGGCGAAGTGGCCCTTGGCGGCGTCGACGACCTGCTGGGGGCCCTCGGCCTTGCTCAGATCGGCCTGGACGGTCAGGGCCTTGACGTTGTACTTGGACTCGAAGTCCTTGGCCAGCGCCTGCGCCTTAGCCGTCGAACCCTCGGTGGCGTAGTTGATGACCACGTTGGCACCCCGGCTGGCGAAGTGCTCAGCGCATGCGGCGCCGAAGCCTGAAGGGGGCACTAGTTAGCCAGCGAGATCATGATTGTATGCAGGAACAATTTCGGAAGATAGGCATAGCGATTGGGGTCTATCGACCAGGGTTGTGGTTGTACGTACTGCGCGATGCACCCGTGACAATGGCAAGCTTGCCTTCGTAAACTCTAAAAGGAGGAGCCATTATTTCGGATGGGATGTAATCTTTGTTTTCTCTTCTTCTGAGACGAGATGCTAATACGAGAGAGGATGTGATTGCGGCGTGGTATGTTAATATCCCTTCCTCCACGTGATGCAGAGCGCCGCGCCTCTTTTATACATATGCATCTTTGTTCCATTTGTTCCACCGCCTATCCGCCTATGCCAACAGAGCCGACGGTGTCCAGGGGGAGTGGATGCGCACATGGGGTCTGGTCTGCAGTGATCCAGGGTCAAGCGGCAGGGGTCCAGGGGGCATAGCCTGCTAAAGCACCTAAAAGCTCCTAGCTTGGCCCGTACCCGCAGCCACGTCAACCGGCTGCCACCAAAAAAGGTACTGCTGATCATCATCTGGAATGGGCTGAACGGCATGACTGCAGACAGGACCGGCAGGAACTAGACAGGCAGAGAAGTGCTCTGTGAAACGGCGCGGTGTTGCACGATGCGCGATCCGGATCAGCGCTTGGCCTGGGCATCGGGGACCAGAAGGCACAATGTCCTGGTCTGCGATTCTAGGACAGGAAGTAGAACATTTCTGGATGGCGTCGTTTGTTTCAGAACGACCCGGGGCGAACTCTGGTTCGCTACTTTAGTTGTGCATGAAATTGGCAGCAGTCCCAGTTGGATGGGGATGGGTTTGGCAATTTCTATGTACTATTATGGACTAGCTGTGACTAGGTTAGTATATTCGTGTTGTTATAGGACTAGAGGACTAGTAGTGTTGTCTTGGTACCGAGTGGTAGAGTTGCAGAGTGGCAGAGTGGATAGGAGACTGAATAGTGGATAGACAGACGATAGTGGATCAGACGATAGAGGATAGTGGATAGCGATTGACGGACTGACTCGCTCGTGGTCGGTAGACAGAATCAAGTGAGACGGCCGGCCCCCCGCTAGCCTCCTCCCCGATCCTGGAAAGGGTGTAGGCCCGATTAAATTGGGGTTAGATCTTATGTTTCGATGTCGCATCATACCCTGCCCGATAGCACTGCATAATGCGAACTGGTCGGCACTCGCTAACTCCTGTATTACTCCTGTATTACCCCGTCACAACGGCCCAAAATTGACCTTGCCGTACTTTGGTGGTGCCCGTTGCGTTGGGCAGAACCCACCGCGCAGTAGCGGAAGGACGCCACTAAGGCCTCTGTATGGACGAACGGCGTTGCATCGGGAGAGGGACGGACTGGGACGGGCCTGGCTGACTGGCAGCAAGAATGGGGATCGTAGTCTGGTAGGGATTTCCGGTCGAAATTAGACGGACTGATATGAGCCAGGAGGAGCTCGCACCAGATTTGCCTCTTTGCAATCCAGCCATCATGGTCGCTTGGATCGTATCATTCCCATCCACAGGACCGTATTTGGCCTTCCCCGGACCCAATACATATTTCCAACTTTTCCGTTAAAACTGCACGGGAGTTTTTCTCATTGGTGGTCACATGCATCTATAATACCTCTTGCCTTTTATATTTTCGCTTTTCCCGCTGCTTCCACCACGCGCCAGCCAGTCATTTCATCGACCGTCGAACTACGAAGCTGGTTCTTTTTTTTTCTTCTTCCTGGTCTTCTTTCTTGTCGCTAATTGGCAGAATCTGGGCAAGATGGGCGCGGCGACGTCGAAGGATATGGCCCTAGCGGTCTTGGTACCGCTGCCATTCAACGTCCTCAGTATGATTGCGCGATTCTGGATTCGGACACATAGGAAAGCCTGGGGCCCGGATGACTGGGCCATGGTGGCAACCATCGTGAGTTGTCCTTGTTTCGCTCCTTCGTCGAGGCGGTGGCGAACAGAAAATCAATGATCTCCCTGCTAACAGCAAATAGCCTGTGTGGTTGGTGTCCCAAGTCGGTATGATCGGTATGGCCTGGAGCGGAGTCGGAGCGCTTGATGCTTCTTTGACAGCTCAGCAAAAGGCGGAAGCCAACTTCGTAAGTCACCCAACCAACCAAAAAAAAAGGAAAAGAAAAAAGCGGCCATGATCTGTGCGGGACCAGGCCCGAAGTCCGAATGGCGCTGACAGTTCCCGCAGTGGTTCTACGTGTTCCAGGAGTTCTGGTGCTTCACTCTGGTGACCCTGAAGTGGTCCCTTGGCTTTACGCTCCTCCGTATCGGCGACGGCAAGAAATGGGTGAAAGCCATCATCTACGCGTGCTTGGCATTGGTGACGATCTGCACCGGCGGCACCGGCATGTATCTCTTCTTCCAATGCACGCCAGTTCAGAAAAACTGGCACCCCGAGCTGGAGGGCAGTTGCAAACCCCGCGAAATCCAAACGGCTCTCTCTTTCCTGGTTGCCGCGGTATCCATCACAACCGACTGGATATTTGCCATGCTCCCATTCGCCCTGATCTGGAAGCTCCAGATGGGGGCACGCGTCAAGGCTTCAGTTATCGGCTTGCTGGGCTTGGGTATCTTGTGAGTTTTCCTTCCCTCTGCTACACCGCTGCTCTCTTTCCCCCGCTGCGAGCCATAGACTAACACAGTATTTTCTTCCACCTTGTAGTGCATCGATCGCGCCCATTGTCCGTCTCAAGTACCTCCTGGGATTGAACGACGCCGCCAGGTTCCTCCAGGGTTTGGGTCTGATTCTCGCCTGGGCGCAGGCCGAAGTAGGCATTGGTCTGCTGGTCGCCAACCTCCCCGCCTGCCGCCCGTTACTCGAAAAGATGATTGCTGCCCTTACATCCTCCATAGGCGGGTCGTACGGCAAGTCCTCCAAGACGGGCGGTGCATCAGCGGCGGCGGCCAAGAATAGCTACCTCGAACTCGGCGAGCGGGACCCGACCAAGAAGGGCAGCATGAACAACAGCCGCTCCGGGGTGGAGACGAGGGTGTACGGGACCTACATGAACGAGGGCAGCAGCAACGAGGACCTACCGCCGCCGGCCACCAGCCGGGAGCGCATCGTGCACAAGCAGAGCCAAGGCGCCATTCACGTGCACACAGAGTTCGGCATGGAGGTGGAGAGCGGCAGGCGTGGCGCAAGCCAGCATGGAAACGCCTTCTAGGGAACGGTTTCTACGAGCGAGTGAATGAAGCACAACATAATACCCTTGGTCTCTGTTTTTTTAGAATCTTTTTTTTCACGACCTCATTTTTTTTTTATCATTCTATATCCCATTGAGCGCGGGATACCATACAACAGTAATCAGAATCAAAAATAGAACCAAAATAAATTCATCATGACCTCGATTGAGCTGACTTGATTCATTCTCCTTGCACAGTTTTGACTTACGGTTTATGCTAGTGTTTCACGCACTATGCAACCGTTACTGGATTTGGCAGGAAGACTCGGTCAACCCCGTTTGGCCTACTATATCCAATGCGCACCTAAGGAGCCTTAAGGGGGCTCGAGGGCTTTAGTGGTTTGCAGCCTTGTTGTCAGGCCCTTGGCAGGACGATCGTCAAATTAAGCTGGAGCAGGCAAGCATTGGGCCCGCATATTATCATACCATTACCTGTTATAGTCAATGCCATTACCTAATTCTATCCAATGTACGGCCGGAGAATAGGCGGGCTCTATTTTAGATTCTGTGGGCTGCCTGCCCTGTCCTGGTGGTCCTTTTTCTGGGTGACCCCCATCCGGTCGTAGCCAATCCGCTTCGCTCCCCGGCTGCCTCGAGGTCCCTCTTTTGGTCCATCCCTGCCCCTCCCTCCACCTCGCCTGATTGACCGCCATCCCCGTCCCGTTGAACTTTCCCATTACAGTAACTCCCTCTCTTTCCTTCGCAAGGTATCCGCCCAATTTGACTTTGGCCGTTTGCCGACGGTTTGAGAGTAGTCCGTTTCGATCGTTCTCTTGTCGCATCTTGCCTTCCTTCTTATATTTCTCAACCATGTGCTGTTATATGCATGGAATGTGAGGGAAGAGGAAAAAGGAGAAGCCATCTCTCCCTACCTCCCACTCTCAGCATGTGAGACAAGCGCGTGACACAACCCCCGACGCAGCCAAGAGAAGCCCGGACGAGGTCACGAAACCCACGGGCCAGACGGGCGCATCTCGTTTTGCTTACTACAAGTACTACTATGTCATTTTGGACATGTCTTCTTCTTTAGGTGAATGAATGTGAATGAGTAAGCCCGGCTCCGCAAGGCCGTTTCCGCCCGGCATCCGCGCGCGGTGGGCGACGGCTGATCCGTTCGTTTCTCCTCCTGGACACCACCTCGTCACATTGCCGATATACAACCGGTGGCAAGCTGGCAAGCTGACAAACAGGCCTCGCAGGGCTAATTTTCGGGCGGAGGGTGTGACCTCCTCCGTCTGTATAAACGAATATCCTGCCTGCCTAGAATGATCATTTAAGGGTACCACACAAAAGTTTGCAGGTGACAGGCTCACGCACGGCCAGAATTGTCTGTGGGCAAATGAGCGGGTGTGGCGTTTGTGTGTGGGTGCAATTTCAAGGCTGGAAAGGTGGGGGTAGCTTGGAAGCTAGCTCGTTGAAAGTGAAACAAGAAAATATCAGCGCGAGGACAACGACAACATGAAGGCTTGTCATGTTGTTTTCAATGACGTTGGACTATGGCTGACCATCTGAAGGCGACAAACAAATTACAAGACTGGCTCTTGTAATCACTATCTATCCTTCTGGATACCCTCCGTAGCTTCACCCCTCGTTTCCACGAAGATCATCTTGATGAAGATGGCCTCTTTCCTCCTGGCATCCCTCGTCAAGTTTCGCCTCCAGCAGCCGAAGCTATCTTACCACACTACCTAATCTGCTATTCTGAGGCTTACTAAGAAAGGAAGTTGACAATGATAATATGCTCGAGGTCCACCTGCTCGGAAGGGCAGCCGCCAGCGAAGGGGCCACACTCACTACGCGCTGCTAGCCCGAACGGTTCACTCCCGAACCCGATAGGTTCGTCATACTGCGGTGAAAAGGGGTAAAAAAAAATCACTGACGTTAGGTCCCTGTATTTTGCGGCCCCGGCGTAAGTTCTTGGGAGCCGCGCTGTTGATGAAAGTTTCGCCTCTTCAAATTCGGCCGCGAGAGAGTCGGCCCTCTGCGCTCCGTGCTCTCCTGACTCCGTGAGTGCTGCAACCGCAAGGAGAAAGACTGGATGACACCAGCTCCAACGATGTGCATTTAGTTTACTCCAGCAGGATGAGTTGGTTGGAAATCCCATGGTGCTGGTAGAAGGCAGCCCGGAAGCTGTAACGTTGCACTAGGGTGGGTGTTATCGCAACGCAGTGGCAAGCAAGGTCAAGCCCACCAAGTCCACCCCCATGCCCACGATATGTGTATCAACCAGCCATATGCTCGCATTGGGTGGCTTGGTTAGTATAGCCCGGAGCGATATGAACAGCGTCCCATGTCCGGAGCCGCATAGCTGATCGGGCATAAGCCGACGCTCTTGGACCGTATCCCGATGGTGTGGCGGTCTCTACAGAGTACTGATATTACATGCAGGAGAGAGCCATGAAGATATCTTTTACCATGGATCGAATGGTACCGCAATATGTTCACAAACTTAGCTTTGCACATGAATTTGTACTGTGACCTTTCTTGAATCGCTCACCTATTACTGGTGTCAGGCTGGGAAGAGCAAAGATTCGCGGCGCTCAGCTCTGCGTCGTGTTGAGTTTAGACGAGTTCTGGCCAGATGCACTCGGACTTGGGCAAGCGGTACGTGGTTTGACGGCTCAAAGAAATATCTTCAGGAAGCACAGGAAGAAACTCCCTTCTTTTGGCTCAACTCAAGCTCTATTGATTCCAAGAGTTCCATGAGGCTGGGCTTTGCTCCAGCAATGGCTCAGCGTCGTGTAAATAGCGTGCGGCAGTCAGACTTGGACCGTGAAACAGCAAACAGTCATCCAGTCGCCAGAGCATGTCTTCATGAACACCAGGATTGTCAGCCCCTATATCCCATGCTATGTGGAAGTGTGCAGTGCACTCATGATGGTTTGTACAATAACTAGCAATGATCACTCCCATCACCGAACTGTTTACATACTAAGATTGCACCTCCCATTTTTAGATCAGATTGCTTAGCCTGCTTTCAATAATGCAGTTATTTCCTAATGATCTTTAGGTTTTCCTGCTATTGATTTCGCACAGAACATACCTATTTGGGGTTTAGCTCAGGAATGCCAGCAGTACACCAGCCAGGAAACGAACCGAGAAGAAAGAATCTGCTAGATCTTGCGTCAATATTGATTTTGAAAGATACTGGGACTCTTTCATATAGCAATAATTGACGAAACTATCATCAGATGCCTGTAGTTTGGGTCCGAATCCCTTGCCGGCTGTGGCCGTCCGTGTACTACTAATTACCATGGAACTGGGGCTGGCCTTCCATGACACTGGCGGAGCTGAACTTGCTCTTGGGCTACTTCTTCATTTATCATGCTTTTTTCGTTTCTATTGTTTCTATCTGGTTTATGGCTTTGCTTTTTTACTAAAGTCAAATCAGGATGATCAATTCACAACTGTCGTCTGGGATGGCGTGGATGCTGGCAAGCACTAGCAGACCTGAGATTCGACGGTAAGCAACTCACTATTAGCCCGGTTATACAATGACTTTCATCTAGGCCAGCCTGGTACGAAACCATCAGAACAGAGAAAAGAACTGCAATGATTTTCAGATTGAGATATTCAGATGTTATCAATTTAGATCCCAAAGTTTACTAGCTTTCTAGTCATACTCAATGGGTGCTGCCTATTTTATTAATAGCAACCACTTCAGCCGAGCCCCCACTTTTGCTGACTTCTTGCCATCCCATCCTGTTGCACTTTGTTTTCCACGCCAATGACTGTTCATCACCACCACCACCACCACCAATCGCCAGGAAAAATGTTGCTAGGACAGAATCTCTGGTCAATCACGCGTCAAATTGGATCTGTCGGGCTATAGTCTTTGCGGCCATGGAGTTGGAAGGCAAGAAGCAGCCCAGCGAACTTATGGGGAGACTGAAGTCCGAGTCGCGACGCGACTCGGGTCATTCCGGGCTGTCGGACTGCTGCCCCCCGGCCATCCGCGCTGTGTTTAACACATGGGAGCTGCTCGAGGCCATACTTATCGACCTGTCGATGCGCGAACTCCTTACCCTCCAGCGCGTCTCAATCTCGTTCAGGGACGTGATCAGAAGCAGCACGCCCATACAACAGAAACTGTTTTTCGCGCCCGTCGCGCAGGGGACGACGGTATCGGGCGAAGAGACGGTGCCGAACCCGCTACTGATGGATATATTCCACCCGTTCTACGACGACGTTCTTCCCTTTGGTCCCGCTGTCAAGGCAGACATGTTCACCAGCCTCCGCGCGTCGCCGGGACGCGGTCTGCCATTAGGTAGTGCAGCGAAAGCCAAGCAACGGAAGGAGGAGGCGCTTAATCGACGCGGCGCCAGCTGGCGCTCCATGCTCGTGTCGCAGCCGCCTCCGCGACGGCTCAAGTACATCAACCGAGTACTGGGCCGCAAGGGGAGGCTCGTGGTGATCTCGCGGGACGCGCCGGTCCTCATGGGCGCCGTTTACGACATGGCGTACTACGCGTTGTGGCGCACGAGCGGGGTGCGGGTGCACTGGCAGTACTACGCGCAGATCTTTGACGAGCGGGGGCTGCCGCTCCTGCACGGGACGATCGGCCTCGAGACGCCCGGGGGCGCCCCGGGGTTTCTGGATATCTGCGTCGAGGAGAACGAGGCGTGCGCATCGGCCGCGGCGGTGCCGCACCCCGCCCAGCTCGCTCCGAGATGGAACGAAAGCACTCTCGCCAGGCTAACGCGGCTGGTTGACCGGACGTCACAGCCCGTCAGGGATGAGCCGAGATGCCAGTACCTGCAGTCAGAGGACTACGACCGAGATGCTGTGGCGGATGCCGTCTTACCAGAGGGCGCGGGGATCGCAGATGTAGAGGAAATCTTCACGCTTGCCGGTCGAATGAGCCCTGTTTTTCATGGCTACGTCGGTAACCCCTACCGCTTAGGCAATTGTGGGATGTGAATGTTATTCGTTGGCCTACTACACGGTGCTGGGATTCGTAATTGCAACGCAAAATGATTTCTTTCGTGAGTCTTGGCGGTGCAGTGGTGACGAAAGCGGGGAAGGGCAACGATTCCAAAATGGTTCCGTTTGCCATTTTTTAAACCTACGTTTGGGATATCCAGATAGATACCCCCTCAGCCTGTCGGAAGTAATGTCCACGTCTCTAGAAGAAAATACTGATCTATGCTGGAAGTGCCAGGCCCTTCTCTGCGGGGAATGCCCCGAGAGCCTTGTGATGCACAAGGGCAAATACAATCTGAGGTTGTTTACAAACGATCCACTATATGCGACAGTCTCAAGCGGATGCAAACTTTGCCTTCATTTATTGAATTCGTTGAGTATCGCGGAAAGGGCCACATTACAGCAATGGACAAAGGAGAAACAGGAACGGAATTTGACTGGTAACATCCAATATGAGCTTCGCATGTTCCGCCGTTATGGGGAACATGCGTTTCCTGCAACCTTCTTGAAGGTATTCCCGGGGAACAGCACGGATCGTGAGTTGACATCATCGTCTCTCACTCTGTTCCCTGAGATTGGTAATAGCCAAAACTACCAGCGTTGTTGGAGATGAATATTTCTAACAACAGTGCCTGGAACGTTTCCATTTGCAAACCGTGGAGAAATCCATGGCAGCAGGCACTCTGGCCCGAGCAGGACTTTAGGGGCCAGCTGGTTGGATCGGTGTGTAAAGACACACGAAACATGCAATGCCAATGAGAGAACAACTCGGCCAACGCGCATCATTGATTGCACCTCAGGAAACCCAATACTGTTAGTGGTTCAAGACGACATTCCTCCTTTCTTGTATGCTACAATGAGCCATTGCTGGGGCGCTCATATGCCCTTGCGGCTGGTGTCTCTACACCGCACCGAGTTGGTCATGGGCCTCCGTGACCGGGCGAATTTACCCGAATTATCACACCGAGGGCCGCGACATTGTCCTGGAGATCCAAGAAGCCAGGACCCAGCTTGTTTGCAAACAAACTTCACCTGACTCTGAGGCTGAGTTTGAAAGGGTTGGCCGGTTTTCTATTGCTGCAGAAACAGAGATTTATGAACTGTTCCAAGCTGTTGCCGCCAACACACCACCGGCTCCCGGGAGTATGGGACTACAGAAGGTTGCAGTAAAGAATGGGGACCACAGCTGGAGTTCACGCTCGTTTGATTCTTCTTTTTAGCTCATTTCCCGTATTCTTAGGTAAAGTACATTATGTTTCTACTACAACCACTTCATAAACGACGATAGAGCGCTCAGGGGCCCGATGTGCGCCACATACCCATCCGGCCTGATATAAGCGTAGCCAGGTCCGTCCTCAAAGCCATATCGTTCGTGCAGAACACCATCTGCGTCCAGATAGCAGCTACCCCTCGACGGCGACGACAGTCTATCGCCATCTGACGAGGGCCCGGCGACCAGAATGTGTACCAGAGCGGCACTCCCTGAGTTCCCATTTTGGAATGTTTCGGCTGCCTGCCGCAGGTCGTTCACTGACGCTGCCCCCGCCGACTTGGCTCCGGAGAACAAGAGAAGATGGTGCTTATCGGGTACAAAGAGCTGTTGAAGTCGCATCCCCTCCCTCTGCTTTGTCAAATTTCCCTCCCCTTCGTTCTCCCCGAATTCCACAACCGGCCCATCCGGGGCCCTATCCCCGCCCAACATGGGACCCGAGAAGCCCTCGGCCGTGCCGACGATGGAGCTACGTCGGTACCGCACGCCGAGCTGGGAAAGGAAGCGGAAGTTGCGGTTGCGGCGCGCCTCGTCACCGAGGAGGTAGGGCAGGACCCAGGGGGCCACGAGGTTTCGGAAGAAAAGCCAGAGCCAACCCTGCGACGCCACCACGTTGAACAGGTAGTCCGACGACCCCAAGATCCGCAGGCCGATGGGGCGGCGCTCCTCGTTGTACGTGTCGAGGAAGGCGTCGGGCTGCTCGCCGCGGAGGACGCTGGTGAGCTTCCAGCCGAGGTTGACGGAGTCTTGGACTGGACAAGCGGTTAGCAGCATGACGCAAAGGGTGATGGAATGGTTGAAGAAGACTTACTGCCGGTGTTCATCCCCTGACCGCCAGCCGGAGAGTGAATATGCGCCGCATCCCCCGCTAGAAACAAGCGCCCATCGCGGTAGTTGGTAGAGACGCGATGATGCAGCTTGAAGCGCGCCAGCCAGATGGGATCATAGATCTCCCCGCCGCCGTCGGGGACCATGTAGTCGAGCCAGTCCTGGAAGTCCTTGAGGACGGGCTCGTCCGTGGCGGGGACGCCTGGTCGGGACGCCACCAGTCGTACGACGTCGTTACCAAGCGGGAAGACGAGCAGCAGCCCGTAGCGCATGCAGATACGGAAGCGGTCGCGCGACATGCTCGAGTTGCGCAGGTGCGCGTCGCACAGGATGAAGTCCTGCGGGTACGCGTCGCCCTCGAACCGGACCGAAGTTGCGTGCCGCACGATGCTGTGCGCGCCGTCGGCGCCGACGACGTACTTGGCGCGGATCGTCTCTTCGTCTTCATGTGTGCCGTTGGTGGCGTCATCGCTGTCGTCGACTTTGGTGGATGCTGACATGGTCGATGATGCCGAGGACGAAGGTGGCGAAGACGATGAGCTCTTTCTTAGGATCACCGTCACGCCGTCGGCGTCTTGCTTGATCGACGTCGCCTCGATCCCGAACTCGACGGAGCGGCCGTATCGATTGGCAAGGCATTCAGCTAGGAAGCCCTCCGTCAGGCTCTGGGGCGCAAGGATCGTATGAGGGAAGGCTGAGTCGCGGGTTGCCGTGACGCCGCCCAGGTCGACGTTGACTGTCTTCTTGCCGTTGACGAAGATGGCGCCGCCCAGGTTGGCGTTGCCGCGCTCGATCAGACGCTCGACGGGGCCGTGTCGGGCCATGACCTCGAGGCTGCGGGGCTGCACGGCGAGGGCCTTTGACTTGTCAGACCGCTGGGGGATCTTGTCCACGATGCGGAACGGGATACCCTGCGCAGCCAGCTCGAGGGCCATGGTAGTGCCCGTAGGCCCGCTGCCGATGATCAGAACGTCTGTGGAGGAGGTGGTGGTTTGGGTCATGATAATGGCAATGGTGGCAAATGTATGTGAATAGCTTCTTCTAGTGTGCGATCTTATCTTAACAGGAACTGTCTTGGAGACTTATCATGTCTTGCATACGGACCAAGAGGAATTCATTCATGACGCTTGTTTGTGTCCTACTTATACTTACTTTCCTTCTACAGCGCGTCGATGGCAACCTACATTGCTCCGTTTCGATTGAATTTCAGCTCTCGCGAGCCCAGATCTTCAAGTCGTCGCCGACGACGAGTTGTGCATTAGCTAGCGACATAGCTTAGGTGGGAACACTAGTCGGCGGTTCGAGCTTCACGCGCCCCGACCTGCCGGCATATGTCTTTAACAATAGAATCCGGCGCTGCGCGGGAGTCGCATAAATCAGCTGCGAAGTGCGTGAGGCCCATTTTTCCAGAGAGGGTGAGAGGGTGGTGGGTGATATGTGTGACGCCGGCTCTACGACTCAAGAGCCTCTGGCATTGCATCACTGACACGCCAATGCGGGGGCACCACCCTTCTTGGGCTCGCTCGTCGCTCCCGTGTAGCACTGTAGTGGCAGTCTGGCGCAGGCTATATTGTGTCATCCGCGATGCAGGTTGACCGGTTCCCTGCTGTGATTGGTATTGGCAAGGTAGTCATGGAGAGTCGCGATCCCGAAAGATTTTCTCGGGCTTCGACATGGTCCGATCAAGCTTCCGTTTCACGGCCCCGATTAGGACGCATTGCGTCTCGGTCGGCAGACAAGTCATCGAGTTTGTTTATGGAAAGAAAGACGACGCGCGAGATGGACGTCGACGTCTTTGAGTTGACGCAACAGCCGGAAGGTGCCGAGAACAATGTGCAGGACGTCGAGGAGGAAATAAGGTTGCCAAGTTCCTCAAGTTAGCGCGCTCAGCTCACAGTGGTTTGGACGATGCCTTTTCTTTTCTGCACGAGTGCGTTCCTATTCGAGACCCTGCATCACCCAAAGGAGAAAACGAACCAGAAGGACAGGTCCTCTTGATGACGCTCATGATGTTCAATCAGTATCGGTTATCGCCGAAAACGCTTAGGTCATCATCACACCATTTCTCCGAACCTCCAAGCTTTGTAGACATGGCGCTTTCAACAGTCGTAATTACGGATTGGGGATGGTTATCCCCGTGGGTATCTTGGGCAAAGTAAACACAGAGAACTGGCGGCTGCCTTCAGACCAAATCAATGTTGATGCCTGGCGGCGTTAACGGCGCAACATCCACCATGACGTCCCCATATAAAATGGCGGATGCATGCCAGATAGGTATATGCCAGATCGTACAAGACTAGAAACCACTTGCACCCATCCACTACATACACCTGCTGAATCGCTTGATATATAGCAACACACAATCGACATGTCCAACTATCTGATCACCGGTACCTCTCGGGGCCTCGGCCTGTGTCTGGTCAAGGAGCTCCTGAGGAGACCCGCGACCAGCGTCGGCCTCATCTTCGCCACTACGCGCAGCATTCCCACGCCGGCCCTTCAGAGAGTAATTGATGAGTCTTCTGGTCGTGTCATCAATGTCATCGTGAACCCCGCCGACATGCAAAGCGTCAAAGCGGCTCTGTCGGCCGTGGAGAAGCACCTCAACGGCGCTGGCCTCGATGTCCTCATCAACAACGTTGGCGTGTTACCTATCAGCAATGGGATCAAGAACATGTGGGTAAAACCTCTCGTCGCGGAGCAACCAAACTACTTATCTATCCAAATATGGACCCTGGGACTGACACCAGGGTGAACTTGCCGCTCAAACTATATAGGGATAACCTCGTCGAGGCCTTTAACGTCAACGTGATGAGTGCGCAGAACATGACCACCGTCTTTCTGCCCCTGATCGAGAAGGGGAAGCTGAAGAAGGTCGCCAACATCTCGTCGACCGTCAGTTCCTTCGCCTACCAGGACGTTTTCGGCCGGGTGCCCGCGCCGGCTTACAAGATCACCAAGGCCGCGCTCAACATGCTCACGCTGCAGTGGGGTCTGGAGTACCGCGACAAGGGGTTCACCATCTTCGGCGTCTCTCCAGGTGTAAGTGCCTCTTTTCCTCTCTCTCTCCTTCGAATATCTCTCCAACCCGAATGTTTGCTTTTTGAATTATAGCGAATGAGAGGCAGGAGACGAGATTATATGATGGTGGCTGACTGAATTCCGATTGCTAGTGGCTCAAGACGGAACTGGGTGGCGAAGGTGCCAACCTGGAACCCGAGCAGGGCGCCGAGGCCACCATGAAAGTGATAGATACGGCTGGGGAGGGGGAGGTGGGAAAGATGCTGAATATTCACATGCCAGGCTTTGGAGAAGGGCATGGTGATTTCTACCAGGGCGGAGCGGTCCCCTGGTGAGGATCGAAGATGAGCATGCCACCTCCTCGCAGCACGCGCGACCCTGAGAGCCCAGATCTGGCAATCGGCTTGGTACCAACCAAAGTCTATTCCAAGGAGTCTGAAAAAGTATCCAAATTAAGTCGCGGGAGCGAAGTTGAAGGTTGAGGATACGCCTATGATATGCATCGATAACTCGCTCGTTCTGTGTTTTGATTGATGATGAATTTGGATGTCCACGCTCCAGCCCAGAAAAGACAAGTAGTCCAATATGACGATGCTGAGTCCTAACCACAACCTGAATTGAATTCCCATGGGGGGATTCTGTGCGAGTCGGATCGTGCGTGGTGGCTTTGAGGCAGCCTTTCCGGCCACATTGTCATTGGGCTCAAGGGTCGCAGCTGGAAAACTCACGCGATTCGCAGTTTTACCTAAACCTTTTGGGCGCAGCCAGACTTCTACTCCGACCGCCAGGTATGGCGGACAAGCCAGCGGTTGTTCTGGACATGGTGACACGAGACAGAAATGAATGGCAGTTCCTCGGGAGTGACTGAGTCGTAACTTTTCTTATACGCCGTAAACAAGGTTCGAATGGCTGTCGGGGCGAGGCCCTGCACTACGACACAGGATTGCACTCGTGCAATTCATGATGCTCAAAGCCTGTTCTGGGTGTCTATCATTTGCGCGTGTCATATCAGCTGCTGTGCGTCTTGTTTTCGCGATACCCATTGCTAATGTAATCTGTGCCGGGGTTCACACACTGCCTGGCACAAGAAGAACGCATGAGGTAATGAGAGCGGCATCATGTGAACATGGAAGTCATACTGAGATGCATCATGATTTCGGTTTCAATTCACTCGCCTATCATACAGCCCAGCCCAGTAACGCATCCAGTGTGAAATATCTGGTGGAAAAGGAGATCAATGAGAAGAAGGGAGAAAGCGGATCGCGCCTGCCAGCCCGAGCTGTCTAAGTTGATAACTTTTCTAGAACCGACCCGAACTCCAGACCCGAACTTTTAAATAATAAGGAAACCCCAACTCTCATCTCCTCGTTCTCCTCCGTCTTCTTTCTCGACGCCGTCGCTCTCGACTTCATATCCCAAATGTATCGCGCCCCTTTCTCCCCGCATAGGGAAACCATACAGCATGCGATGGGAGCCACTTGATCAATTGAGGGATATTGGAGGAGGAAGAAGAGCGAGTGTAATAGCCATCCACGCTTTGCTTGTCTGAGCTCAAAGGTGGTGGTGAGAGTGGTGGTACACCTTCTTCCCACCTGCACCGCTGCTGCTCGCCGACGAGGCCCCCTGAGTCTGGCCGCCCTCGCCACCCCTCGTCGCCGTCAGCCAGCCGGAGCAGGCTTCCCGACGACCGGGCGTCACGGCGCCGGCCGATGTCGAGGTGGTCGCAACCGCCGAGGCCGGGATTCCGTGGCTTTGCGGCATGTTGTGGATGACTTGAATGGGCAGATAGAATAGACGAGAGCAGTGTCTCGGTTATCAGAATGTCGATCGTCGCGAAGGATCGACTTTGTGTTGGCGAATGGTAGGGGACTTGGGTTAGACGTCAAGTCTTATTGATCTGCTGCCCTTGGGTACAGTGTGCTAGGTCTTGATGACTGACGAAGTAACTATAATAAGCCGTGTACGTACGTTGGTGATATGTTGAGATTGATAAGTTCGCAGTATCAGACGGGAGAGGAACACCGCTATGGGGGACAAGCTTTCCACGATAGGGAAGGAGAAGACGACAACTCATAACTGTCTTTATACCAATCCAGTCATCGCCCACCTCTATCTTATCACACAACGTGGTCATCATCATAATCATCATCATCCGCCACAACGCCCATGATGATCATCCATAGGGTCCAGCCCCCTTCTCAAGCACCACCAACACCCACCCATCCAATCTCAACTCGAACCTGCCTTTTCAGGCAAACAGGCAAACGAAACAAGGCAGTCGGGCTCAGACACGCCTCGGCTCGGCGTGGGTATGGGCGAATAGGAGGGGCCGACGAGAGGGCTTTTACCCTTCTCATCTCCTCGCGCGCATGTGTGTAGCAACAGCCCCCAGGGCTGAGTCAGCTTCCAGAACCATTCTGTTCAACACACACACCGGTGAACAAATGTGACAGTATCAGTTCACCCAATCGCTCGGCGCCATCATATCGCGTGGTTTCGCCGGGGCAGTGGAGAGAAACGTGTCAGGGGCTGACGAGTTCTGTGCGTGGGGGGGTTAGGCTACCATCAGGGCATCAGTTTCACTTTACATAAGGCTGAGGTCATACAGGCAGAAAGGAAGGGAGTCTTGGCAAGCAGCTTTGCTTTCGGGGTTCAATGAAGCGGTGAAGGTACGTCTGTCTGCCACAGGAAACTGAGCTGTCCAAGCTGGGTTGCGAACGAGCGGGGGGTTGGAAGTAAGCATTTACAGTACAGGCAGCGGCACGGAAGAAGGGGCTCCTCTTGGTCCGCCATGGTTCGCATCTGACATGCATAAACTATTTGACTTATCCTACATACAGCTTGACAGCAGTTCCAGCAATGACTCAGGGGTGCTGCCCGGCACAAAGAACAGCAGAGCAGATCAACACCACCATTGCAACGCACACACATGGCACTGTCAAACAGAAGCTTACGTACATCCATCCCCCAGCGTTGGGAAAAAGACCGAGGTCATGCATTTCATTTCATTTCATCGCATTGTATTACAATCCTGCTTCTTCTCTTCTCGTCGGTGGCTTAGCGAAAGGTGCTAACCCCCACCGTCAAGTAAGTACATGCTATGTGTGACAATCAACAATGCTAAAACTTATAGAGGGAATGGCGCCTGGAACGCCGTTGAGGGGTGGCTACAGACCAACCACACCCCCTTTCCCATAATCTATGAGAAAGATACTTGCCGCCATATGATTTCCATCCCCCATACCATACCAACAAACGCCATGTACTTTCGTTCTCTTCTTCATACATAAACAAATTCAAAGTCGAATACATGTGCTACCCAAAAGATGGCTCCGCACGCACAGTATATGCAGGCCCCTAAAATCCAAAAAAAAACCTTTATACGGGGGACCATTCTGTTGTGAAACGTGAAGCCCGTATATCTCACCCATCCAGCCCATTGTACGCCAGGAAAAAGCTCCGACGAAGAGGCTACACCGTGTCTGCCTAAGAGCGCCACCGGTTCTCCTCAATCAACCGCCCATTGCTCCCACCGGCACCCACAGCCTGCCTTCCGTTGTCTCTCGCCGACCCATATAACATCTCCATCAGTTTTCCCTTCTGCCGCGCCCGCACGCCCTCGAGATAGCCCCCGACCTCCTCGAGCCCCTTGATCTGGTCGTCGATGGTCAGGGTACTTGAGTTGACGCTGCGCACGAGGGGGCTGACGAGCTTGCGCCGGAGGCTCTCGAGGTTGGCCTTGAGCGTCAGGAGTCGACCGTTGTGCTCCACCAGGACGCCCTTGTTGCGCACCGTCTTCTCGCGCACGTTCTGCAGCAGCTGTCGGTTCTGCTCGTACTTGCGGATCTCTCCCGCGTTGGGGCCCAGCAGCCGCGTCCACAGCGACGACAGCAGGTCCGCGTGCCGATCGTCCTGCAGCGATGACTCGCGCACCACCGTCCGGCCCAGGTTGAGAAACTGCCGGTCGATGGCCTCGAACAGCCCGAAGAGCGCCAGGCTGTGCTGCAACTCATTGTTGATCGCGTCCTCGAGCACGCTGAGAAACTCGGTAAAGGTGCGCTGCAGCGTCGCGCGCGTGCGCTGGGGCGCGCTCATGCCGAAGACTGAGCTCACGGCATGGCCAAGCCTTGTGGGCGCACCACTTGCATCTTCCAGTACGCCCGCATTGCAGAGTAGGTTGTGAATGTTGGCAAATGCGGTGGCCAAGGGCGGATTGGGCACCGATTGGAGCTGACCCAACTCGCGGCGAGCCCAATCCATGACGAGGAGAATGCCGTCGACATCACCGTCGACATTGGCAAAGAACTTGGTAAGTTCGATGGCCAGCGTCTTGAGAGAATCGCTGAGCTCATCGAGGGACTTCACAATAGTGGGGGCGCTCGTCATATTAGAACTGCGCACGCTCTCGCCGAGGTCCCAGACCGCCACACCGGTCGCTTGTAGATCGCCGACTTGTGACACGCCATTTTCAGAGTAGTAGATAAGAGGTTCGAAGGAACGAGCGAGGCCGGCGACCTTCACTAGATCAGGAACCGGACGCTGGTTCGCAGGCGCAAAGAGATTGCGCATGGCTGCTATTGAGAGTGAAGCGACAAGCGTCGCCAGAATGAGATTCGCCCAAGAGCTAGTAATGAATCCGAACTTGGTGCGCATGAATTTGATGGCTGATTCTATGGGTTCGGTGCGCTGCTGTATGTCTGCGCGCACAGCGAAACGTATATCTGAACTCATCATGAGCTTCATAGTCAATACGACTTGTCGCATCGGCTCAAGAACTTACAATTGTCTTTCGCAGTGTCTGGCGACATGGATGCCATCATGCGTTGACGATGCGCATCGTTCTTGATGCTTTTCATAGGTGAACTGCTTATTGACTTCAACTTGACCAGAGTGTCATCCTCGTCGGCAGCGCCGGGCTCTGGCGTCCGACCTTTCTCGGGACTGAGCGACCCCGTAGGCAGGCGGGTGCGAATGGCGCGCCGTAACACATCGTCGTTTTCGGCGACGTCCTCGTCGTCGATAAGTCCATCATCGTAATGATGCTGTTGATGCCAATCCGGGCGACCAAAGCCGAGGCCCATGGGGCCGCCGTCGGACTTGCGCCAGCTGCCGAAATCGCGATCACCGTTTCCCATCCGCCGCCAGGCCGGGGGACTGTAGCCGCCGCCAGAAAGAGACGACGCCGCGTCCATTAGATCGCTGGTCACGCTCTCCTGATCGAGATCGTCGGTGTGCATCGACGACTGGGCGAACCCCGAGCGATGCGACGGGTACCGGACGAAGGACGGCGGCAGCGTCGGAGGCGGAGTGGGAAGCGCGTGGAAGTCGTCGAGAGAGGCGTCGACTTGGTGAGGATCGTAGGTCGTCATCTCCCGTGATTTCGCGGACACGGACATCCGAAGTCGAGTAGTGGTGTTTCTTGCTGGTGGATTTGCTGGAGCTGCGCCGGGACGGCGAGGGGGTGGTGGTGGAAGAGGGGCCGGAGAAGAAGCGTTTCAGGCCGCTGCGCTTGGGGGTGGTGACGGGATCGGGGTCGTTGTGGGCAAAGTCGGTGATTTGGAGAAGAGGATGGTCCTGCTGGGGCAAAGCAGGGAGAGCCTTTTGTCTCCTGCTGGAGCGCCGCTCGCGGTCATGCAACCTGGGGGGAGTTGTTGGTGCTGGTGTTTGGGCGTGGACTCGAGGCGCAAACAAGCTCAAGCGGGGAATCGGGAGGATACTGGGCAAGCGCAACAACGAGGGGATGGGGAGGCCACCGCCGATGATCAGATAGAAGACCAAGAAGACAAAAGCCAGGACACAACAGGTGATGAAGGTACTGGGCGCAATCGATACATTCAATAGTGTGAAGTGCACGTGATTGTGGACAGAGATCAGCGACATTGAACCTGGGGACCAGAAATGCGCAGCTCTGGTAGTGGCGGTGATTTGAGACCCTTGGCTGCGCTTGTATAGTCAATCCGATAAGACGGCCGGCAGGTCGGAGAGTCTCATTTGTGACGGGATGAGACGGGGTAACGAAAGGTAAGCGGAAACCTAACTCCAAGGCAATGCCTATGTAGAGAATCAGGTGATGACAGCTAGTGGAGAGAGGGAGAGTGAGAGAGACGGTTTCAGCAGACTCTCGACCTTTCTCTATTGGGCAGCGATAAGGACGGGATGGATAAGTTGCGATGGAACTGGGGAAAGCTGGGCGCACTGGGGGAGGATACGGAGGAGGAGACTGAGGATACTGGTGGTACTGGTCGCTTACACACACACACACACAGGTACGGTATGTAGTAGTAGTAGTAGTAGTAGAAAGATGTATGTAGGGCAGGTATGAAGTACGTAGGGAAAGGGTTGATGCAGATTGAAATCGAAGAGGTTGGTGAATCTTGCTGGGATGCGGGCAGCGGGAGGGTGGTGTGGTGCTTGTCTTAGCCAGGCTTGTTCCAGCCAATCGTTTGCTCCCGAACAAGTAACCATCCCAGACCATCCCCAAGCCAATGTAAGGGCTGTCCCTGTTCGACTCCCTGTCGACGAGCAAGGGGGTTGTGGCCTGCCTACTGTACATAGACTGAGGAGAGGGAGACAAGAGACAAGCAGCCCTGCTGTGGAATTCAGGTCGACTAATAATAATAACCCAACGCAGATGAACTGGGCTTTACATTTTGTATGTGAGGGGTGCTTTCGACTGGTGCGGTGCAGTATACACATACCTACCTTACCTTGCCTTGCTTTACCGACTCACCCACATACATATTTGACGTGCGGTGCGGGCGGGACATGGGCGGCATGCATGAGCATCTAGAGTACTCGGTAGAACTAGGCGTGTGCTACTGCGCTCTACCTAGTAGTAGGTTTAGAAGATATGTATCCATTATTGATCAATGCTTTCTCGCCTCGCTCTCTCTCTCCCCTAGGTTAGCTTTCCCCTCCACACTTCTCTTCTCTTCTGCGAGTGTTGTATTCCCATCTCTATCTGTCTACTTACATATATATGTAGCTGCCGTTGCCATACCATTTCTATATGGTTCATGATATGATATTCTTTATCGAATGAGGAATTCCCTTTTTCATGCAACCTCTTTAACCAGAACACGCCACGGAAGCGTCGAGTTATTAGGGAATGACTGCAATTACCCCGCCTTGCCCGCCAGTCCGCCTGCAACGTCGCGTTTCTGCTCCATATTTCTCCATCCTCCATCGGCCCACCATTGGTTGATCTCGTCTAGCGCCATCAGCAATTGGAAACACCTTCAATGCGGCAATCCAGCAATCCAATCAGGCGTGGCCACCAGAGACTGTTGTTTACATTGTTCAAAGTACACCAACCCGACCAGATCAGGTCAGTTCGCCAACCAAGTGACTTCATCTCAATACTGTGTGTGCTTCACCAATCGAAATCGTCATGAGGTATCGTAAGGTACATACATCTAAGCAAGTTTAATACAACAAACTTCAACCCAATCCTGCATTCCCCTTCCAATGGTCCTGTCGCAAATGCCATGTCCCTAGCATTGAATGCTTGCTGCCGGGACAACTCCGGCGCCCAAAAATCACACTGGCCAGCAAAAAGCCTGGATAAGAAAAGAAATGTTCCCTTCTCCGCGCCTACCAACAAGGACCAGGCCGGGGAAGCCGTGTCGTATCACGTCTTGTCTCCGTGGGTGAAATTACTTCTAATCAACTCTCGCCATCTGGAGACTACGAGCCGACGGGTTGGAAAGGTTGTTGATTTGTCGCGTTGGCGGCGGCTGGTACTTGCTCTTTTTACGCAGCCGTTTGCGAGCCACCATGACGGGCACCGAGCTCTTGGTAACTAGGTAGTTCGAAAATGATCCCAGAAGAGTGCTGCCACGACGTTAGCCAATCTCGACTTCGGCACTTGATTCGCGTGAAACACAATAGATAGCCACTTACCCTTTGAGCGCGCTACGTCCACGGCTTCCAAGAATGACGAGTGTGGGGTTGACCAGGTCGATGACTTCCGTGATGAGATGCTTGGGACTCTTGCAGTGAATGCATTCCACTATCACGCGCACTTGCAACTGAGTCTTGCGCAGCAACTTGGAAACCCGGTCCGTAATATCCAGCGCCGCCCGTTCCCTTTCCTCTTCCATCCTCGACTTCCCACGCCACGAAGGCGCCGGTGAAGGGTTGGCACTAGCGCTCGGAGACTTCATGTACGGCCGTGCAAAATTGAACGGACTTGGGCTAGGTGCCTGCGATGATGGGAGCTTGGGACTCTTGGCCATGGCATTGATCGCCGCCGCTTGTTCTCTCATCGACTTGGGATCGTCGGGAACTTGGTTGTTCCCGTTGTCCAGGTTCCCAGTCGCCTCCTCGTCCATGCAGTAGATGGCTATCAGCGTGTCTCCATCCCTGAGGACGGTTCCCACGGCCCATTCAAGAGCGTGCGTCGATTCGTCACTGAGGTCTGTTGCCACGAGATACTTCCGAAGACGTCGATGTTCGTCTTCGGCGTCCCGTTGAATGCGCACGTATTCACCCCGGTATATTATACGGATAGACCTGTGCGCATCAGGGTTGGAAATAACCGGCGTCAAAGAAACCTGCAAGTTTTGCGCCGCCTTGATTGCATGTACGTCCTCGTCCTCTTGGTCCTGGTTAGGCGTTTGCTGCCCAGAAACAGGTTCCTGATCGAAGCTCGTAGCAGGATGGATACCTTGCTTGCTGGGTTTAGTCGGCTTGCCTCCTCCCGGGCCCGTGACCGTAATCGCAGGTTCAAACAGAGACCTGTACTGTGGCTGAGCGGCAATTTGCTTTCCTGCAGGTTTGGTTAGTACTCAAGTGTGCAAAGACGATTGGGGTGGCTTGTGTCCCTACGCTCATCTTCTGCTGCCGCCAAAAGACTTTTGGCGTCCTTGCCTTCACTTCCTTCACTTTTGCCATTCCTATCGGCTCTTGTTGTCAGCTTGCGACCACGCCCGTCCTCTTCATCACTGGTGTTGGAACCGTCGTCGTCGCTATCGTCGTCGGTCAAAATCTCTCCATATGGACTCATGTTGGTCTTGGCTAAACGGCCATGACTCTCTGCTTCCGCCTTCTTGCGAGCATACGAGGACAGATTGGAGCCACCGTATGCAAGACTGGCATCCGAGAGCCTACGATAGGCTAAGCTCATATCGATGGCTTGACCATCCCTATCCAGTACCACATTTCCTTGTGACTGGCCTTTCGCTCCCGAGTTTCCGCCGAGTAAAGTCCCACCAGGCGAATTAGATCGCATGGCAAAGCGATTAGTGGGGGATTTTGACTTGTTCTTTCCTTTGAGGGAAAACGGTTTCCGCCCTTCACCAGGAAGCACAAGATTCGACAGATCTGCGCCCCGTAGAGCTTCTCCAATAGAGCTGGAACGTGGGACAGAAGGCCCTGCTCGCCTGACGGGCTGTGTTTGGCCAACATTTGTCGCGTAGATGTCGGAAAACTGATATGCAGTAGTAATGTCGTTTGGCCTTGACATTGCAAGGGACCGTGGGCCGAAGTTCACTGCTGGCTTGGAAGCAGCGTCCGAGGCGCTTCTGTGGTGGACGCCACTCGTGTAGGGAGCCCTATGAGTTGAGAGCGTTGGCGACGTATGGGTGCTGGATGGTCTCGGAGACCGTGATGTAGACGGTGGCGGGGTTCCGACATCCAGCATGCTTCGTACGGGGACCGCGGCTGGTGTATCCACGTCCAGCATGCTGCGAAATGCAGGCTGCGGAGGGCTTCTGGTACTTCCATTGCCGGTGGATGGCACGCCTTCGTTAACGACGTCGAGCATGCTCCGGACGGGCGAGCGTGGGCTCATGTAGGGCGAGGGAGATCGGGCTGCCGCAGTCGGGCCGCGAGATTGTTGCATAATCAGGTTCTCGATTTCCTGGCGCTCCTCCTCGAGAGCCGCCTCCAGCGACATGGTCATTCGCCCAGCCATACTGAAGGAGAATGAGGTTGACGCCTGGGAATAAGAGGGGTTTGTCGAGGACGAACTGAGTTGAGCCGGTCGGTATATCAAGTGGTGCTTGTTTGCTTTGCGGCCAAATGGGGGGTGTCGTCGTATGCACAGGACGCAAATAAGGTTTTTTTTTTCTCTTCTATTTTTCTTTTGTCTATTCAGACGGGCCTAATCAATAGGATTGGAATGTATCTCAGCGCCAAGACTGGTGGCAAAGCAGGGCGCTATCGTGGGATTATGGTCGGACGTCGTCGATGCAAACGAGCCAGCAGCATATTGCGTTCTTCGTAGTTCCGTTGACTGACCGCGATCGTTGCGCCGCTGGAGTTCAGCTCATGGCTCAACCTCGAGGAAGAAGAGGGGGGCGACAAGACGGGGCAGAACAATCGATGACCGGGCGCTGGGGATTGTTGGTTGCCGAGAGCCGACTCAGTGGCACACAGATCAGATATGAGGAGAAAGGGAGGGATGATGACCCGGGAGGGAATTTATCTCAAGAACAATGACAGGAGGCCTCGACTTGCCAAGACCATTAGAGGAAAAAGACGTGGTAGGATTAGTGACCTTGTGATAGAGCGGGGGGATTGGCTTCCCACACGTCTTGGGCGGCTTGGGTCTGGACTGATGGATTCGTCCGCAACGGGGTGGAGTAAGACGTATGTAGCCGGTTTCTTGGCCTTTTCCGTCGTTCGGCTATGGCTGTAAGAACCTGGTCGGTTATTTCTATTGAATTGTGTGTTTGTCGGGAGAAATCAATCCTCTTTGTCGTCGCAGGATGATTGATCAAAATATGCAGTACCAATACACCACAAACTAGCAAGATGTCGCAAGGTCGCAAGTAGGTAGTGTTGCTGTAACCTAGCGGCGTCCAAAAAAATAAAGTCGGGGGCAGGTGAGGTTGATGGGTTATGTAGCTTGGCTGGAGATGGTGTGTGGTATTCCGTTGCCGGCAAGAAGAAAATAGGCAGCGGTCGGGTTTAAATTGAATGCAGCCAAGTATACAATCTAGCGGGAAGGAGACGAGGAGATCATGAATGACTACATATCAAGAGGTAGTGACTGACTGCGATTGCAGCGTACCCCTACAATGAGTTGAGGGTGAAAATACAACAACATCCTTCCACACTGACGCTTCCCTCAGTCAGCTTGAATCGGGCATTTTCTATGCAGGCTTCCATGCCATGTTTCTAGCAAGCAACGTTCATCTAGCGCTCCAAGCTTCCGCATATCCCCCTTACATTCTTGTGATTCTTTTCCCGTACACTTTTCCAATGGCTGGGCATAATGGGTGCATATGGGCTTGACCATTGGCTTTCGGCGTCTCTCGCGCCAACGGTGTACCGTTGCTGTGGCTGTCCGCCATCTCTTCCCCCTTGTCACCGCCGGGTCGGCCGTTGTTTGTTGGGCAAAATGCAGTAGTCTGGTACTACATTGTCCGACTAAAAGAAAGACCAAGACCAAAACCAAGAGGGTTGCAGGTGGGGGGAAGGGGGGAAAGGAGAGAATATTGAAAGTGAAAGATACGACGTAGAAAGTCAACGGGGCATCCAAACAGCAGAGCCCAAGGAAGAGTTCACAAGAGCTCGCGTGCCCTGCTATCACATAACAAAACCCTGCTCAGGTACGAGTAGCGTAGCCAAACCCTAAAAGACTCGACATGCCGCCGGGACCCTCGTATATGACGATGCGCATACATACCTCATACCTAGAGAAAGAGGCAGCTTGGCAATGTTCACAGCGCAGTCAACATCCGGAAACACGTCTTAAAAGATAGCCATTAGGACCGAATAGAATGCCGGGCTTGCCCAAGTAAGACATGTTCGTCCATATCTTCCCGCCTCTACGTACCTACTCCAGATTCCGGTTCGGATGCTCCTCAAACCCCTCTCAACTCCCGCTGCGGAGATCGAAACAGTATGGAGAAGATCCACCAACTGACCTTGTGCCTGGTGGCATGATTTGTCTTTTTCGTTGGCTAGAACATTATTGCACCCAACCAAAAGGCACGAGGAGCGCGACGAGGGGCGCCTGTCTCCGATTCGATGCCCTACTAAGGTTAATCTCCCTGTTGCACGTGATAATTTTGCGTGTGAGAAGCAAACGCACCAAGAACATATTCCATCACCTCTCACGGCTTTCTACATCGGAATATCCACAGCCTGTTCAATCGCCTGCTTCGGCTCCAGACTAAATTATCGTGTATCTACAATAGGGACATGCCCTTTAGCAATATGACTGCATCGTCAGAGCTATTACCGGAGCCCGCGGGTTCTGCAAACGCTCCCCCTCCCCTAAGGATCCTACCCATGCCAGTTGCCAGTTCCACAGCCAGGCTTCGGGCTTCTTGCACGGTAGGAGCCTGGAGGGGCTATGCCGCCCCACGCAAATCACGATTCACGAAATACATATGTAGACACAAGCAAGTATGATGAACTTTTCTTTATTACGATACCAGAGACTCCTTATCTGTGGATTGGCCTCTAGTCCATTGGGGTTTGTCCCAGTTGACGGACCTGGGGGGGTATTGAGTGAGGTTCAGAATCATGGGTGCCGCCAAAATCCGTCCGGTGCCAAGCAAAGACCGCTTCGCCCTCCTTCACTGACCGTAAACGCCGTGCAAAGCTGGCAAGCCACCGCCATCTCCAGCCAAAGAAGCAATAGTCTATCGATACATGCCAGTAACTTGTGTAGAGGCCTTGACGTTTAGCCAGATCCATACTGGATGCCAAATATTCGCCAAACATCAACGACTAAAGATGGTGCTCGCGGGGAGAAAAAAATGCAAAGAACGATATGGCATCACCACCCATTGCTGGCTGAACCACGGTATCATCATGAACTTTTCCATAACCGTTGAGAAAATCCACCGTTCCAGCAGGCGGACAAAACAATGAAGAGACTGTAACGCTGCTTGCCAAATTGGCAGCACAAGCGCAACCAGCCGTGGCAAACCATGGCTGTCCGCTTTGGCACAAGCAGTTTGTTGCTTATGCCTTCTCCTCGGCCTTCTCCTCCTTCTTGGCGGGCTCGCCCTCGCCATCGCCCTGTGTCTTGACGTAGTCGTTGTACACAGACATGGCCTCATCAACCTTGGCACGGAGTGCAGCGTCATCCTCAATACTGCAGATTGGTCAGTCTCTTTGTCAAGCATATCTTTCCTCATAATGGGTGGGAACTTACAGGTTCACAAGCTCAGCGTTGTCCATTTCCAGAAGCATACCCGTAATTTTGCCTGCGAGGTCGGGCTGAATGGCCGCAATCTTGGGGAAGAGCATCTCACCGAGCATCTGCTTCTGCTGGCCGGGGTTGTTGGCGTGAGCTTGAAGCTGAGACTGAAGGAGCGAGGCCGGGGTCAAGTCTTGAGCAGCTGGGCTGGGAGCACCCATCTGTTGGGGGGGCATTCCACGGCCACCTTGCGGGAACTGACCCATCTGGCCATTGCGGGAGTTCATGCCGCCACGGCCAGCGTTACCACCCTGTCGGGAGTTGGGAGGGTATCCAGGCATACCGGGGCCAGGCATGCCGGCCATGTTGGGCATCCCCTGCATGCCCTGCATGTGTCCACCGCGGCCACCGGGGCCACCGCCGCGACCACCGCCAATAGTCTGCTGCACCTGAGCCATGGCAGCCATGAACTGAGGGTTGTTAGGCTGGCCGTAGGGGGCGCCAGGAGGGAACTGTCCGGGCATGAACATCTGAGGGGGCATGCCGGGGCCACCACGACCACCCTGGGGAGGGTAGTTGTTGAACTGACCAGGGCGGCCACCCTGGACACCGGGCATACCCATGCCAGGCTGAGGGAAGGGCATACCGCCACGGCCGGCAGGGAAGACAGGCTGCTGGCCAGGGCCATAGAAGACCGGAGGCTGCATGAACTGCTGGGGCATACCGGCAGCGGCAGCGGCCTGCTGCATGCGGAGCTGGTTGCGAGCTTGGATGCTAGCCTCAAGCTGGCTCTTTCGCACATCCTTTCGCTGGGCGAGAGCGACGTAGAGGGGCTTGCTCTCGATCATGCGCTGGTTCATCTCGGCAACGGCCTTGGTAGCATCGTCAGGATTGGAGAAGCAGACGAAACCGAAACCCTTGCTCTTGCCAAGCTTGCGGTCACCCTTCTTCTCCTTCTTGTCACCCTCTTCCTCCTCCTTGGACTCCTTGGATTCCTTGGATTCCTCCTCTTCCTCGCCCTCCTTCTTGTTCTCCTTATCCTTACCCTCGCCTTCCTCCTCGCCAGATTCGCTGATGGTGTCGCGCATAACCTTGGCCGAAGTAATGGGGCCGAACTCAGAGAACATCTGTCGCAGCTTGTCGTCATCAACATCATCGTTAAGGTTCTTGATGTAGAGGTTGACGCCCTGGTACTTGTTGGCCTTCTCCTGGCGAGCGGCCTCGTACGACTTGCGCAGCTCCTCCTCACGCTCGTGCTTCTTCTGGGCACGGCCGACGTACAGCTCCTGTCCCATAAAGTCCTTGTTGTTCAGCTCATCGACAGCCTTGGCGGCGGCCTCGTGAGTGGTGAAGTTAACAAAGCCGAAGCCACGAGACTTGCCTTCAGAGTCACGAGCCAGAGACGAGGAAGTGACATCGCCGTACTGGGTGAACAAGTCACGGAACTGGTCGTCCGAAGCATCAGTGGCAATGTTCTTGACGTAGACGTTGGTGAAGTTGGCCTTCATCTCCTCGAACTTGCTCTGGCGGTCCTTCTTGGGGATGTGGTGGCCGACGTAGACCTTCTTCTCGTTGAGAAGCATGCCGTTGACGTGCTTGATGGCAGCAGCGGCAGCCTCGTCAGTCTCGTAGTGGACGAAACCGTAGCCCTTGGAGGCACCAGTCTCATCCTGGGCAACCTTGCAGCTCAGAATGTTGCCGAAGGCAGCAAAGGTGTCGTGAAGGGCCTTGTTGTCAATGGCAGCATCAAGGTTCTTGATGAAGATGTTGCCAGAGCCGGTCTTGCGCAGCGCGGGGTCACGTTGAGACCACATGATGCGGCAAGGGCGACCCTTGATCTGGGTGTAGTTCAGCTCCTCGAGGGCGCGCTCGCCATCGGAGGTGGTGTTGTAGTTGACGTAGGCGTAGCCGAGAGAGCGACGGGTGACAGCATCGCGGCAAACGCGGATCGAGGCGACCGATCCGATGGAGGAGAACAGCTCGAAGAGCATGGCCTCGGTGACAGAAGGGTCGAGCTCGCCGACATACAGGGAGGCGGAGGCCTGAGGGTGGGGGGTCTGGGCCGAGCTGGGAGTGGCACCAGCGGTGTCGTCTTCGCCCTGGGCATCGCCAGCGACGTTGGTGTTGATAGCAGGAGCCTTGCTGGCCTCACCGCCATTGAGGGAGGTGTTGCCAAGATCGGCGGCGAGCTGATCAACAGCGCCAGAGGTAGTGGAAGCCATTGCGAAAGAAATGGAGGGTACTTGTGATTGAATCTAGCGCGGGAAAAAAATAGTTGGTAGGTTAGTCAAGTTAACTGTAGCAAAAGAGAAATGTTGTGGTATAAGGTAGGCGAGCGCATGAAAAAAAAAGATTACAGCACAAAGGCCACAAAAGAACAAGTTGGTGGGGGTGGGGAGTTTACATACCAACAACACAGAGCAGGTAAGACCTTATCGAGACAGCAGTCTGGATAAGTCGCCGAAGTGAATGAAGTCGAAGTGACAAAGAACTGTCGCTGACTTCAAAGGGCTGAGAGAAAAAAGTCAAGAATTGAGTATCGCCGGTGACTGCGAAGATGACTCGAATTTTCGACTTGCGGATGCGGGGGGCGTGAGAGAATAGATGGGTGTGAATGACACTACAGCACCTATTCAAACAGACAAACACTTCTCTTGAGAGATGGGATCAAGACCGGGGGAGGATGGTGTCGGGTGGTCTTGGGAGGAGAGGAAGACTTGTCTCGAGGATGATCAGAGGAAGAGACGAGGCGTTTGGTGTTTGGGGTAAAGGGTATGGATTTTTCGGGGTTTTCCAAGTTTTTTTTTGGTTTTTCTGGCAATGATTTTGGCGAGAATCAGAGGTGAAGCACGAGACGGAAGAATCGTACTTTGCAACTGAATCCTCTTTTGCGAGTTTTTTGGGGGACGATTTGCCGGATAAAGGTTGTCAAGTCGTTGAAGGGGAAGGGAAAAAAGAAGCCCAAGAAAAACCAGTTCGTCTGGCTCGCTTTGGCGTCCTTCAGATTTTTTGTGTTTTCCGAAAATTCTCTACGCAGAAAAGATTCCCCACTACCCTTGTAGGGTCCAATCAGAAGGTGCGACCGTTAAAATCGTCACTGGTCACTCACGCCTGGCCAGCCAATCCAGCCTTGAAAGGCTTTGACCCCTCCTCCTCCTCTACAGTAGTACAGTAGGTGCCCCCCCCCAACTGTGCCCACTACATAATCGCTTGCCCGCTATCACTATCTGCCGCTATCTTGCTTTTCTCCAGTTGTCAGTGATTCAACCGATTGATTATCTAAGTCAATCAGTGGAAGGAACCAGGGAACCGAACCAGGGAACCAGGCAGCCAGAGCCAGCATTGGCTCCGCAGCCCTTTCTTTTTTTGTACCGTCGAGCTACGTAATGTAAGGTTGTGTACTTCCCCAAGCGGTACCTGCCTCCATCTGCCAAATCCCTGCCCAATCACACATGGCAATGGATCAAGTCAATGGCATCCATATAGCATCCATGTATCCCTTTACGGTCCATCGTCACCAACAGAAATCTTCTTTATATGCCACAATGTATTTTCCCGGGAACTACTAGTATATTACCCAAGGTATGCAGTGTATAATGAGCAAAATGCCCATCCGTAGCTGGCACCGAGTCCATAGTAGAGAGAACATTTGTGAAGAAAAAAGGATTCGAATCTCACAACCCATATTTTCAATTTTGTAACATGTTCAAGATATTGACAAAGGGCTCACAGCAAAGGCCCTTCATTACAGCTTGCCTGCCTTTGAATGCTTCCCAGCCAACAGGAAGAAGCCTAGGCATTTAAATTCAATATGTACAAGTCGGTGCCTGCAGTTGGGCTGTGGCGGATGCATCATTCGACTACCCCGCCTTCCTTCAGGCAGCAGGACATCGCTAGGGGTCTTTAATAACCAGGTGCTGTCATGAACATTGAATAACCTGACCTACCTAGTTACATGCTTCACATACACAAAGTCCTGCCTCTCTCCGTAGACAGTCTAGTAATACAATTGTCTCGTACCCTTCCTCTTTGACCCCTCTTTGTTTTTGCAACGGAAAAGCTCAGCCTAACACTTAATCATTATGGTACTGTTCAACGGCAAGAGGATCAGGTCTCGAGATCTAGGGGGTGGGTTCCGGTTCAAAGCCGACAGCTTCTCCATATCCGAGCCAGCTGAAATTGACTGCAGCGGGATGGATGAGCAGTCTCAGTGTGTCTTGTTCCGTGCCATCCCCTCAGAGATTCGAACCCTCATATACGAGTACGCCCTCGCTCCCCACGATGATCCCACAAAGCAATACGCCAAAGACCGCATGTACTGCCGTCCCGGCCAGGCCTACCACCCTAAGACGGAGATCGCGCTCCTCCAGACCTGCAAGCGCATCTTCCAGGAAGCCCGCCTGCTTCCCGTGGCGCTGGCCACGCACACCTTCTGGCTGTTCGGCGGACCCTGGCGGCACATGAAGACGGGGCTTAAGGGCATGACGCATTTTCAGGAATGGCAGAACTCGCTGAGCGCTGCGCAGAAGGCAGCGGTCGACCGCGTCCAGATCTTCGCGCAGCAGATGTTCCTCGAGAGCCTCGGCACGCAGAGCAACATGGGCCTCGAGTCGCTCACCTTCGCCACCCGCACGCTGCGGATCACGCTGCGGCACACTGACTGGTGGTCCTGGGAATCGCCCCCGGCCTCGGCCGACAGGCTGGGCATCTGCCCTTGGGAGCGCGGGCGCACGTCGCACCAGAAGATGCTCTCGCTACCCTTGGAACACACGCCCGAAGAGATGCGCGAACTTATGCAGCCCGGCACCTGGGGCTGGCAGGTCTGCCAGATCAAGAACCTTCAGACGCTGGAGATGGAGTTCGAAATTGACGAGCGGAAGAAGTGCCAGCTCGATGCGGTTCTAGAAAGAGCACGGCATTGGATATTTCCAATGTCTGATGGCGATGGGGTGCTAAAACAATCGGGTGCTGTACAGCGTTCAAGCTATGAGGGCTTTGTAAGGAACAAAGACGACTCGACACCTGTCTTGAGCCCAACAGGAAACCAGTTTAATCCTTGGACTGACAGGATCTTTCATGTCGCTGTGATGACATGGAAAAAGACTGGGTAATTCGGATATTTGTGCTTCATTCACTGGCCTATCTATGCATTTGTTCACATGCAAGCTTCTGGTACTAGGAATGACATTCTTGTCTAGCGATATCTACAATATGATGTTGCAAAGAAACTCCGAAAAACAACTCCAAACTTGTCAACCTGAATGCCTACCGGTCATTTTATCAGTTCCACCTTGCCATTTTCAGGCATCATTGGAGAGCACAGTGCCTGCAGCTGATTACCTTCCCTCTTGGTGAACCAGAGCCACCCCCTGGACAAAAGCTGCTAGGTGATCGGTTTCCTACAATCAAATAAAAGCTTCCGTCACGGCATTGGCAGTTTCGGTTCGAAGATAACCACCAGGCTGTGGATCATCAACGTTGTGAATCTTAATCACTCTCATGGCTTCTTGAGCGTTCTTGACGACCACAAGACGCTCCTTAACAAATTCTTGTAGTTCAAGGTGACCGGACTTCTTTCTTTCAGGGATCTCGCCGTCTTCCTCGTGGAATCTCTGGTTACCTCGGAATGCGATCTGGAGGTATTCTTCTCTCTCTTTCTCATCGTCCCCAAAGATGCTGAGTATGCCCGCGCACTTGAGCAAGATCATGTTCAAGATGATTCTGCACATCCTGCCGTTTCCGTCGCCAAAGGGGTGGATGCAGACAAAGCGGTGGCAGTAAATGGAGGCTAGCGGTATGGCGGGGAGATCTTCATCCAATAGGAGAATGTACAGGTCTCCCTTCATATCCATGGTCAGCGTCTGCATGTACTCGGGCACGGCGGCAGGACGGATGAACAGGGCTGCCTTCTTCTGGTTCCCATGTCGTGCACCCACGAGCCAGGTTCGGTACTCTCCAGGCGATCCTGCGTCCTCGGCCTCCAAGACGTTTTCGGTGCAGAGGACAATGTGAATCTGCTTGATAAGCTCTTCAAGGGCCTGGCAGGTCATACCAGACGTGGACAGAACGAAATGCTCAAATGCGTATAGGAGGGCGTGCGCATGGTTGATCACCTCCTGGCGGCTTTGCGTCACATCCCTAAGTGAGGAAGGACGACCCAGAGACTCGAGGGCTTTTTCTGATTGTGTGTACTCATCACCAGAGACGGTGGCCGAGACGTGCTCTCCGGCGAAGATCTTTTGGCATATCTCAGCAGTGATGGTGCGGGTAGATCCAGCCTGTTCAATGAAGTTGGAGCTGTAGACGAGATCGACCATGTGAGGTTGAAGGTCTTCCCAAAGATCCTATTTTTGGAGTTTCTTAAGAGAATAGGTCATGGTGGGCTAAAGGTGAGTCGAGGCTTGAGTTATAGTGAAGTTTGACGTTATTAAAATCTTTTGTTGAAGATATAGTAGGTATTGATTATGATGGCAAAAATGTGTACAGAAGGGAAACACTATAAAAGCAAAAATAATTTATTATATATATTCCAGACAGAGCATTTTCAGCATTTGATCTTTCGGAGAAAGATTTCACTTATAGTATCAAATATACAGATTAAGCATTTTCATTAGCATCCATGGTTCATGATAACCAGTATTGCATAAAATTTAGATTTGTCAAATGAAGAAAAGTACGTTACCTAGAGGAGTATGAAGTTGAAAAACGATGTGATCTTTTATATTGAGCTTTATTCCACATAGAAGTCAATTCTAGAGTCAGTGTGTTCATCTACGTGCTGATGCTCAGGTCGATGGTAGCTGCAGACCTCATTTGGAGCATACGGGCAGTGCCCGGATTATGTCCCTGTTCAAAGACACGGAAGTAGCTAAACCTATGTGGCACGTAAAGGCTTCCCAAAGGAGATGAGCATGGATGTTGGTGTTGTTATTGCTGCAGTGCGACCTCTTGTCCAGCCGAACCGCCAGCCTACCCGTGGCGGGAGGGGCAATGGGGTGACCTTGAACCTCCACCATTTGCGCTCAATAGACGAACACAATTGAACACTTCACGATCCAATTGTTTATTTGATGTCACCGACTACTCGATACCCCTGCCAATCCTTGAACGAGGCTACCACGTTCCACGAAGCTATCAACGATTTTAAGGACCGCCAAGCGATGGCACAGGGTTGGAGATAGCACTTATTTCGACGACTCTACATGCCACATACAGTCAGCAGGGCTGCGTTCAGTTGGAGAAGCCAGAAACTCGTCACCGCATGACTGTGCTTGAATTAAACATATTCTCAAGATGGTCGGTTCCTTGCTGCGGTGAGATAAGCGGCATAAGCTAATCAATTGCGTATTGCATGTTGTACAGTTCCACAGGAAGTTCTTCTCTACTTCAAAAAGCCGACGAGCTCACGAAATAACAACACCCGAGCTGCCCGAATCACATGAAACTCGATCCGAGCGAAGTCAGAGTCTGGATACCGATACTACACTCACGGGCAGCAGAGATGAATCTACCGCCGGAAGTCAGAGTAACTGTTTCAATTACGAACACCGACGTTCTGAACCGTCAGTACCAGCGTCACTATCTAACATACCTACCCGGAACAAATTTGGCCCAGCAAGCCGAGCGGACGATCCGCTCGACTTGACTCTAGTCCATAACCCAGATCTGCCACATGCTATTGACATCATCTTCGTACATGGCCTAGGAGGCTCTAGTAAACTTTCGTGGTGTAAGAACCATGACATGAACCTGTTTTGGCCGGTGAGGTGGCTACCGAAAGATCAAGACCTTCACAATGCGAGGGTATTTACGTTTGGTTACAATGCAGACTTCCGTTCATCATCTCAGAGCCCTAGCTTAGGTATCGCTGATTTCGCAAAGAACTTGCTGTACGATATGGTGTATGCGACCGACCGACAAGGTGCGAATCTCGGGATAGGAGAGGTGAGTAATAATATCCATCAAGAATGAGATTGGTACTCATGCCACCCTGATTAGAGACCCGTAGCCTTCGTGGTCCATTCCATGGGCGGCCTTGTATTCAAGAAGGTAAGAACTCAACCTCTATAGCCAAAGCAGTCCTAAATATATGAGCACAGATGTATCTAGAAGCCCAACTGGACGATCGTTACGCAAAGATCGCAGAGGCAATCAAAGCTGTCGTCTTCCTCGCTACTCCACACCGGGGAGCAGACCTGTCGGAAACGCTGAACAAGCTGCTATCAGTTAGCTTCAGAAACTCCCCAAAACAATATGTTTCCGAGCTCGGTAAGCATGGGGCTTTCCTCAGAACTGTCAACGATCAGTTCCGACACACATCAAAGCACCTACAGATATTTTCTTTCTACGAAACAATGCAAACCTCTCTTGGTATCGGCTCTGCAGTAAGTAATTGTATTGGAAGCCTAGCTTATGGGAAACCTTCATGTCTCTAACGTACCTTTAGTTGATCGTTACTGAAGATGCATCCAAACTGGGCTACCCAGGAGAAGTTTCGCGGTCCCTCAACGCCAACCACCACGATGTTTGCAAGTTCGCAACTCCCGATGATGCCAATTATAGAGCAGTGATGGGTGCCATAAAGGCTATTGCCAACTCATTTGCAGAATGTGAGTTTCGTATGACAGACCTTAGATTTAGAAACTAACGAAAACAGCACATGTTGAATCCACGGAAGAAGACCTTGAGAAGGTTCAGACCTTGTTAAATATACCTGACTTGCAAGATCATGACCTGGGCGTATTTGCTAGCCGCCGGTTAGATGGTACTTGTGTCAGCACACTGCAAGATCAACGGCTCGCATCATGGCTCTCGGCTGAGCCTTCATCTAAGCTTCTTTGGCTACAGAGTAAGCCCGCAAGGGGCAAGTCTGTGTTTTGTTCGTTTTTGGTCAACCATCTAAAAGAAACCAGTAACGCGGTACAACATTTTTTCTTCCGAGATGGCGATGAGACCAAACGGTCTGTCGGCTCCCTTTTGAGATCATTGGCTTCCCAGCTTGCCTCTCAAATTCCAGAATACCGTCAAGCGTTAATAAATCTCGCAAACAGCGGATATAGGCCGAAAGACACGGACTGGAAGGCTATGTGGAAGCAATTGTTCGCACCAATTCTCAACAAATCGATGTCAACTCTGCCAATATATTGGGTCATCGATGGATTGGACGAAACAGCCGCTGCTCAGCAGGTCTTCGAGTTGGTGGGCGAAGTTAGAAACTCAACCACGCCGATACGGGTCTTGCTCGCCAGTAGATGGACGCCAATGCTTGCGACATCATTCGCCAGGGTCTCATCCAGGCTCAACTCACTCTCTTTCTCTCTTGACAACAACACGACCGATATGCGCAGATTCGTTGAAGAAGAACTGCAGTATCTAGGTTGGGACTCGAGCATCAAAGCCGAGGTTATGGCCAAGGTGCTAGACCAGGCGAACGACAACTTTCTTTGGGTCCGCCTGATAATGGAAGAGATTAGAGACTGTAACACAGAAGAAGACGTTCGATTCGCACTTTCAGAGCTCCCCCCTGGCATGGAGTCACTATTTGGACGGATGGAGGCCTCCATCAGCAAGATCAGAAGACCATCAGATAAGAATCTGGCGAGGCAGCTTCTAATGTGGACGATACACACTCGTCGCCCTGTTGCGATGGATGAACTGATGGAGATTCTGACACCCGAATTCGGTCAGATTCTGGATTTGGCTACATCAGCCAATCGACTGTGCGGGCACTTTATCGTTATAGAAGGTCAGAATCAACTTGGAATCCTACACAAAACCGCCCGGGAATATTTGATGGCCACCGCGCAGCTCCCATTCTCGCTAGAGGAGGTAATCTGCCACAATGAGATCTTCGAGTTGTGCGTTACATCTTTCATGGAGAAGGGACTGCGCTCACGGTTACGAAACGTTGAGGCACCACCTCTGGTATATCGGGCAACCTCGTGGATGCACCACCTCATGAAAGCTGCTAGAGCTAGTTCTCGCTCTTCGGTCATTGATTCAGACAGGCAACTCGATATACTCACACGATTATTCACTCAACAGAGTGTCCTGAGTTGGATTCAGAGTCTTGCATCATTCGGTCAGCTGAGAACACTAGTTGAGGCCTCCCATGCCCTATCGTCCTTTGTGAAACGCAAGAGAAAAGAGGACTCTGCTCGCGACCCCTCTATGCGACGTTTTGAGGATCTCGAGATGCTCGAGGTCTGGGCGCGAGACTTATTAAAGTTACCTGGAAAATTTGGAAGGATACTACTCCAGGACCCGAGTGCCATCCAGGCATCTGTTGCTCCTTTCTGCCCAATCGGATCAGCAATTCATAAATTATTCAACGCAACTTCACCGAAGCCTAAGGTTCGAGGTCTGCCTGAGGATTGGGACGACTGCCTCGCCAGATTCTCCATTGGAAAGGATCGACAGGGCGCATCTATCAAAACCTGTTCGCAGTACCTAGCTGTTGCAGATACCCAAGGATCTGTTTCCATCTGGGACTCTACAACATTTCACCACTTGAAGCAACTTGAACACGGTGCTGCTATTTCTGCGATGTCATTCAGTTCTAGCGGGAAACAGCTTGCAACTTACGGGCTTCGCAACACCAAAGTGTGGGATATTGTTAACGGGGACATTCTCGTGTCCATCAACAATCCACCAGATATGCGCGCTCTGACATTGGTTTTCACCGACAATGATTCTTCCTTATTAGTTGGTACGGAGCGACGGTGTGTTCTGAAGGTGCCAATAACTATCGATTCTGCCCCGTCAGCATGGGATGAGGCTATATCACTGAGTGACGTGGAATCTGTGGAAGGCACCTATCTAAACGCCCCGACAGTGATGAGTGTGAGCCCGGACCACACAAAGATTATTGCGGCATATCGGCGATTTCCCGCAGCTGTATGGGATCTGTCCACTGCACGTGTCATGCAGCGCATTAACAGAGACTGCAAATCTGACCGCTCTGCATCCCTTCTTCCGTTCGTACAAGGAATCTCATGGCACCCAAACAGCGAAGAATTTGTGGGCATCTTTCTGGATGGCTACACATTCCAAATGAATCTCGTTGAGAATACCTATCGTGAGCAAGCACCAGAGGGTCAATTCCCTGCTGCTATTCGAATGAGCCCTAATGGCTTGGTATATGCCATCTGTGGCGTATCTGGGACCACCAGGCTTTATGATTACCAGACGTCGACTCTTCTGTATCAACTTAATTCCGAAGCTTTGGTTACGGATCTATGTTTCAGTCAAGATGGAAGGAGACTGTATGACCTTCGCAGCAGCTCCTGCAACATCTGGGAACCTAATGCTCTTGTTAGACTTGAGGCTGCCGAAGACAACCCAGCCAGCAGCCAGGCTCCAGAAGAGAGCATAGAACAGTCAAATTTCGCCTCAGAGTCATTTGCCGACAACCCAGTGCCGATCGTGGTTGTTGCGCCGATAAATTCTCACTCTGTGGTGTGCTTCGGAGACGACGACGGCCTGCTCGTTCTCTTGGATTATGCAACCGGGGAGAGGGTGTTACTCGATCAGACTATCAGTGGCATGGCCATTGAGCATCTATCATGTAACAATGATAATCATTTGGTTTACGCAGAAGTTACAAGTCGATTGACAGTCTTGCGTCTTCAGCCAGCTGCAGCTGGGTGGTCGAACGAACGCGTCGTTCGTTTCAAGCCTAAACCCAACGCTGGTAGGATCAAGCAGCTACTCCTTTCCCCAGACTCCAAGTCCCTCCTTGTTTCTACAGAAAGAACTGTGCAGATATGGTCTCTTCACCCGAAGGCCCAGATTCATGCCATGGACACGACGCAGCTCTGGCAGCCTTCATCGTGGTGGGCACCTCATTCGACATCTGCCGTTCATCTTGTGTCTATCACTGCACTCCAATGCAGGATAGTCGGGTTGGATGACGCCGCCATCGCCAGACAACTTCGCGTCGCGCAGGGTCAGCCTATGACTCCCCACGCAATTGAGGCTGAAGGAGTCACCCAACAGTCGCACAATTTCAGCGTTGCGGTGGGTGAACCAGGTGAATACCTAGAGCGTGTGCAGCCAACACACTATAAGGGACACTTGCTGTTGACCGTATCCAGGGTAGATTCGAAAGGAAATTCTCAATCTCGTTTCGCCGTACTCGACACTGGAATAAACCTATCCGAACCAAGCAGCAACGCAAGTTTGCTGCCTTACTGGATCCCCCCGGAGATTTCCAACCAGATTGAAGTCGCACTAAATGTGCTCAAGAATGGCCATATCATCTACCTAGACCAATCATTGGGCGTTTGTACTTGGAGCCTGAAGTCTGTGAGGGGCCTTGAAGATGTCAAACGACATTTCTTCATTCCAAGAGATTGGATCATGCAAGACAGCCTTCATCTGCTGGCAGTGGATGTGGATGGAACAATTCTTTGTCCGCGTAATGGTTCAATCTCAGCTATCGAAACATCTATAGTATCCGAGTGGTAACCAAGTAAGGGAATCAAAGCTTTGGTATTTAACTATAATCAATAATCTCTGTGATGCTTTCAAGATGTTGTGTGTGATCTCCTGTGTTTCCTCCAACTCTGTCCCCTCTTCATCTCCCAAAACAAAAGCGGTCCACATGCTCCGGAAAGCAATCCCAGAATCGTAAAGCACCAGCCAACGCCAATCTCGTCGATGACAATCTGTATTACGGCGAGACTTGCAGCTGAAAGACTGCATCTGACGATATTGGCCGAAGCAGCGGCAGTTGATGATTGTGAGGGGTTCAAGTCTGTGAGTAATGTTCCGAGCGCCTGGTACAATTAATGATATGATGAGTGAAAAATCGCAGCTGCAACTTACAACAAACACACCGGTAGTGGTATATCCGATGACGGTCTGGAGTACTAATGGCACGGCCACATGCTTCGACAAGTTAGACCAAATGTGATCAAGAATACCCACGTTCTTACCAGTTTTAGTCCTACTACCCAACCGTAGCCTATGACAGAGCCAGTGGCGCCACCGACGAGATAGTAACAGCTAATCAGGCGCGCCTCTTCAATGGGAAACGCATCGTCCTCAGAGTGCGTTATTGCGAATCCATGGCGCTTGCGGATTCGTTCATAGTCGTGGTTCAGTAGTCTCCCTAACAACAGTTTAAGACAAATGCGTATTAGTAATCAGAATGATCCGGATACTCACCCCAAGTATAAGTCGAGATAAGACACCCACACCCAAACGGAATGTAGATGAGTCCGGCTTGTAGTTCGTGGTATCCGTAAGTCTCAATGAATAAGGATGCCAAGGTTGCCTGGACACAGCAATAGATTGCATAGTATAACCCGTTACATAGCAATATGATGAAGATGTCTTTGAAAAAGAGAAGTTTGAGACACGAAATAGGGTTTGGGATAACAAAACAAGGCTTCTGTGCAGGAAAAGACGCAGCTGTCTTTGGGGCTCCTACCGGTATGAGCGGCCGGTAAATACCAAGGACAGGGATGCTACCATTGCCAACAATACGTCTCGCGGTTTCTGGGAGGGAAAGCACCACGAGGAGAAGACATGACCCTCCAAGAATTGCGAGAACCCAGAACACCCATTGCCAGTTCAGCTGGGAGGTGACGATTCCTCCAAGAACGGGACCAAACGGCGGGGCCACATTGGGACTAGGGAGGGTTATCAGCAGTCAGGCATACCGATCTCGATAGAGTTATTACTGACCCCATTGTGAAAACTCCAACATAAAGGCCTCTCTCCGACGGGCTTGCAATGTCACTAATCACGCCATATCCAAGCGAAATTGTTCCTAGGTTCAACGGCATTAGTATACTGGGGTTGAGCAGTAGACTCTCGTCGCCTAGGCATTACCCGAGCTTCCTGCACTCTGGACCATCCGAAGGATGAGGAGTGAGACGAAGTTGTCCTGCAGCGCCAAGCCGATGTTGGCTGCCAGATATATCGAAAGGGCAACAATATATACCGGTCGGCGGCCCATGTTGTCGGCTGCCCCTCCAAGAATCGCGGGGGTGACGCCTGAGACAACCATGTATGTTGTCACAGCTAGGTCGATCATACCAACAGTGGTATTCAAACTCTGAGCTATCGACGTAATTGCTGGATAGAAAATGAAACTGCTCATTGGCGAGAACATGGCAGAGAAGGCGGCAAGAAATAGTATCCAGCGCTTCTGCCGGATGGTAAAGGTTGAATATGGGCCATTCTGATCTGATACATCCAAGCCTTCAGCCCGAGAGACTACACTACTTTCCTCATCCACGCCCATACTTGTCCTTTTCGGTATCTGTACTAAATCTGTAAATAGCCACAAGTTAACGAGTGCATCATAACTTGATTGATTGGACAGCACAGACAGAAAGCAATGCCTGGGACTTATTGAGGTGCTGTTCGTCTTTGAGATCCGCCTACAGGAATGGACGCAGAACCTTCAAAAGGCTTGTGTTTTGGGACTGGCGGAAATGCAACTGGTTGAGTACTGTGCGCTTCAGTAGACTTCGCCAGAAACCTCAAGCATTGGGGGGTCAGGCTGGGGAAAATCGTACGACGCCGGTTCAATGGCCAGTAGCAAATGGGCGATCTGCATTAAGGCGTTGTGTTGTGTCATCCCGGGCTTTGCATCCTCGGGCCGGTAAGGTGTGTGATTGGTGGCCTGTTTCGTGGGATCCAACATAAGCGCCCGATGTCACCGGAATAGGTTGGTTGTAACAAGGGATCTTGGCTACACAGGGACAAAATGATCCTGTTTCCCCTCTCTCGCGCTGGAACGTCAAATTCCGACCTCATGCTCCTACTCCCACTCTTACTCCCATCTCCCGTCTCCAATACTGGATATACGCTTTGATTCACTGACTTGACAATTTTGATCCGATTATGGCTGTATCGATTCAGCTTCAGCAAGAGCTTAAGGAAAGGCTTGCGAGCCTTACAAATTCTCTCGGGGGAGATCTGCCAGTCGACGAGGCGGTACTTGATGGTAACTGTGCCAATGGATTCTACGTGCAACATGAAGCAAAATACTGAGATTGTGTCAAGCACTGCCTAAAGGAACGAAATCCGTATCAGCTCACAGCTATGGCGTTTCTGCTTGGTCTTTCACATCCAAGGTCAATGGACTCGACGCAGAAGACCGGCCAGTCGCTTTCTTCATGAAAGTAGGATATATATACCCATTCCTGTATTAAGTTTTAGAACATGATTAATTGATATTGTGTAGTATGTCGCGGGAGATTTGGGGGGTGCGCAGCTCAAGGGGGAGTTCACCGGGATGACCGAACTGCACAGAGCGGCGCCTGATCTGGTTCCTAAGCCAATCGCATGGGGAAAACTGAAGACGGCTTCACCAGCTACCTTTTTTATTCTTGTTGAATTCAAGGATTTTGCCCCTGGCCTTCCCAACCCCGTCAAGCTTGGTTCTAGACTGGCCGCAATGCACCGTAGCACTGAATGTCCGGGTGGGAAATTCGGTTTCCATATTCAGACATATGACGGTGCACGTATTCAGGATGTCACACCACAGGAGAAATGGACCCCGTTTTTCTCGGGGCTTCTCGCGGAGGCTTATCGCCAAGACGTCGAGGCCAGCGGTCTCTGGCCCGAGCTAGATGTTGTTTACAAGCGAGTGCAGTCGCATCTTATTCCACGACTGATTGGCGCACTGGAGGAGGAAGGAAGGAATGTCACTCCGGTCCTCATCCATGGCGACCTCTGGGAGGGTAACATCCTCAACGATGCGGAGACAGGGGACCCATGGATTTTCGATTGCGCATCATACTACGCCCACAACGAGATGGAACTAGGCATCTGGCGTGCTGAACGACATCAACTGAGGGCCAAAGTCTACAGGCGGGAATACCTTCGACACTACGAAGCCAGTGAGCCCGAGGACGAATGGGAAGATCGTATCCTTCTATACAGTGCAAAGACAAACTTTATGTTCTCTGTCTGCTTCCCAGGAGGAGCGCCATCACGAAAGGTGTAAGTGATCAAAGCCATGATACATATGAACTTACTTATGCATTTCTAGCGCTTTCAACGACATGCTTTACCTGATTCAGAAATATGTACCATGGGAGGAGGACTCCGGGGTGGTTCAATCTCAATTGTCTCAATTGTAAGAAACCCGCTGAGCGTTAACCAGAAAATGATGGAACAGGTTGATAGGAAGGAAGTTGTCAAAGTATTATTAAAGAAGTTCAAGTACATAATTGAAGTCAAGAGAAAATGTAATCAGTGATTTAGAATTTGGCCGGAAAAGGGGCTTGGTGGAAAAAGAAGCGGAATATAGGCCCCTGAATCTCATATACCTAACTTGAAGATAATGTTCAGCAGTCTGACCACCGCTGTCCTTTTCACAGATGCGTACGATTTCAGCGAACAACCACCGTCACACCCTTCATTGATGATTTTGGCACGAATTTCACGTCAGTGTTCTCAATCCCCATAAGCTCCAACCCAGGCGAGACAGGTCTGTAGAAAACCGCTAAGGCGAGGCTCATCTCCGTCATGGCCAGACTAGAACCCGCGATACGCGGGAAGCAATTAAGTACTAATGCATGACCCAGCTTCGTATATGGACCCTCGAGGTTCTTTCGAGACACAGGAGAGCTACTCACTTCTGACCAAGGCAGTTACGTGACCCTCTACTGAAAGGTACAAAGTTACGGCGCATGGCTGTGGTGGGCCCCTGACCTCAGGATCAGTTTGCATCAGATAGGCAGACATACTGACCAGTACCTATAGAGAGGACTTTCAGCATCCGAGAAGCTTCAAGGTCAAAGATCTACTTATTCTTACGCCAGGTGGAATGGTAAAGTCTCCGTACTGGATTGGTACAACTGGCGAGACACGTGGAAGGCGGTACCAAGCCCCGTAATTGAGCCTTTGGAACAGTAAGTAGAGATATGAATAGGGTACTCTTGAACATATTTTAACGTACCTTGGAGATTCTTTGATTATTACCTACAATAGAGACAACTTCTCGAGATCCGCCCAAGTTGGGACTTGCCGAGGCCATTCAGACATAGGCGCTCGGATTTCGGCCTCAAGTCTCTTTCTGAGCTCAGGATGAGAAAGAATATGATAGGATGTGAATGACAAAATACGAAAGGTATTGGCAGTGCCGGCCGCGAGCAATACTTGAGCCTCGTAAGCCAATCGGTCTACGGATCTCTCTGAATTCGGCATATCAACATAAGCGATAGAACCGAACAAAGAACTTTTGGCGTGCTTATCTGTGAAGCTTCCCGTGCTCCCAAGCGCCTCACGGGTGTGGCTTCTCGCTTTCTGTCAGACAGTCAGCTTGGGATCGACAATGGAAATAACTGGAACAAAAGAGTGAAGCAGTGTACCGCCATGAGAGCCCTGAGGATGTGACCGTACGGTATTATCCTGAAGAGAATCGATTCAGGAATCATCACCATTAACCTATTGATAACTTTATTAGTAGTCCCTTTTGCTAAATGGAACGTACGAATACTTACTTCCCAAGCCATGGAAAATTAAGAAATAATGGTATTGGCATGGTAATCATGCGAATTAAACTACAACTTGTCATATCCCGGCTTAGATAGTGTAATAAGAACAATTCGGGCAATAGTTGTAACCCCAACGTAACAATAAGGGGAAAAACCTGGGTCATCTGAAAATCGCTCTTCCATATCGTCATCACATAGGCATATTCTTCGGACAATGTCTCCAGAATAGGCACAAAAAGCATGATTAAGACGAATCATGATTTGTGTTCCCTATAGGCTGCGGAACCTGAACTCCAGGCTAAGCGTGCATTGCATGAGCATGGGTTTCAGATGGGAGATCCCCAAGCGGGAAAAGAAGGGCTCCAGGGGCTTCCTTCTCCTTTGGTGCAAATAATGATCCGTGGTCAGGAAATGTGATCCTATCAGTGAATATCAGGAGTTGTTCGCCAAGCCACTAAAGACCTGGGAAAGGCCCAGAAAAAAGGATCGTCTGGGTCGAAGAGACAACTCACCATGGAAGTCTATACCTGTACAAAATTGATCGAAGTCGGTTTCCTGTCTTTTCCTCCCTATCACATAGATAGTGTCATAGAAATACGGATCTTGAATCGAAAGCTCGTCCGGGCTGATGCGGACGATTGGACCTAAATATTTGCAATAGCACGCCCCCTATATAGTGCTCATTCGAGCAAGGCCGATAGTGGAAGGCAAATGTGGCCCACTCACCGTATCTCTCATGCATTTCTTTGACCACGAATACGTAATGTCCGCGCCGCCAGTAGTCATAGTAGAACTTGTACCAGCCTGAGGCTGCCGCAATTTTGGGGCCAGGGAATACAGAAAGAGCCGAGAAGTAGAGACCGACTGCAACTAGGACGACCACAATGCCCGAAGGCACCGTAACTAATACCATTCTAAGAGATTCCACATGCAATGGTTCGACGGGTAGTTGCTGCGAGTACAAGTGAAAGTGAAAGTCTATGCCTCTCATACAAGGAAGCAAGAGAACAAGGAGCAAAATCTATAACTTTGTAGAGAGCTTCATGGGGTTGACTATTTTACTCTAAGTTCCCACTGCTCAAGCCCGTTGTCGCGGGCCGCGGTGTTTAATTTTAACCTAAAGTACCCCCGCTCCACCCCCTTAAACCCCCCCCCCCCCCTTTTTTTTTTACTCCGATCCGATGCAACCGAGTCGGCCAACATAAGCTGCCGATGCATTGATTAATTAGGTGATTACCAACGATGCCCAGAGTTACGAAGCACACTTCTACCAACACTCCAATGACGTCAAAGAGTTTCCACCAGCTCATTTCTCCGCGGCGTTTCTTTCCAACCAACCGAACCCTCTTCTACGTCAGTGTCCGCTATCAAAGGCAATATTCCGCGGATGATATCTTGCTGTACGTCCAGGAAAGTCTCAACGTTGCAAGGTACTTTTGATTTAAGTTCCGCTCCTTCTCACTGCTGCCAGTTAGGATATAATGAGCATCCGAGACACGGTAGTATGCATGACAGAAAGAAAGTTCTATCAGAATGCTAACGACCAATGTTTATGTAAGTATCTGGAAGTAGCCATAATGTCAGCCATAGCCGGGAAAACTGAAGACAACGAGTTGATGTTGGTACTCTAAGTTTTGCCGTATTGATATCTTTCCATTAGAGCGATGCTTTCAACACCAAAGGGATATAGCGAAAGTGCCTATTTCTGCCTTCTACTCTGGGCCACACTATGCCTACACTATGATATCGATGACACTAGCTCATTGGTACTTCCTGACAAACGAGATGGAGCTTTCGCTGCTTAACTGTTATCGATCCTTGTGATTACGAAACGCATGGGCTTGTAGAAATTGTCTCTCAGCACCACAATTATCTAGATATGGTGATTGCTGTGGCTTGAAGAGCCCCAGAAAATCAAAGACGATTCGTCAGCCTTGGTGGTCGCTTTAGTCTCATCCGTGCCACCGTCCCGGAATGCGTAGCCGAAAGGCTAGAGGCCACATCGCACGCCTATGAGTTCACCTTTCTCCATAATGGCAGGGACACGATTCCCCTTACCGGGTTAACTGATACGCAGCATTAGTGGAAATCTTATATGTAGCATTTGTTGCGCTCCAGGCAAGGACGTTGAGATTGATGGCGTTGAATGTCGTTTCGCCAATGAGGGATCAAGCCCTAGCTGTCATTTTGGTGGCTGAACTCTTGGATAGAAGGGGGGCACGCTGCAGTAGATTTGACGGTCTGGGGGCGGACGGCCTCCGCCCCCACGTTGCATCATTGCGGCATACATCAATGCTATTTTCCCACACTTGTGATACCTGAGGAAGTGAAGCCAAGTCCTGATTACCTACCAACGTGCCTAGGTAGTACTTCACGTTCTTTTTGTTGGCCAGGACATGACGTTGCTCGGCCCTATTAGGTTAGCTAGGCAACCTTCCTAAGGAGACCACTCTACGACTACTAACAAAGACCAACAGCTGCCTGGCCTGGCCCCACTTGTTTGAAGTCCCCTTCCCGTCTTACCTGCACTTGCACCTGCACCTGCACCTGCACCTGCATGACCCGTCGGCCTGGCCCAAGTACTTAACGTTCGACCCGAGCTTTCATTTTCATCCCCTCAGGGCTTTTCAAATATGGCTTCAATCAGTGACTCGGTACGTGTAGACGAGCCCGTGGCCGTCCGACTAATCAGGGCGGGGGCGCCCGTCAACCCCCAAGCCGAGTCGCAGCTAGTCTCGAAGCTCCCGCGCGAAGTCCGGGATCAGATATGGCGGCAGGCCTTCCAGGTCTACCAGGACTTCACCCGCCCGTATGCGCTCGACAGGCCCAACGCGCGGCCCGGCCAGGCGGCGAGGCTGCGCATCGACTTGGCTCTCCTGCTGACCTGTCGCGCTATCTACCTCGAGACCTACCTCATGCCCTTCCGTGAGAACGTGGTCGAGATCTTCGCGGGGGACCATCACGACGGTCCAACCGAGCAGGAACCGTTAAGGTGGGCTCCCTCCGAGCCTCCGTACTATGAGCCCGTCGCTAGGTTGCGGTCCTGGCAGTTTGCGCACTTGACCAAACTGTCGATCCGTTTTCAGCAGAATCTATTAGAGAACCCCAGTAAGTCTGTCTATCGTCTTCTGATATTGAAGCGCCCACTCAATCCAGCCCCTCATGGACATGAAGCGTTGCGAATTAATACCTGATACGATAATACCAAAGGTCATCTTAGAAGGATTGGCCGGATGATGGGCGCAACCGAGCGGCACGAGTCGCGGTTCCTGGGAGTCAAGCTCAACACCCACTGGAATCAATTGCCGGTAGTCTGGGGCGATAGGCTCGCCGACATATCCTGGCCTGAAGCGGCTCCGGCACAGGAAATTGGCCTCGTGAAGTCGTTGTGCATTGGTCAAAAGATTACCCAGTTGACCATCCGCCTGGGCCTGAGTGATTGGTGGTCCTGGACCGATGCGCCGGCAGCTGACGACTCCCAGCGCCCAGATCAGCGCTTGCGACTGGAGCCCATGCATACCGGCACTGCCGACGTGGACGATGCCGGAGCTATGCTGCAGGGCTATTTGGCGCGAACGAGCGGCGAGGAACCCGACTTCGGCTTTTGTGAGCATAAGAAGGCTCGCTGCTGGGGAAATGCTCTCCACGAGGTTTTTCCTGACCTCGAGAGGTTCGAGTTGGAGCTTGAAACGCATGAGCAGAAAACACAGCAGTTGTCCACCGTCTTCGAATGCGCCAAGCTGTGGAAATTCCCACAGGACGCTGGGTATGAAATGCGCTGGGATGGCGACGACACGTTGCTGCATAGATGGAAAGGGGCCATGAATGTCCACATCAGGTGCCCGTGGATGCAGCCTGGTGTCACATCAAATGAAGAGACCAACCACAGGCCTGAACATACTGCATGGGCGGGCAAACGAGACCCCGCGTCGTTCAATGGTGGTATTCCATACGTCGTCCAGCGCCTTGTATATAGGCGTGGGAGAATTCAGAGAGAACCACCCTCGTAGAGACATTTATAAATATACATGTCTGGGGTCTAATCTATATCTGGGAGTCTATTGAATATGTTGTTAATCAAAGCGCCTTTCAGTTTCTCTCTATGTAGCCCAGTTGGATGCCGTAGCAGTTACGCATATTTGCGTCTCGTGTTCAAGCAGACAGGGGCCAGGGTCAGAGTAGTATCCTGATGGTGGCAAGCTTCGCGTTGAACTTTGGGCCCGCAAATGGCCTCCCTCGCAATTGTTAAACCTCCTTCTCGACTTCCTCGACGGTCGGAACTCTGTTCAACTTTATGTCCAAGAACTGAGCAATAGCCTGGACAGAATTACACACCACCTTGACATCTTTGACCGACACGCCCAATCTCCGGATGCCGCGGATGTGCCAGCGGGTCTCCGTGGGCAGGTTCTGGATCATGATGGCAGCGAGCACAATGACCTCGGTGCCCAGGTCATCGAGAACCTGGCGGTCGCTCAGGAAGAGCCCGTAGGTGATGTTCTGGCTGAGCCAGGCGAAGTCCTTGTGGTCGTCGAAGAGGGCGATGGTGCTTCCGGTGTCGCCCGTGTAGATCTTGCGCATCCAGGCCTGGCCGCGCTCGAGGTTGGCCTCGTCGCACTGCCAGCCCTCGCGCGTGGCCCGCGGGCTCGGGTCCTTGTCCTCGGGCCTCTCGTGCGCGTTGATGGCCATGATGGCCTCGAGCGGCTTGCACACCCCGACCAGCGGCACGCTCTTGACGAGCGTCTCGCGCAGCTCGCGCACCAGCGCCTGCCGTTGCGCCGGCGTCGAAAATGCACTCTGCGCCGTCAGGTACAGGTACAGCTGCGCGCTGAGATCGGGGTCGTTGCCCCCGGCGAGGGCGGCGAGGGTGAGGAGGTACCAGCGGTTGGGGCCTAGGCCGGACTTGGAGCAGTCTGCTTCGATTTTGCGGAAGAGGTCATGGACTTTGTGAGGAGAAGAAGAAGAGGAAGAGGAAGAGGAGGCCATGCTGGTTTCTTGGACGGTGGCCATTTTTGTAGAATAAGGAAGGTAATTGCTTGCTGTTTTGGGTTTCTTCCGTTTTTAGAAGTAAGTAAACATGACAGATATTGAGAAATACATGGGTGTTTCGCACATACCAGTAAGGTTTGTTTGCTGCGCAAGTCAGGCTCAGAGACAAACACAAATCTTCTTATCGAATCTCTTGTCCTTGTGTAACGAATATGTCCCAGGGCTTGGCCCTTCCGAAACACTTCCCTTCTATACATATGAACATTTGGTTTAAAATTGACATGTACCTGATCCGACGTCGTCAGGTTTGGCGAATAGGGGTCTTACCTATGTTTGGAGAAGGCGCAGGGAATCTTACCCGAGCTTCGGAGCCCCAGAGTCTCATCCACCCCGCACATATGCAGATCACGCTATTCAAGATCCAAGATTCAAGATGGGGTTTGCCTCAAACCCTGCTCCTTAATTCACCTACTTACAGGATACTTATACTACGCAGGTTACTAATAGCTTCTTTCTTCAGGGCGCATTTGTACATGCGCTTCCCTGGAAGCATGCTGAGCTGCGTTTGGAAGATCATCCTATCTCAATAGAACAAACACATTGGAATCTAATTGCTAAAGGAACGCCGTCTTCTGGTGCCTGTAAGTTTTGCTCCTGTTGAATTTCCATATGTCACAACATCGCGTGTTAGCTTTTCGGGTTATCACGTGGCAATGGGGACTACATTTATTGCTCCCACTTTACTGAACCTGAGCTGCGACGATGGAGAGACTCCGGTACTGTGCGCGGCATGCTCAGCTTAATCCAATTCAGATTCGAGGATGTATCAACTGCAACAGTCTCCCAGCCTTCTGGCAAAGCTATCAGGCCAGACCGCCATAATTACTGGCGCAGCGAGGGGAATTGGTGGTGCTGCCGCTACTCTTTTCAACAAGCACGGGGCAAACGTGAGCATCGCGGACCTGCCGCAACTCCAAAGCACGGCTGAGGCTCTTATAGAGTCGTTCGATCACCCTGAGAGGGCCATGTTCACGGCAGCAAGTGTTACACAGTGGGATGAAATGGTAGAGCTTTTTGACCGGACTGTCGCCAAGTTTGGCCGAGTAGACATGGTGGTGGCCAACGCCGGCATCATGGAAAGCACGCCGGTCTTGGAGATGCAACTTGACGAGCGTGGGAAGCCACTGGAGTCGAAAGAAGCCCTTGACGTGTTCAATGTGAATCTGAAAGGGACGCTGAACAGTAGGTTCAATCTTACAGCCTTTGTATCACTGATGCATTGATATGCTTACCTACCGACCTACTCTTCTCGTCTAGCCTTGAGGTTGGGCCTCCACTATATAGGCAAGAATCCTCTAAAGGCCCAGGATGGTGATGGTAGTGACGACGGTGGCTGTCGCGGCTCTGTCACCCTGGTTGCGTCTACGTCTGGCTATTTCGGCACAACTGGAAACGCGGCCTACGTTGCCTCCAAGCACGGTGTGGTCGGTCTTCTCCGAGCATCCCAGAAAAAGGCCGAGGCACTCGGCATCCGAGTGAACTCAGTCGCACCATGTCACACGCCGACGTACATAACTTCTGGGTTTGATAGTGACGACATGGTCCAGTCCGGATTGGAGATGAACACGCCGGAAATGGTCGGTATGGCTATTGCGCATGCTGCAATGGACGAGAGGCGACGCGGGACAACTTGCTTGGTGAGTCCCTCTTGAACTTCGCAATATTCACTTGAGGGACAGATGCCATTCAGAGAAGACACTAACGACTCATCTCCAGGTTGCTGGGAAATATCTTCGTGAATTGGAAGATACTCGGAAGTCGTTGTACAACGAGTGGCTAGGAAGTGATCTGACAGAGGCGCTTTCACAACACGGTGAGTATCTGAAGAACATTGGGGGTTACCGGTTGCCACCCAGGTCTTCACACACATCATTCACGGATAGATGATAGTTGTTGGGATATGAATGTTGCATTTCGGTCACGTTTCCCAGGTCGTCGTCTGTTGGAGGTAGTTTCCGTTAATAGTTAGGTATCTACATCCCAGGTAAGTAGCTAACCTACATGGTTGTGAGTTATGCATCTAAGCAAACTACACAATAAATACATATTGTTATCGTTATCAACGGATGGTGGGGAGCTACCCCCCATGCTTCTCAGTGGGTAGTGAGTGTTGTTGACTGACGCCATCAGACGGCGGCCTGGGCGGCCTGGGCGGCCCTAGTGCGCTAAAACCGCCCGAGACCCTTGTCCTACGTCGCCAATACAGGCAGTACTTCAAGGTTGTACCGCAATCAGAGGGTCCATCAAGGTCTAGTCCCGCCTGTCTGCCTGCCTGCTCAACCGTGCTCGCTGCATCGAGGGGCCAACCAACACCGAGTTTCGCGAAGACAGAGCATGCTAGAATCCCTCCAAGGAAGCTTACCCATTTCGATTCGACCGACACCACACGACTGACAAAGTCGCCCAACAACACATTTGCGCAAAGACGAAGTTGCGCAAATTCCTCCAATAAATGCATGTCGATATTCTGACATGAAGCCTGGAGCTTCATACTGCCTTCTGCCACCTCTTCCTCTTCCTCTTCCTCTCCCGACCTGACCAGTCTGTGTGGTCGTGGTCCCTCACACCCGCCCCATCATTTCATCCCATTCCCATCCAAAAAGTGCTTCAGCCTTGGACACTCTCTTGGCTGCGATTGGGCATAGACATTCCAGCTTTGTAATTCATTAGAGAGTAGAGCGAGAGCGATACCCCAGCGCCTTCACACCCCGACCGACTTGAATCCAGCAGTACACATCCACTTAATTCATCAGGCAGACTGTACCTGACCGAGATCGTCGACCCAACTCGTCCAGCCATCGCTATATATCGCCAGGCAATCTGCCCATACATAGAGGTCCAAGGAAGCTTCGCCGGCAACAAGATATACTCCTTCTATACAACACCCGGCATACTCTTCCGAATCGTCGATTTGGAAGCTACGAGTCTCGACCCAAGTGCAGCGCCGCACATTGAGCGCAGCCTCTACCATGTATTCCAACTTCACGGGCCAGTCGAAACGCCCTCGGAACGTGAACCTGAGCGGCCAACGGAACAATAATCCATTTGCGACTCCCGGCTCAACATGGGGGTCATCTACCGGTGCCTCCCAGACAGTGGCAAATGCTCAGGCTGAACGAGAAAGGAGACAGAGGGAACGTGATGAGCTAGCTGCGGCGAGGAAGATCCAGCGAGTCTGGAGGGGACATCATGCCCGCCGGTCCACAAAGAAAGAGCATCGCCAGCAATGGGACACCCTATACCAGAATACCGAGAGCGTCGACGTGCCTATGGACGACGGCGATACTGTGGCTGACCTTGAGCGTGCTCGTGAGGCTCTGCCACTGCTGCTATCTCTCTTCGACCCGTCGCTCACCCAGGATCAACAAAGACTTGACCAGTTCTTACATGATATCTCGAGTAAGGGTTGGAAACCGCACAGCCATCAGTATAATAGACTTGCGTCTCTTCTAGTGACAGCATTAGAAAGGTTAGCCTACTCCAAGACCCTCAGGACACATCAACCCGTTGCTGACCACTGCATGCAGACGACCGTCGAGTCTGTCCCAAGGACCATTTTCGCTACTTGTCAGCCTGGTGGTGGAAGAGCCCAAGTCAATTGGCGGCTTCGAAGATCGATATTATAAATTGCTGGCTTCATACTGCGAGAATGCAGCTAATGACGCAGATCGGAGTGGTCGGGACTTGTTAGCAGAAGCCGTTACTGCCCCGCTGGATCACCGCAAGCCAATCTACCCAAAGGCTTACACGACCTTTGCCTTCAATTTCCTCACATGCTCGAACATTGCGTTCCTGCAAAAGAACCCCGATGCTATTGCCCAGCGGTTGGATCTTGAGACACTGTCTCGGACCATGATCGATGGTTCTGAGGAGTTTGGCATCGCCGAGGGTTCCGGACAGCGATCCAAAGATGAACTACTGTGGCTACTGGCACACTTCATAGCACTCAATCGAGCGCTTTCTACCGCCCAAGGCTCCGTATATCTCGAAGCACTATATCAACAGCTTTGCCCCGTCATCGACGACATTCGGATACGATCAGCTCCGCAGTCTGCAGAGGATGAAGTCGACAGCTCCGACGACGAGGATGAGTCGGCTATCAGGAAATCCAATCCTCTACCTGCGTACGTGCTACATCAACTAGAGTTCCTAGTCAATGAGAATGGCATCAGTGAACTTCTCAATAGATTCACGTCGTAAGTACTTACTCTTTTATCCTGAGGCAGCAACCACAACTGACAAAACCAGAACTGCTTCTTCATCTGCCCGCTTGTCGGAAGATGCGAGCATTCTAGCTGGCTATACACTGCTTCTTCTGAGATGCTTCCCAGCTCAGAGAGATGATATGAAGATGCGCCTGTTCCAAGGTGACATACGCACTCAAGGACCCAACGGCCCTGTCTACCTTCCCTCCGTCAAGTTCTTATGGCTCGCTGTATCAAAAACGGATGTTTTTACGACGATATCACAGCCCAAGAACAAAGTATCATCGTCAACCATAATATCACTGCTGCGATCGGAATCCACCCGGGAGCAAGAATGGAGAATCGTTCTTCTATTCCTCGAGCTCTACAACTTCCTTTTACGGGTCACCGACGATGACGACTTTCTCGTGAATGAGCGCAACGTTGTTACAAACCAAAGCCCTGCTGTGAAGAGGATCAGAGCCAGTGGTCTTAGTCGCTCTGAACTTGAACTACTTGTTACTTTTCTTAAGAACCTCTCCTTCACTCTTTACCACAACCTCAAGGATGTGATGCCGCGCGACCGTTCTAGGCCGGCACTCGGTGCTCTGCTGGGTGTCAGTTCTGCCACATCCACTCGCACCATCCCCGACCAGGCCGCCACTCCTTCGTTTGCGGGTATACTCGGACTTGATGCTTTGTCTTTGAGAGGCTGTGCGACAACAACAATGCAGTCGCTATACGAGCGTGATTCTCGGCGGCCATTCTTGCCGACTGGATTCTGGCTCATGACTTCTAAATTTGACATGGAAGGCTTCATCTCTGCTGTGGTTCTCGAGGAGCAGCAATCACAGAGTGCCGAAGACGACGAAGATATTAGTGACTCAGATATCAGCCCGCTGGACAATCGTACCTCGGCAGGCCAGAGACTGTCCCGTGCCGCTCAGATCGAGAGACAACGCCAGCTGCAACGAGTCCACCGAGAGCAATTGCTATCTCAACTTGGACCGAAACTCGAAATCCTTCGAAATATGCCCTTCGCTATTCCTTTCGATGTGCGGGTCAAGATCTTTCGCCAATTTGTCGACATAGATAAGATAAAACGAAGGAACGGGCTTGTTGACCCAGATCAGTGGCGCCTGGGGCTTCTCAACGGGGCGCTTGGCGGACTGCATCAAGCTGGACGAGATGTACTGGGCCGACACACGGCTCGTATAAAGCGCGGTCAGCTCTTTTCGGATGCATATGACCAATTCTACGAGTTAGGCGAGGGCCTAAAAGAGCCCATCCAAATCACATTTGTGGACCAGTTCGACCAACCGGAAGCTGGCATTGACGGCGGCGGTGTCACCAAGGAATTTTTGACAAGTATCACATCTGAAGCCTTCAACCCTGGCGAAGACGGTCCACGGCTGTTCGTCACGAACAGTCAAAACTTATTACATCCCAACCCGGCGGCCTTCGATGAGTTGTCTGAAGAACTTACCTCGCTTGGAATCCCCAAGTCCGACTGGGGTCCAAGAGGTACCTCGCTGTCACAACAATACGAGTTTCTGGGCCGTATCGTAGGCAAATGTATGTACGAAGGCATCCTCATCGACATTGCCTTTGCCCCGTTCTTCCTCCTCCGATGGCCCACAGCGGGCCAGAGTACCTCGGATTTCCGATCCAGTCTGAACGACCTGAGAGATCTCGACCCAGAATTATACAACGGCTTAATGAGTCTCAAGAACTACCCCGGCGACGTGTCTGACCTGTCCTTGGACTTCACCATCACCGACCAGGTCATGAACCCCTGCACAGGCCAATCGCGCAACATCGTGCGGCTCCTCCGCAAGGACGGCGACAAGATCACCGTCACCAACAAAGACCGTGTGTTGTATATATCGTATGTGACACACCACCGCTTGGTGGCGCAGTCGCTGCGCCAGACCAAGGCCTTTTTGAGGGGGCTCAGCACCATCATCAACCCATCCTGGCTCTCCATGTTTAACCAGTCCGAACTCCAGCGCCTCGTGGGCGGCGACAGCACCGAGATCGACATTGTGGATTTGCGCTCCAACACGCAGTATTCAGGCGTCTACGCTATCGGCGACGACGGTGAAGAGCACGAGACCGTCAAGATGTTCTGGGACGTCATGAAGGAGCTCGCCGACTCAGAGCGCCGCGCCCTGCTGAAGTATGTCACTTCGACTCCGCGAGCGCCCCTTCTGGGCTTCTCCCAGCTCAGTCCGCGCTTTAGTATCCGTGATGGCGGTGATGACGAGACGCGGCTGCCGAGTACCAGCACGTGCGTCAATCTGCTGAAGCTGCCGCGCTACAAGGATGCCAAGACGCTCAAGAAGAAGTTGTTGTACGCTATCCAGTCCGGGGCCGGGTTCGACCTGAGTTAAAGATGAGACGAAGAAGATAAAGAATGAAATGGAAAGCGAGGGAACAAAGAGCAAGTCCACTTCAGTTGGGAGAATGGGACAGGGTAATTGACCGACCGGAGGGGATTTTGGAATTTTAATGATTTGTGTGTTGTCTGTCTGTTGACAGTTGCTTCACCTTCGGCTACTTGATGATGATGACGATGACCGACGATGGTCTTAGGATACGAACAGGTGGTATCAGTACGATATTTTGAGACGCCTTGCGCCTGCCCCCCTGCCCCCCTTACCTTCCTCAACCTAGAGGATCACAGGATTACAGGATCGATCTTGGTTGAAGAGCAAGCGTTTTTTCCCCACCAGCACAACCCTAAGGTTCTGGTCGTTGATACAGCGTGGATCGATGATGATGAATTCCCAATGACTATCACGAGATATAGAGCAGGTTGCATAGCAAGGATACAATTAAGTTATAATAAACCCTACTCTGTCTGATCTTATTATTTGCCATTAGCGACGTTTTGGCGTCTGGCGTCTTTTGGGACGATGCCAGACTTCGTCGGGTTGTTGGCATTACCCCTTAAGAACCGAGGCCCCTTCGTCATCGAAGTGAACAAGGAAAATGTGTACGTCCACTTTTATATCCTGTCATCGTATTAGCCAGCACAACGGTGCGTGACCGGTTGTGTTACTGCTTGACCGCATGGCACAGAAAAAAAGAAGTAATTCAGGTACTTGAACCGTACCCCTTCAATGCTTAGCGGTTCAACCCATTGTTGTCCCCCACCCCCCTATCACTCCTGACCAAATACTACTCTCACGTCCAGAGTGCTGTCCCACCCTTTTCTCAACTGTAAACGGACCTGTACCGGCTCCTCGGGCTCCAAGATGTGCACGGGAAGGACTCTGTCATTCTTTTTGGGGACCCCAATCCGATCGCCACTGAGAGGTCTCATGTCGAACTGGAGAACCACCATGATGACGAAAGCCTGGATTTGGTTCATGGCGAAGTATCGGCCTGGGCATAACGTCTTGCCTCCGCCAAATGCGCGGAAACCATTCTGCCTCGCTGCACTCTTCTCACTACTGTTGGTGTCGGTGTTGTTGGTTGGAAGGAACCGTTCTGGGTGGAACCCGGTAACGTTCTCGCCCCATAGCGATGCGTCCGAGTGCATGACACCACCGGCTATCTGGACGACAGATCCCTTCTTCAGGAACCACGTGTCAGCGAGCAAGGTGTCTTCTTTCACCAGCCGGATGCTGTTGTTGTCGGAGCCGAGGCGTAGGCACTCTTGGTAGACTGCCGACAGGGTCGGGCACTCGAACCCGGCGCTAGACCGCGCGACCTCCACGGCCGATACTGATGACTTCCTGCCGGCTCTTATCGACTCACGATTGCACCACTTGAGGGTCATGACGCTTTCGATCTCCTCACGTACTCGAGATAGGAGGTCTGCGTCGGCGTATAGTTGCAACAGAATCCAGAAGGTTGTCGTGGTCACGTTGACGATGCCAGCGAAGAGGAAGCTTAGCTCGGATCGCGCAACTTCCCGCAGTTTCCAGCCGTGTTCCAAAGCAGTCTTTATGCGATCCTGGACGAGGGGAGAGGCACCATCTTCCCAGTAGCCCTCCTCCAGGTAATTAGCCAGAGCGGCTACTAGCTTCTCACGGCCACGGTACGCCTTGGAAGCCGTAAAGGAGGGCCAGACATCGACGAGCAGCATTCCAACTCCATGGTCGAAGTCCCAAAATGCGCGTTCCAGGTCGGGATCTTGAGAAACCGGGTTGCGATTGCCGTAGAAGTGTGAGGCAGTGGCCAAAGTGACGATATGTCGAACCCATTCCAATAGATCAACTTCCTTGTAGGCCCTGTGATGCATCAGGTAGGTCTGCTCTTTGTCGACGTGCGATTTCAGGGCAGAAATGGAGCTGCGACTGAGCGCATTCAGATCCTCGCCTGGTTTCATCCTCCGAGCGACCAGATCTTGGATATCAGCAAGAAAACCCCTCATTTCGCCCGGGCCAGGATCCAAATGCCGCCGCGCAATGTCAACGGTAGCTTTATCCAGGCCCAAGACCCGTTTCGTCACGTCCGGGATGATGGGCGAGAAGGAAAGGGCCTTGGAGCGCTGGACCGCGGCGGCGAGGAGTGGATCCGTCACGACGTACATGCGGGAGCCGGGCATTGGCAGGGTGAAGATAGGGGTATGTTTCTGGCGCAGGCCGAATTGCTTGAGATAGCGACCACCGTAAAACAGCATGCCCAGAAGATGGCCGACATATGGAACAGCCGGCGAGATTGTGGGCGGCTCTCGAGATGAATGCGCAGGCCGGAGATATTGCCAGAAGGCGACTGCGATGAGGTACAGGGCGAGTGCATGGGCGTATGGCCACAGCCCTGCGGTTTCTGCAGGCAGTTCCATGACCTCTATTTGGATAGCCTTCGAGGCCAGAGACTAGGGATTGATGATCTGTTGTTGAGGTGCGATGTGTTTTGTGAAAGAACTTTATACATGATTGACCAAATCGCCGACTCCAAAGGCCGCATTCATGATGGATGGAGTAGGGATGCATTGGATTGGAGAGTACATGTATATTTGGGTAGTAGGTCGCATTGGATTGACAGAATTGGCAGCAACGTTGCTGTGGCTGGCAGGCTCGCCTACAACACCTTTTGAGTGCCGTGCCTGCCCACCTGTTTACAGGTAGCCGGCATTTCTCCCAAAACAAGGCAGGACCAGCCAATGGCGCCTTCTAGATTTCTTCCTATTTTCGATCTAAATGGCCCAGAATACGGAGTATCCTCGTTGCAATAGTTGAATGTCATTGTTTACCTACTTGGAACAATAACTGCATACCTAGTTAATCATGTCATTAAATTCATATCTCGGGTCAGCATCTCAACCCTTTTTGGAGTATGGCGTTGGAGAGATGTGCTAGGTTAGCTGCCAGCAGTATCGGACTTTTGTGTTGCAATCGAGTGGTATTCCACACAGTAGGATACACAGTAGGATACACAGTACAGTAGGATACACAGTAGGATACACAGTAGGATACACAGTACAGTAGGATACACAGTAGGATACACAGTAGGATACACAGTAGGATACTGCAAGTGGTAGGATGGAATTGGGAAAGAAGAAGAAAGATTCGTCTACTTGGGCGGACGTTCAAAGTAGCCGTGGCTGAGTGGGGTTTGGGGGATGTCCCAACTTTTGCCAGTCATCCGTCATCCCGGTGCTGGCAGTAAGCCAACCACCAACCCCTGGCCAAAAGCAAGTCGAAGCCCATCAGCCACGGCCTATAGGGATCACCCTCAGTTCATACCCACCCGCAGTCAAGTCAAATGCTGCTAGGGTCGCTGGTGGGTGGTGCCGGGTGGTGCCCGGGTTACCTTTTGCCTGGTAGCGATACGATACGGGGAGAAAGATGCGACCAATATGGAGCCAATCCACCCCTCCAACTAATGGACCACCTTTGCACTTACACGGTCGACAGTCCAACAATCAGGATAAATATCGTCACCAACCTTCGGCCTTTGAGCTTCTAGAGCATTAGAGCATTGGAGCATTACGACATTGGCTGTTTTTATTCTTTTTCGATTCATAACACCGGGACAATATGAAGCAGTAATACTGCGCAAGGTCAGAGAGGATCCGTCAGCATTCAAGGGTATGATGCACACGTTCTATCAACCTTCTTTTGTATGATAGAGGTAGCTATATATCGTTCCAAATTGACACCGCTCCCAACCCTCGTCACTTCGAAAGCTCACATGGTCATATGCATAACGTGGTGTCGTTGGGTTTTCAATCACGAGGCTAGACGAAGCTTAGCTCTTGCCGTTGTCCTTGCCTTGTTCCCAGCTCGACTGCCACTTCGTAATGTACAAGGCCATCTTTAGCTCTGACTGGTCCCGTGACCCGGTCAATCCAGCTTCTTGCCTTTCGGCGGTGGTGCTTGGTTGGCTCTGAAGATATTGGTCGAGTGAATAAGGGGTCGTGTTTGAGGTAGAGGGACTCTTCGATGCCCTTGGCAAACAGCGCCCTGTTAGCGAACTTATGTGCTTGTAAAAGGCAGCTTCAGGTCTTTAGGGACAAGGAGGCCTTACGTAGTACCGGCAGAGTCTCTTCCTCCTTCGTGGGGCATCATGAAGAGAACCGTATAAGTCTTATAAGTGGTCTAGGACGAGAAGTGACTCTTGGCTCGGCGTTAGATGGAGCTCTTTTGCTTCACGTCTCACTTGGATGATAGATGAAGATGAAAGAGAGATCATTCTTTGGGTTTTGACTTAGACATGTATATATATATATATACCGAGTCTACAGGCCAGACATATGCACCCGTTCTGCCATCGCCTTTCTTTCATGTAGGCAAGCCTGACAAGGTCGAATATCAACTCATGACTATCATGAAGAGCAGTATTTGATTCGTTCAGGCAGACTCCGGTGGTGTTGTGCTTTCCGCTTGTCGGGCGGGCCTTAAGCTTCAGGAATCATGCAGGGAGATCCCTGGCTGGTAGGACAAATAAATTTGGGGGCTATGCACGCCATATATCCTCCAATCAAATTCTTTTTATCAATACCAAAGTGGTGGAACAACACATAGGTACATCAGGCACCCAGGTCCCTCCAGACACTAATAATTTCCCGACCCCGTCAAACTCTCCACGGCCCGTGCACATCTTTCGGGATCCATCTTTTCTCCTTGTCGACTGGGGTGCCTCGAGGCTGCATATATTCGATGTCGAGACATGGAATGTTCTTCTATGCCCCTATCGCATGTCGGCCACGTTATGACTAGGTGTTAGCAGTCAGACACAAGTGAAAGCGACTGTCAACATCAGCACTATTGATGACACCTTGCCGTGAATATGCTGTTTGAGCCTCAAATCCATCGATACAGATGCTGGTGGGTGTGGCGCCACGTCCAAGCGCAGGTATAATTCGAGATCTATGCTTGTTGATGGGCAAGTACTATACAATACAAACTTACATCGATCTTTCTAAGGAAACAATAAGGGTACATTCGAGACTCTGACATTTAAATGACTCATGTGCAGCATATTGCCATAGCCGAGCTTCGTAGATATAGACCAACCATCTCAGAGACTTCTATTTCCCAGAAGCAGCTCCGACCTGAACGAGTGGACAGCGTGAAGGCCAATAGAAGATACGTGATACATGCAACCCATGGATCAGACTCCCCAAAGTGCCAGAACACCAACTCGTTCTCGTCATCCGATCTATCTCTCGCCTAAGAGAGGCTGATGTTGATTAAGAGGCAGTAACGTCGGTCAAATCTAGAGAGATCTAAATCAGGGTTAACAACGTTGCCAGTGTTTCTGCAACAATTTGTCGTGGTGTGCATCTTACTGCTGAAGCTGTAATTACTGCGAGGAGTACCAATCTCTTGTTCTCCCGCTGTTTTAGCCCTGCTGCCAGCCCGATTCCCACTCATTGAGGTACGTCTTCGTCTTCGACGGCCCGAACGGCCGGTCATGCGACCCGACCAGCCCAGCCCCCTGTCTCTCAGGTACCGAGTCTGCTTGAGTCTGGAGATACTTGTCTAGCGAATAAGACGCCTTCGTCGTGGGGGCGAGAGTCCATGCCGATGCCGACGAGGAGGACGAGGAGGACGAGGTACTTGAGAGCTTCATGTCAGTGAAACTCTAAGGATGACCCGAGTTGGCATAATATCACATGTCTTATAAATGGTAAATCGGGAACAGATTATCTAGTACCGCTGGAAGCCCCTATTCTTTCTTGAGGCATGGTGGTGATGAGTGAGGGAGGGAGAAGTAAAGTCTGTCGAAGCTGGAGCTCATGTAGACACTCTTATACGAGGACTGAAAGAGTTATAAGTTGAACTCATAGAAACAGCAACGTCGTCAACAGGCTCTTATATAGGACAACTATCCAAGAGTAAGGCGGCAGGATATCCACAGCAAACCACTGATATATAGGGTTCCGTCAATGCGAACCACGGTCGCCGGTATTTGAAAGGACATACCTGAGGTCTTTGGGATTGGTACCCCAGAGAGAGGCTGATTTCGCGCGCTCTTGCCAACACCATCGTTACCTGTGACTACCAACGCTCAAATTGTTGCCGGTTCGACATGGCATCTGCAAGCTTCCCCAATGCTCTCGTCCCCGTTAATAGTGCCCGCCTCCGAGTTGAGCATTGTGAGCGGACCGCTGATTCGGCGACGGGTCTTGGCGACTTGGGAATGCGACCAACGGAAATGGAAAGACATTGCAGAAACGGCCCAGCAAACGGACAGATCCGGTAATTAGAAGTATAGAGGGCGGTGCTAATACCAGGCAGCTAATCAGCATTGTGCATGCAATGCAACCATCCGGCTGTCGGCGAGAATCGAACAGATCCGTGGGCAACTCGTCATCAGGCTGGCGAGAGCACAATAGTGCTCATGCCGATCTACGCGGGGTTGTTGTTCGGTGTCAAGATGCGGCGAGGGTATTTATGAATGAGGCTCGAATGGCGCCATTGAAAAAGAGGCCAGCACCATTTGACTTGTGAAACTTTGAGCCTGTGTGATCGTTGACTTCAAACTGCGGCAAGATGATTGTGCCCTCATAACACCACCGGTTGCGCAACATCAGTTTGGGGGTTGGCTAGAGCCCCAGTTTTGACTTGGTGATGCCCTTTGCCTACCAAGGACAATAACCGCTGAAGTGCCATAATACATGAACCTCACCAACGAGGGAACCAGAATTAACCTACGTGGGCTGTGGTCTGGAGAGTGGTTGGCTTGAGCGCAACTTGGGTTGACCATGCTGAATATTGAGAGACATGGGCCGCACTGGATACGACACGACCGGATTACCTAGTTTGAGCCAATCTACCGACACGCCTGCATCGATTTGCACTGAAGTCACCGAAGATCTCGAAGAGGCTCATCCACTACACACACTCAGGACCCAATTCCTGCACGTGGTCATGGCAGCACACAAGCGGGCTGCGGATGACCTCAGCCAGACAAGCCCCAACTACGCAGAAGGCGGGAAGCAATTGTCGGAATCGCTCGGGGACAGCAACGATAATGAGAGTGAGCCATCGAAAAAGCGATTTCGTTCGTCAGATGCGGATTCATCTACCTTGGTGGGCACCGATACTACAGCAACAGCCGATAAGCAGATCGCCAAGTCCACCAACAAGCGCCGCACGCAGAGCCGGCGGTTGTGGCTCGCTTGTCCATTTGCGAAGAAGGACCCCGTACGATATCGGGATTGCTATCGCTATAATCTGGGGCGGATTCGGGATGTCAAGCAACACCTGAGTCGATGCCACCGCAAACCTATCTATTGTCCCATCTGCCGTAGGACATTTCACGATGAGGACGAGCGAGATAAGCACATACGGCTCAACAATTGCTCCAGACGGCCAGAAATTGAAATCGATGGCATCTCGGAGAAACAGAAAAGGGAATTGGGCCAGCGGGTGTGCTCAAAGATGCCAGAGGCGCAACAGTGGTTTACCGTTTTCGACACGCTATTTGCACCTCATTCTCGGCCTCGGTCGCCCTATATGGATAGAGATTTATCGGAGCAAATGTCGGTATTCCATGATTTCTATACTAGCAAGGGACCAGAGTTGCTATTGGAGTTCTTGGAGTCCACAGGAGTAGTGACATGGAATTTTCCTCAAGAGGAACGTGACCTTGCCACCTTTCAAGAGGGCATTCTCGGAGACGGTCTTCTGCAGATATGGGACCACTGGACCAATGCCAACACCGCTCAGGAGGCATGCAACGCAGAGCCAGGCACCCCAGCAGCTTCTGTGTCTCACGATTCAGGTGGAGCCCTCCATTACATGCTTGGGAATCCCTCGGAGGTCCAAGAAAAGGACAATAGCACGGAAAACGGTCCTTCCATCGTGGCAACAATTAAACCAGAAATTTCAGGCATTTCTGAACCAAGCGAAGAAATCCCGCAGGTTCGAACCGTCACAGATGGAGGCCAGGGACATACGTCTCTCACGCAAGGCTCTAGTCAAGCTAGCCAGGATTTAGGCAATCGTGACTGGAGCGGCATACCACGTATCTCATCCCCAAACCGTGTATCACTACATGACGACATCCTTTCTGAGATCTATGACCCCTCTATGGATGGGTTCGTGGATGATGGCATATTGCCCGGTTTTAATTTGGACATATCGTGGTAGTAACATGCAATAGGTGCCTCGTGAAATTCGGCATCTCATAGCTGACTTGATGCGCCCATCACCCAACTAGCTTGATTGGATGGGGAAGTCGCTAGCAAATTGTATGTGTTCATCGAGTCGGTGGCGATCCCGAGCAGACTGGGGCAAGTAATCCACTTGCACCCTGTTTGACTGCGTGCGCATCTCTGGCACCCTCTGGCTCGTGCTGATGTCAGGCAGCGAAAACCCGTCACCAGTCTCGAGGATGCTTGCGAGGCCTCTGCGAGACGCGTACAGTGGCTTCGATGAAGCAGGCGCATAAGGTCGCTTACGAAGGTCACCAGTCTCCCCCCGTAGGTTCATTTCGACCAATTCGCCCGCCAATCCAGCATACAGAGTGGGAGACATGTCGGATGACTTCGCAAGGGAGTACACGGGGGACGACCTGGCCGTGACCATGGGCAGGTACACAGTGTAGTTGGGTCTGTAGTAGCTGTCCTTTGAAAGTGCGTGCCATCTGCATTCGTGCCCTGCCACGTAGTCGCAACAGCCGCGATCGGGATAAGAGCGAGGGTTTATCAAGGTAGGGGGCCGCGGGGAAGGGTATGGAGATTCACTGCTGCATGGTAGGGATGCTGTATGCAGGTAGGACTTGTTCCATCGGAAGTCGAAGATCTTGACTGTGTTCGATCGAGCGTTACCCGCGATGAACCTTTCAGTTCCATATGACAATAGAGCACCACTGGGCGTCATGACTTCGAAGTTGTCTTGGAAGATGGTATCGACAGGCGATGGCGAGCGCATGTCCTGGAGACGGATCGTGCCGTCTTCGTATGAGCTCAAGATAACGTTCCCTTTTCCGCCAGCGATTGAAGAAGTATCGATGGGCAATAATCCCCGAAGAGTGGCATTCGTCCAGCCCTTCAGTGCATAAACGTCTGTGGCACGAGCAGAAGGTAGTATCTTTGATGCTGCATCCAGTCGCGGGCCAGTGGGCGATAGGGTCAGGTATCGCAAAGGCTGCGTGCTGCTAGTCATCCCAAGGGCAATCCCCCCATCCGCTGTGTATCGCATGCAACGGATGGTTTTGAAAGGCTTTGAGTCTTCAAGCGTGTGGACGTTGAATGAGTCCCTTGGCCTCACTCTCACGTCTGCTCCATCGTTGTCTTCGGTATTATCCACCTTGCCATCTTCACAAGGGCTCAGATCGTACAAGAGGACGTTGTCTTTCGTACTCGTAGCTAGGGTACGTGACTTTTGGTGAAAATCAATGGCCTGAATCTCATTCTGTGTGCAGGGGTTTCCCGCATCTTCATTGAGAGAAGGCTGGAACGTCATGCGTGTCCGTCCAAATTGGGTAGGGTCAAGTGAGAGAAGGCGGAGGTCGCCGCTGGCTCTCCCAACCACAACACTGGGCTCAATTGCCTGGTCCAGTATTGATACCGAAGTCACGTCATCCTTTCCGTGCTTGAATCCGTTCTGAGAGCCTGCAAGAGAATGCCAAACTTCGGATTGAGTAGTGTTCGCTGATGTGTCACGATACCGGGCAAAGATATCCTCCCCCGCGCCCCAGACTACCGTCTCATGCTCAGAATTCCCTTCCTTGAGGAAAGCTGCGTCTACTATGATCTGGCATGGAAAGGTCTGGGTACGCTGGGCCGGTCTGGCGTGCCTTCGGTCTGCCCCATTCCGGGTATTCCTTTGCTCGTCCTTGTGCGGTATGAGGGAGTCGACAGTCAAAGCGTGCCTTTCCCAAGCCCGAGATTGCCAGGTCAAACTCCTTGCCAGTTCATTCCATTCATCATCCGGGATGGTTTTGGGGAGACGAAGAGTGCCGAAGCGGCTTCTCACGAAGTTGCGCCAACCATCGACCTTGACTGCTGCGCAAAGTCTTCGACAGGTGGCTCCAAGACTGGCGACACTTCTCGCCGTGTTGAGATGGCTGAGGACGATTAGAAGGATATCTAAAGGCAGATTTTCGAGTCGTGTGGACTCGTTGATAGTCAGAAATTCCATTTCAGGCAAGGTGTCGTTGGTATGAAATACCTAGAGCATTTGTCTGACTTGGTTCGCTGATGATGATGAGAAGCGGGCGGTGAAATTTCTGTCAGGCCGCGATCACAGCTCACTCTTGTAGGGTACTACAGGACTTTAGGCAACCGTCGCTATTTCCAATGCACATCGGTATTCTCTTCTTCGAGGTTGAGTCATCAATGGATGCGAAACACTTGCTGAAATCCGAGTCATCAAAGGTGGATCAGAGAATTGACATCATGGCTGCGGCTGAATTTTTGGCCCCAGCGAAATAAATAGCGGTTATGCAGTGCTGGACTGGTGGCATGGCTGATCTGGCGCAATAGCCAAGAAGCTAGATAATATCCAACTGTATGTATTACAAAAACCGAAGTTCTCATCCATCATTGGAAAAATTGCGAATAACATAATTATTTGCTTAACAATACTCAGAATAAAGAAGTTCAAGTTGGAGGGGAATGCACATGTGCACTCTGTTGGTTTGATTGAATGGAATCCCGATTAAGGGTGGGTTGTGTGCTAGAGTGATTTATATGCAATGTTCGTATATGCAATAACTGCCTCGAGCTACATCCAAGAACGGCACGCTCGTTAGCCATCTCTGTCAACCCCAAGCTGCAAGTCTACTTCTCGATTTAATATACTTCCCCCAATGTTGGAGAGCGTCTCCAATTCGTCCGTTGTCAAGTGACGCTTGGTCTCGCTTTCCGCAGCATCTCAAGTTCGTGGCAGCTATCTTGATCGCACATGTTTGATAGCTAGGGATATACCTGGATGGGCCTTTACAGCCGCCTTTGGCATCAATTTATCACAGAAACTGTACATGGTTGATACATCTTCGCCTTGGAAGCTTCAAGTCATTGTATACTGCTTTTGGATCTCCCCATTCACTTGATCGAACCGATTTAACCTTATCGCGCCTGCTTGAATACATTCGACCCTTCCGCCCGCAATGGCATCTGAAATCGTCCATCACCCTTTAGCCATACCTGCCTTGTTTTTAGCCGGGGCTCTCTTGTTCTTTCGCTTCATCTTATACCCATCTCTGTTCTCGCCATTAGGAAAGATCCCGACAGCACACTGGTCATGCGCCATCTCGCCTGTTTGGATCCTCTGGGCCAGGTATAGAAGTAGGGAAAACGGGACCATAGGTGAAGCACATAGGAAGTATGGACCCCTCATCCGTCTGGCCCCCAACGAGGTCAGCATCAACGACATGGAGAGCGTGAAGACTGTCTACCAAGGCGGTTTTGACAAACACCAGTGGTATTCCGTCTTCAACAACTATGGGTGAGTGAGTGCCTGCCTTGTGTACACTCTTTTGCAAGCTACTGCATGAAGAGCAGGTGCTGAGAAACAACCAGCGTACCGAATGTTTTCTCTTCGGTCTCCTGGAAGCACCATTCCATCAGAAAACGTATGGTATCCCATGTCTACTCCAAATCATATTTACACTTGTCCGCTACTCTTGCTGCCCAAGCCGACGTAATTCTCAATGCGCGGGTACTTCCCCTGATCGAAGAAACTTCCCATGGGGGCCAGGCGTCTCAAGGGATTGACGTGCATTCATTTTTCGCAGCTGCAGCTATGGATTTCATCTCGGCCTACTGTTTTGGCCTCAAGAACAGCCCCAATTTCATTCAAGAGAAGGCCTACCGCGACCATTGGCTGGGGTTGTATCAGGCACGAAAGGGATACAGCTTCTTCAGCCAGGAGTTGCCGCTGCTCTCAAGGCTTTTCAGCTTGGTAGGTATCCATTTGACGCCCACGAGAATTGATGCTGCGAACAGAGAGCTGGAGGAGTGGTGCGCAAAACTGTGCGCGGCAACTGTGTTCTCGTTGGAGAAACAGGGAAACAATCTGCAGACTTCCGCAGACGATGCAGACGATGCTGTCGTGATACGTGCCCTGATTCAAGGGCTGGATAAAGAGAAGATGACCAGAGGAAAAGAATCTCCCATATACAGCACTGCGCTTTGCCAGAGAACCCTCACAATATCCTCTGAGATATTTGATCACCTTTTAGCTGGGCAGGAGACCACCGGAGTAGCTTTGACTTATCTGTCATGGCACCTGTCGCAGTCACAGCAGCTCCAGGGTCAATTGCGAGCTGAACTCCTTTCCCTGACACCAAACATGAGCCTAGGGAATGGCAAAGCCAAGATCCCCGATTCCCGGCAACTGGACCGCTTGCCATTACTGCATGCCGTTATTGTCGAGACCATCAGATTATACGCCCCTGCAGGCGGCCCGGAGCCGCGAGTGACACCAGATCCATCTTGCCGGGTGGGGCCCTACGTACTTCCTGGTGGTGTGCGCATTTCGGCTTCGGCATACAACTTGCATCGGGACGAGAAGTATTTCCCGCATGCCGAGACCTGGGATCATAGAAGATGGCTCCACGATGATATCGATGAAGAGGAGCGAAGGGGTATGCATCGCCAGTTCTGGGGATTCTCCAGCGGCGGTCGCATGTGCCTCGGCTCCAACTTGGCGATGCACGGTATGTCGAGTGAACGATAATCTGTCTCTTTCTTGTATGTGCGCCGTAACGACGGTATAAACTAACACGGTGGGTGCAGAGATAAAATTGCTTGTCGCATCCATCTACACCAACTACACCAGCGGCGTTGTCGACGACGATGGCATTGAGCCCACGGACGGCTACACGAGCCATCCTACCAGTGGACAGCTCTGGCTACGCTTTGAGAGGGTCTGAAGCGGTTATGTCGGACGCTGCGCTAAGCAAGACATCTGGGGGATCCGGGGAAATGGCGACGATCCTCCAGTCGGTGGTTTGCTTTTGAGTGGATGCATTTCCCCTTGTTTTCTCCAGAATCCAGCGAGTCAAGCACGCAGCTCGGCACATTCCCGTGCGTCCCACATGAGTCTACGGCCTAGACCGGGCAATACGACGGGCAGACTTGTGAAAATCACTATGCTGAAGATAATTTTTCTCTTGAGGTGGCTTACTATACCAGTGCTTCTTGTGGCTTTCCCGCTTGAGATATCAAATGACCGTATTACAAGAGCGCCATTATAGGTCACGAGGTGCGCTGCACTGTGGCGGCGTCCTGGTAAAGACATGTAGGCATGCATGAGTAAGCTTGTTTGTTAGCGATGTCTGATTCGAACGGTTTGGCATGTGAAAGCCTAGGTTACGTAGTCCCCGAAACATAGCATAGGCACGCCTACCCTTCCTGGCAAAAGACCACCGCCCACCTACCTAAGCCACTTGGACAGTACCTACCTAATAAGTGAGACAAGCAAGCTAGAAACTAGAAATTTGGGCGGTCTCGCAGAGCTACGCCTGACATGTGCCCTCCGTACTAGTGTCCGTACCCCCAAAGCTCCCCCCAATTGGAAGCCCGAACGTGCAAGCCTCGGAGGTGCAGTTCTGACATCAGCATGCTTAATGGCACTGGCAGGCCGACAGGGGTGCTGGGCTGCCGAACGGTTACTAAACCAAAGGTGACCCGCTTCGTCCTCAAGTTCCGAGGTCCATTCATACGATAAGTGGTACAATACCGAATCAATACAACAGTACAAATCGTCCAGACGACCAACCTTGGAAGACAAAACATACCATCTTCAACCTCATCTTGCATCGAACCCTATTGCGCATCTCCATCTAGTTTTCTCTACCCATCTTCCATACCTAACTCGCTGTTGCAACGTGTATCCCCTAGACCTTCCACCCATTGCCTACACCGCAATAACTAGTAGACAAGAAGACAAGATGGGTGGTAAGTGAACACTCTCAACCTACCTACACCGCCGAAAAGGCTACAAGGAAACCGAGCACTGACAAGTCTTCATGTTTCTTTACAGCTCTCGACCGCCTACAGCAGATCTCCGGCCAGATCGGTGGTGCAAAGTCCGCAAAGGAGCGACTCCTGATCAAGAGCCCCGACGATGTAAGCTCTTTCCCCCTACCAACCTACCTACTACCCCCCAACCTCGGCTTCGCGCACGGCCCTAGCTTCGCCTTTTACCCAGAAAGCTGACCTCTCGACCTTTTCTCAACCCAATAGATCGTTGTCACAGCATGTCTCCGAACGGCATTCACAAAGGGCGGCAAGGGCGGCTTCAAGGACACCCACGCGTCTGACCTCATGGCCGGCGCCCTCAAGGGCATCCTTGAGCGCTCCAAGATCGACCCCTCGCTCGTCGAGGACGTGTGCGTCGGCGAGGTGCTGGCCCCCGGCGGCGGCGCCACCGAGATGCGCGCCGCCGCCCTCGTCGCCGGCTTCCCCGAGACCACCGCCGTCCGCACCCTCAACCGCCAGTGCTCCTCGGGCCTGCAGGCGTGCACCGACGTCGCCAACCAGATCCGTGCTGGCATGATCGAGGTTGGCATCGGTGCTGGTGTGGAGAGCATGAGCTTGCACTACGGGTACGTACACAGCATCCCTCACAGAATGAATCATCATCGTTGCTAACAGTCTACGCGTGGTAATAGCCCCGCCGCTGTCTCCGAATTCTCCGAACTGCTCGAGTCCGTCCCCGAAGCCGCCAACTGCAAGGTGCCCATGGGTGTCCTGTCAGAGAACATGGCCACCGACTACAAGATCGCGCGTGCGGACCAGGACGCCTTCGCGGCGTCTTCGTACCAGAAGGCCGAGAAGGCGCAGAAGGCTGGCCTCTTCGACGAGGAGATCCACCCGCTGACGGTCAAGTGGGAGGACCCCAAGTCGGGCGAGACCAAGACCATCACGGTCGCGAAAGACGACGGCGTGCGGCCCGGCACCACGGCCGAGTCGCTCGGCAAGATGAAGGGCGCCTTCGCGAAGGGCGGATCGATCCACGCGGGCAACGCGTCGCAGATCTCGGACGGCGCGGCGGCCGTGCTCATGATGAAGCGGTCGACAGCAGAGAAGCTGGGTCAGCAGATTCTGGGCAAGTACGTGGCGGCGTCCATTGTGGGCGTGAAGCCGCTGCTCATGGGCCTGGGCCCCTGGCGCGCCATCCCCAAGGTGTTTGAACTCACGGGCATCTCCAAGGACGACGTCGACATCTTCGAGATCAACGAGGCCTTCGCCAGCCAGTGCATCTACTGCGCCGACCAGCTCGGCCTTCCCCGTGAAAAAATCAACCCCAAGGGCGGCGCTATCGCCTTCGGCCACCCGCTGGGCTGCACCGGTGCTCGCCAGGTCAGCACCCTGCTCTACGAGCTGAGGCGGCGCGGCGAGAAGGTCGGCGTCACAAGTATGTGCATCGGTACCGGTATGGGTATGGCTGCTGTCTGGGTTGCCGAGTAAGAGTACGAATAAAAAGTTTCAAACGAAAGGGAAATTATGGAATGAGACATGCATGGGCTGCGGTCGTTTTGGAATCAGCATTCTAGCTACCTTTGCATTGATTGTTACGAGGGTATTCACTTGTATTGGTTCACCCACTAGCTTTAGGCTGGTTTTACTTCTACATAGGCTGGTAGTCTGTCTGTACGAAGAACGAGAAAGAAACTTTGACATGGCCGATTTCTCATTATTCTTGTCATTCACCTTCTTCTATTTTTGAGAACACAAATCAATATGATAACGATTACATTTCACAACAGGGAGGCTCTAACACAAAATCGTCCCACTCGCTCTACGAGAAGTTCTCGATATGATGGCCGACACCTTTCTCCTTGGCAAGTCGAATGATCTCGTTGCCGACAACGAGGTCCATGAGCCCCAACCCCACGCTCTTGTAGATGACGTTGCCCGATGTCAACCAACGGGCCAGGTGGTCAGGCGTATTGCTCTGGTTCTGCTGCTGCTGCTGCTTATTTGACCCCTGGCTAGAGGATCGCTTGTGCTGCTTGCTGAAGAGACTCGTGAAACTGCTCGACCGCTTCGGACTGCTCGAGCCTAGACCACTGGCATTGCCGCCTCCCTCCCCACTGCCCTCGCCGCTGCCGCGGTCCATATTGGAGCTGGAGCCAGTCTCGGTTGAGTTGCGGCCGTATACGCTCGACATGGCCGAATTGCTCGACGTGATGTCGAGCTTGTCCAAGTCGGACGATATGTCGGCCGTTGAGAGCGTCGATACCGGAGACGACACCGAGGCGATCGAGGAATCCTCTTCCTCAGCTGCTTTTCGGATCATGACTAGTTCGCCGAGCCTAACGTCTTCTGATTAATCGCCTGCTCTTGAAGGATTTCTGTATGTTGTCGGGTTACTTACTCGACCATCTGGTTGGGCTGAATCCCTGCTTCGATAATCTCACCCGCCTCCTTCATCGCACCGTCCAGCGTATCCACCACGATGACACCCCCCTCAGTCGCGTGCTTATGTAGGTGTATGTGCCCGGTCCCATGCGTGCCGCGGACGGCCTGCTCGAGGACTTCGCGCGGGATCTCGCGCATCTCGGGCTTGTAGCTGCCGATGGCGACGATGAGGCGGCCCTTGCGGCGGCCGTTCGTGTTGGTCAAGATGGCCGGGTCGAAGAGGGGCTCGTGGCTCGGGGTGCAGCAGTAGATGACGTCGGCGGCGCGGATGTACTCCTTGGTCAGGCGCTCGTACTCGCCGTACGACGGCGTCAGCACGGAGAAGCGGGTGTCGGCCCAGCCCTCGCGCTCGCGCGTCGCCGGGGCCACGGCGTAGAACTTCTGCAGGATGGCGCGCGCGCTGTCGCTGAACTGCCGGTTGATGACGTAGACCTGCTTGACCTTGTCGCCGCGCAGCAGCAGCGCAAGCCGCACGTGCCAGTAGGCCTGCAGCCCGGACCCGAAGACGGTCAGCGTCTTGACGTGCTGCCGCTTCGTCAGCAGGCACGACGAGGCCAGCGCCGTCCGGAACGCCGTCAGGGTCTTAGCGTGCAGGAAGCCCGTCGGGGCGCCCTGCGGCGAGAAGACGGTCACGGAACCCGTCGGTCTCAGGGTCGGCTGGCCGGGCGCGGCGTTTCCTCCGGATAGCGTGACCACTGGGGCGGGGTGTTAGTGATCGTTTTACCTCTGGGGTAGTATCTCAAGGAGAAAAACAGGTTTTCTGCACAATACCATCGCCCATCTAGGCAGAGTGGTTAGCGCATAGATTGCCGACTTGCCTTTGACTGCATGACCGTCTGCATTGATGCTCGGCATGAACAAGGTTGTCGCATTAGTCGCCTCGGAGTGTACCACTGTTCGGTCAGGCTGGTGGACCAGCCCGGCATCGATGTTCTGCGTACCGGTCGAGTATTCGCGCAGCGCGCTTCTCATGTGATCTGCGAGAGCTTCGGTCTCGGAGTTCGTGAGAGACTCGAGGATGTTACGGATGTCGTCATCCGAGAGCACCGTGAGCGACATGTTGATTCAGACCCGCCAGTCAGAAATAATGGTCTGATGAGTCTCCTTATTTAGTTATCTTTCCCCGAGTTTTTAGAATGCAACTGGGTATTATTTATCCGTTTGCTATCACTACGGGCGCGGTTGGAACATGATATCATATCCTGATCCGCGGCTCGCCTGCAGGTCGGCGGGCCTTTCCAAACTACAGCCTAGCCGGTCTCGGCGCTCGTCGGCCATGGCATGATGGGACCAGGCAAGCAATGCCTTGTTCAATGGGTTTATTATAGATTCTGGCGTTTGCCGATCCCCTGAAACGTGGGCCTCTCTTCACAAATTTTATATATTGACCTTCCCTCGTACCAACTCTCACAACTCTCACAATCTTCATAAATTGGGTTTTCAATTGTTCTGGACGAGCAATGCCCCTCCTGTTCGCTACCCCGCATGCATCTAACGGGTTGTCACACGGGATGGGGCCCGGGTATGAGCGATAAACGGAAACATTAGCCGGCTGGTGACGCTAATTCTAATTCAAACCACAGCATTGAGACCTTGAAACACAACAGAGCTGCATTTCATGGCCATTCCTCACTATCTGAGCAGTTGTCTCCTGAGGTTCAAAGGCAAACATACACATACATGAAGTTTGGTGTGATAATGTCAGCATATCGGAATAAAGCGGACAGGATCAGCATCAGGCCGTTTCTGGAACGGGCAGGGACATTTCCAGCGGTGTTGCATAAGCAATATCGCGAGCATTTTCTTGATAAGTCATATTGTCAATTTCGTATTTCATACCTCGCACTGCCCAAAACATCTGGAGAGATCTCTTTGTCGGTGGTCTCTGCTAGATTCGCCGCCCTGCTATGTGCAAAATGCAAACAGAAATCTGCCTCTTCATGGCTCGCTCCAGAGGTCCCAGTCGGTCTGCGGACTCTGTGTAATCCGGTGATAGTTCATCCCTTATTTATTTGGTCGAAGATAATGAGCTATCTGCCTTAGCTCGCCGCGTAGTAGCGGCTTATATCTCTCGTTCATGAGATGCGTGCCGCCAATGAGATCCGCTTAGGCTCATAAATGACCTGAGATTCCTATATACTGTTTGCGTACTTAACCTCATCGCAGTACTATCTGCTGATATGTTTCCAGTTTGATCAAGAGATGACCCTCCCGAGAACTGAGGTCGAGCCCATATAAGCTAGATTCGTCTCGCCTCCTTCAACCCCTAAGTCCCTGATGCCATTGCAGCCTCTAGAAAGACGGGGCTTCTTATCGTTTTCACAGCTCCCTGAATCCGTTATGAAGTCCATCAACTAAGGCCCCTATACTGAAGCTTTAGAGTTGTCAAGACGTAGCATACGTAGTGATTTGTTTAGGATGGGAGAAATCCTCGAGGTACTCAGCAAATTAGCCCCCGTTTATATATAGAAAGCTTTGGTCCAGTCGACTATAGGACACTTTATGTCCATTGGGATGTCTGGATATATTTTAACCCATGGTTGAAAGAACTCGTTGCCAGGAATACACCAACTATATTAGGCTTTATATCCTTGTTTCTTAATATAGTCCCTATGGTGTTTCTAGTCGGTGGCCTCGTGACTAGCACCTATTTCAGCCAGTGGTCATTGCTGCACGAAACGAATTAAGGAGTCAAGCAAACAATGAGCTCCAATCAGACGGCTGCTCTGGAATGAAATGTCCAATCACTAGGATTGAAGACGGATCTAGCGTCGAGAGATGGCGTGCGCTACACCGCGCCACCATGTTCAGCTGTCGGCTATCGTACCCACCATGTCGCTGGGCTAGCCTCGAAGCTGAGCCCCTACAAAGAGACCTAATAAGGCTTCCAGTCCAACTCCGTCGACGTTGGAAATATTCAACGTTTCGTCTTATGTCAGTCACATTGCTTACATACTCACCTATCGGACTGACTGTGTGTATATACTCGACTCACGACGGCGAATATGAGACAATTCGCAGTATTCTGTTTCGCCATCTTGTGCACATTGGTGCAAGCTGAGCTTCTTAGCTTCCCAACACCCACAGAGCCACCGCTGTCAGGACGAAGCGGTGAGCCGCCGACAGAAATCAAAGATGATATTTCGTCTGTGTCCAGTATAACGGCACCGCCATCTGTCCCAGGGCTGCAAAGTCACGCCACTCAACCAGACGAAGAAGAACTCCGGAAACGCCAAGCGGATGTAAGCTATCTGACTCAAATTGGGATAACGAGCTACATTGGCCAGTTCCCCTGGCCCAATCCATCTACGGGACCGAGTTGTAAGTGACTCATTTGCAAAGCACCTATTCTGGGGGGGAAATATCCCGGCAAAGAGAGTATAAACTTACCATATGTTCTGCCAACGACTTATAGGGGAAACGGCAACTTGTCAGAGCGGCGCCACGTTCGCAGTCAGGGGTGGTTACGGCGCCTGTTGTCATCCTACGGCCGCAGACTGCCAATTCCCTACGGGCTGCGCAGGTCCGAACGTCGTTGGGCCGAATGGTCAGAACGGTGCCTGGTGAGTCTTCCTAAACATGTTTTTCACATTCCCTTTTTAGTCGGTGGAGCCTGTACTGACTGATACCAACCCTGCTTAGTCCTGCCGGCTGGACTTGCCAGGACGCCGTGGTTCTTCAGTCGAAAGGCAGCCCGGATGTCAATACTTACCTCATGTGCAAGTCCGGCCTTTATTCTTCGAGGGTGACCTGGTACCGTAATAGATTTGCCTGTAGGTTATTTGCTGTTTTCTTGCTACTCTGGCAATACATCTTTTTAGATAATGGTATGCTGATCTGAATATTCAATATTCAAAGTCCCGCCAACGTCAACGGCAGTGGTGGTCGTAGACCAGACGAGTGTTGTCGTGCATTCGGTCACTTCGACTCGGAAGCGTACCACGACGACCAACGAGCAGAGTGTTGCTACAGACGGTGCGCCGCCGCCGCCGCCGGGTCCTCTTCGGGATCCTTTCAAGGACTCGGCTCCTCGGGCAATGAGACAACTGGGACTTCAGGGGTTCATTGCCGTAGCCGCCAACATATTATATGCATGGGCTTAAAGAACGTGCCTGTTCACGTTTTTGGAATCTGATAGTTTTCTTCAGAGGCAGAAGTGGAAGTAAATAGCCTGTGCATTTTCTTGCGAAGTTTATACATAATGATGAACGTGATTTTCCTCCTCACAATATATGGATGAAATATTGGTCACCACGAAAAGGCCTGATGCCACTCAACCTGTATCAGCTCGGCTGGAATCACAGACCCAGGCGAAATCCTCCTGCGTTAGCTAACTTGATGAGATTGCCAGGGATATCTGGAGTACGCTCCAATTCTAATCCGTGAGAAAAGACTAGCCAACATGTCGGTCCGGTATGGTAGGCCGGATTAAATATTTTGTATGCAGTGCCCCGGAATCTTGAATTTTGCGGCGGCGGCCGGGCCGGGCGGCGTGGGCCCTTGATATGGCCCGGGCCACTGGTGGTATCTAAGAAGACGGTGATGAAACCGATGACATATCAGTTGGCTGCGTGGCGCAAACAAGGAGGTGCCTGGCAGGGTTCAAAGTTGCGATAGTTGTTGTCGCGTCGCAATGCGGTTGCGGGGTACTGTACGCCCGCAGGTGCAAATCCCGGTCTGCAATGTGTCACCTCATCAGCTCATAAGTATGTAAGTATGCCATTCACTAGATGTCGTGTCGTCTCGCTGTTGTTGTCAACTCTTCAATACATTCGATATAAGACTATGGAGTACCGATGGCTGGGCCACTGCAAAGGGCAAGTAGCACCGGGATTGTTTGTTGTCTTCCTCACTCCAATTGACCGAAATGGGCAAGGACAGTGGCGGCTGATTGGCCACAGTTCCAGGTTGTAAACCCATTTTTGGCAAGATGAATTCGCTGGATTGAGACGTGATTATGGGGCCACGCAACAGATCTACCGGTCCATCGCCGAGGATGAGCTCCGTTATGCCCGGCGCGACGGGAAGCGGCTCGCCATGATGACACTCTCCGTTACCGAAAGTATGGATTTCACAGACGACTCTTCTGCCCTTTCGGTGCTGCGTCGGGATAAACGGGATGCCATTATTTCACAAAGGATAATCCACCAAGATTCCACAACAGGGACAACAGGGAGGAAGCGCAAGGCCTCCAGCCTCGCCTCGACGAGAGCATTGATGCCTACAAGCAGAGCCTCCCCAAAGCTTGGGACTAATTCAAACAGAGAGAGATTGCCGGCTTGGAGCCACCTGAAACAAACAAGCGTCGCCGATCCGAAGCTACTACCGCTGCAGGCGCTGCTGGCACAGGCGCTGCTAGCACAGCGGCAAACACAAATGCGAGTGCAGCTGCCGCCGCAGGTGCATCGTCGTCATCCATGGTAGTTCCTAACAGGGGCAAAACGTCGTCACCTACCCCCGGCATCAGTGGCATCTATCTGCAGGGCGAGGACACGGACGAAGTGCCCGTCTTCGATACCTGTGACGTGGTCCTCAGGAAGATCAGCGCTCACCTTCGCACCCATAGGACCTCACAGGCTCAGTTTTGCCGGGACATCTACACCCAGCTCAAGTGCTCACAAATATCAAGGGGATCCAGTCCAAGCAGCTGGCCGACTTTCGTGCCAAGCGCGGGCCGAACGGAGGAGCGACCAGCACCGTGTTCTACGCAGCCTACGTCTACTTGGAGAAGCTGCGCCTGGCCCAGGGCAAGCCTAAGTCGGCACACCGCGAGGAGATGGAAAAGCGCTGGCCGACAGGCTTTGACCGGGAACATGATGATAAGACGCTGTAAGTGGTCTTGACTGACGCTATCAGATCTTCTTGGGCTTGCAGCTAACATGGGGTAAATATACTAGGATCACTTTGCACTTCAGTGAGACAGCTCACAGGGATAAATACGGAGAATTGCAGATTGTAAGAATGATGTAGCTGGTTTTCTTTTCTGCATTTGTATTATACGTTTCCAGATTGTCAACTTAACTTCCATAACCAAAAGGGTGGACAGATGATATGATGAGTGCGAGAAGAGGCTGGGACTCTGTGTACCATAGTACCATACATTTTCGTTCGACATATACCACATGAATAAACTCCATAAGTTTCAGTATGCTTACACATTTACTTGACCGCGCAGATAGAGGTATGCATGGATATATATATATATATATATCTCTTTTCCTGCCGGATTATACTAGGCTCACCCAGCAAAACGGAAGCACTCATTATAACCCATAACCTCTTGGTTGAGAATAACATCAACCAGTTAGGTATCACAATAATAACATTCCACTGAGTAACACCACATCCAAGAATTTACCCAGTCAGCTAGAGACCTAAATTTAGCTAGATCTGAGATCGTACATAATGTAGTACAGGTTGTGGAGCCGGGGGTTATGCATCCTGCAGAATGGCCTTGCCTATCACGGCCATCACACTATGGGCGGCTATTTCGTACGCCCAGCCCCTCTTTCGACAGCGATTCCATACCGGCGTCTACTTCATAATTATCCTTATCTTTAACCGTTTCCTCTCGTATCACTTCATAGTGGAAATGGAACGCTGGGAACTGTCAGTTTATTACAACTACTTCCTGTCATAATGTTACGTAGACGATGTCTGATACAGCTATCATCCTATGGCATGGTCGGGAGCCGCGACTTCTTAATGGGCTCTGTCGTCATTGCACTTGCATATTTGCCTTCAAGCGCGTGATTTATGGGTACCGTATTCCATGGAACCGCGAGGTGCAATACCCCGAGCTTGCCGAGCTCCTGGATTCCGGTTGCCCTGCTTGTGAGATGTTCGGCCACGGCATAAGATGGCATATGTCACAGCCACAATCCAGTCCAATGCTAGATAAGGCTGCTTGGAAGGGCAAGCTTCTTCTGGAAAAGATAAGTGTCCAGATGGATACTAATGTAAATTCCCGGCTACCAGCATACGAGGACGGGCCGTGTGCGTTCCACCTCAATGTTTGGTATGACGAGGATTATTGCAGTGTCTTGCAGATCCCCTTCAATATATATGGCAGTCCCGGTGAGCATCTAAAATCTCTCTATTTTACTGTCAGACTAATATATTAGTAGAGACTCACATGGTTTCGAAGCGGATCAGAGGGAGGGTTCCCAGTCTCGAGAGTCTGAGTCCACCAAATACCGTGGCAATCAAGAGGTATTTGGAGAATTGTTTTGATTGCCATACCGTGTGCCGATCGAACAGGGACATGCAGCTTCCAAGCAGGCTGATCGACGTTGATACAGGATGCAAAGGGGTAAAGTTGGTCAACACATATGACATACCAGCCGGCACATCCTATGCAGCACTGAGTCATGTCTGGGGAAGTCCTCGGACTACTCCTCCCTTTTTAGTCACCACGCTGGGAAACTTGGCGCCAATGAAGGAACTGGTTCAGTTGGAGTCCCTTCCTCAAACATTTCAGGACGCTGTTGAGGTCACTCGAGCACTGGATCTCCGATATGTTTGGATCGATTCACTTTGCATTGTCCAGGACAGCCAAGAAGATTGGATGCAGGAGGCTCCTAGGATGGCCAAGATATATTCCAACGCCTACGTAACCATCGTTGCCACCAAGGCAACTTCAGCACACGATGGATTTCTGAAAAGGGATGTACCAAGTGCTCTTCCGGTTAGGGTTCCGTACTGCGTACCGGGTGAAGGGTCGGTCGAGGCAGGGTTTTGCTACATGCAGGTCAAATACTCTTCCTGTCACTATCATGAGCCGACCATGGACCTTGAAGGGGCATTATGGAACACTCGGGGTTGGACGTTCCAGGAGAGAATCCTCTCGCGACGGCTCATTCATTTTACCAAAAGCCTGATATTTATCGAATGTTGGAGCGGTGATTGGTCAGAAGATAATCGAGCGCCTGGGAACCTCCTCATCAACCGGATGCCATGGCTTGGAGGGGCGATCAGCAGTGGCGAGTATTCAGAAGACCCGAAAGCGCTTTTGCGCTCATGGTACCATATCTTGGAGGCCTACACCCATCGATCTCTGACCATGGAAAAGGACAAGCTCCTGGCTTTATCTGGCGTGGCCGAAAGAGTCTCAAAGATAACGGGCTTTACCAACATTGCCGGGCTTTGGAAAGAGGACTTTGCGGACGGCCTTCTCTGGTATATGCCGAGCGCGGATCTCAGGAGGCGAAGACTGAGGCACCCGCAGGGGCCAAGCTGGTCTTGGGCTTCATGGGAAGGCCCCATCTTCTGCCGGCCTAACTTCTATCCTACGGGCGTGGAGAAGAAAACATGCTGCTTTGATATATTGCAAATAGGGTCTGTTCAATCACCTTTCGTACCAGGTTCAGGCCATCTTAGGGTGAGAGGGTTGTTGGTGCCAGTCAACAGAACAATGCTTTCAAAGAAAGACTACAAGATCAGCCCCGATATAGAATATGACGGGTCGGGCCGTCCACATACCGAAGCAATCTCCGAGGTGTTCGACAGAAGCCTGTTAGCCTTTCCAGTATTATACTTCACGGCAGAAGGCAAAACGGCATGCGAGTTTCTCTTATTAAGCCCAGTTCCAGGAAAAGCTTTGCACTTTTGCAGAGTAGGGTTGATGACGGCGAGCAAAGACGAGGCGCGGCCAGGACCCCTGGATGCCTTCATAGGGGGCCTCTCTACTTTCTCGGCAATGTCGAGCAGCGTCGAGTTTACCATCATCTAAACTCGACGACTAGTACAGCTCAATGGACGACAGGTATTGAGTTGGCAAAAACAAATATCCACTCCTCTGAAAGTTTACCGCTGACATGCTAGTGAGCACTAAATACTAGCCTCGAAATCCCGCGCACCTACGTCTCCGCTCCTTACTGGTCCGGCATCTACGTCTAGTCTTCCCAGCTGATCCATATGATCTACGAATAGAATGTCGTCGACGGTTCTGGAAAAGTCAATCTCGTCGGGCGCTTAGAACGAACTCAGTATATCCTCATAAGCAGGCCGCAGCCACCTTTGGACATCGTGTTTCTATTACCAGTCTATCTCTTCAGTGACAACCAGATCAGCGCGAAATCGGACACCGCAAGACATACATATACCGCTTCACTCCCGAAAATGTCCGGAGAAAACACAGTCCCCATTAAGTCGGTGGCGGAGCTCAACAAGTTCTTCGAGACCACGACCTATGTAGTCATTGACTTCTATGCGGACTGGTGCGGCCCTTGCAAAACCATCGCACCGGATCTCGAAAGACTCGCCAAAGAACACAGTCTGCCCGGGTTCTTCGCGGTCGTGAAGGTCAACGTAGACCATGCACAAGATATCGCGGCGCAGTATAACATCAGGGCCATGCCTACCTTCCTCTGCTTTAAGGAAGGGCGCCAAGTCGCTGTGAACGGTTATCCTTACATCCAGGGCGCAAACTTGCCAATTCTGAAGGCTTCCATCGAGAAGCTGAGTGCCCTTGCGAAGAAGAAGGCGGCCGCTGCAACTTCATAAAGTGTGGTCATCGGTCTTATGGCCTACCGAACTCAAAGAGCCGCAATTCGACTGCGTGGGATTGAGTAAACCAAACGTCAGCACGGCGTTACGGGGCCAATGATCAAAGAATTGGCTGTGGCATGCAAGAATATCAGGGCTATGTCACTATAACAAGGGATAACAACAGTTTGACCATGGTTTTGTTTCAAGCACATATAACGACGGAGACTGTTTGAAATACATCAATTACTTTCAAGTATTAAACTTGATGCCTCGTCTCCTGCATGTATTCCTATAGTACCTAATGAAGCGAAATATTAACGACAGGGAATCCTAAACATTGCAGCCTTTCCGTGCTGCTGGCTTGCAAAACAGAGATATGCCGCTGGACAAATAAGGGAAAAAAAAGCGTGCGCTACACCTGCATGTAGCCGGGGAATCTTTATGACAACCGAACGGGGGATCGGTCATCAGCGCAGGCCAATGACACTCATCTCGAGGGTCCACACTCGTCGAATCCACACTTTCAGAGGTCCATCAACACCCTCGACATTCTCCAGGTCGACGCCTTCCCACCAACACCGTCTGGCCGGCTTGCGCCAGAAGAGAAGGAGCTTTTGGGCCATACCGACGGCGTTGTTGCCCATGTCGTTACCGCGGATATCGCTACGTAATCTCGCAAGAGCGAGACTGCACACAACCGCCTTGTTGGGCTCACCAGCACGGTGACCCCAACGGTCGTCGTGATCGAAGCCACTGCACACCATTAGTAAGATCCGAGGAAGTGGGGGAAGTGGTAAGCGGAATTTGCCGTCCTTCTCACTTACCCAGCAGTAAGCATCTCAATAAGATGCGCCTCTGTGGTGCCAGGCTCATCGCTTCGCTTGAGGCCAGAGAAGATACCGTTTTGCCTCAACAAGGCGCGCGCAGCAGCTCGCTTGACTTCAATCATTTCCGCCTGGTTGATGTCTGCCCGAGGAGGGATGGCGTAGAAGTCGAGGTCCTCGCGCAACACTATGATACCAGCACGCTTGCTTCCATCATCTCTTGATCCTCCAAGGGAATCAATAGGCATGGCGCCTCCATCAGGAGAGGCACTGGGAGATGATTCATTCGGGATTGACTGAGCCACATTGCGGAAGAAGTCTAGCATATATTGTAGGGATGCAGGATCATACTGAGATGGGAGGTTAGTGAAATGGACGTCTACATTGGACAAAAGATTGCGGGTGGTAGATGAACGGGGAAGGCTCGCATTAGTCGGGCTGGTGACCAAGCGGGAGGGGGAGGTGGACGGGGTGAGCGTAGCAGTCGCTTGAGTAATAGGGACATCTTTCTGAGTACTAACATCGACTTGGACGGCATCACCTTCGGCGAAACCTCCCATATGTCCTTCGGGGAAGAGACCATTAGGGAACAGCGAAAGAAGCACAAATTCGGGAAGAGTCAATAGCTCATCCCTTGACAGAACAAAGCGGGTGCCCCTGGTTTGTCACGTTAGTCAACCTCGTCGCAGTCAGAATGAAGGAAATACCAACCGCAGGTCCATAGTAATTGTCTCATCGGCGCCAACATCTATACCAGGTATTAGCAGGGGTCTGAAAAGAAGCAATTTAGGACTGTCTTACCTCCGATGGTGTTGATCGGTCCGGGACCGCCCTGTTGGACTTGAGTAATAATACTCGATGCACCTCCGGCGGCAGCCATTAGATATGTGAAGGAGAGAAGTGGGCTATAGCCTTCTGTATACGCAGGTGGTGGTTCGTTTGAATCGTCGCTTTTCTGGCCCGACGACTCTGGTTTGTTGTCTGGCGGAAGCGACCTTTTGGTCTCGGCAACTACGTCCTGGTAGGCGGCAGATGCTCGAGCAGAGGATGCAAAGTCCTGTGGGGGGACTGCGGAACTGGTAGCGCGAGGAGCGTATGCGGGTGCTGCAGCGGAAGCCGGATGGGCAGTGGAGGGCGCAGGAGACTTCTCGTTCGAAGGGAGCGGCTCGAAGTGTTCGTCGGCGAGATCTTCAGCCGATGCGTACTCGTAAAGATCGAAGAACGGCGGGGGAGCGGGCCGTGTATGGGGGTTAGAGAACGAAGTCGAACCGGACGCCTCTGAGGTGGGATATGGGTAGCGTGGAGGAGGCGAACGTCCACGGTTGGGGTCGAGGTCTTGCAGGTCGTTGGCTTCTTCAATGTTGGCGAGTTCTTGTCTGTTCACGGTATCGCTGTTCCCGGCTGGGGGATGGACGGCTATGATCCCGGTGGACACCGCCTGCCCGTTGATATCTTCCTGCGAGTCTGACAATTTGGCGGCTGAAGACGAGCTTTCGTCGAGCGACGCGATGGTGTAGCTGGCTGGATTGCTGAATGCGTGAAGTGAAGGTAGACCGACTCAACCAATGCGAGGTCGCGAAGTGGATTGCTGCATGTATGTATAGTGGATGTTGGAACTGGTGGTAGGGTAAAAGCCACTAGAGATGAAGTCGATGGGAAGCCCGCGCGAAGCACCAAGTATCTCGGTGACCAATTGAAGCAGAAGTGATGTATCGTCTCACTCATGCGATCATGAAGTTTGCGACTGTAGGTTGAATTGACAGGAGGCTCTCCTTCCCAAGTTGGAACCCCAGTTGAATTGCGGTTGCCCAGGTAAGAGGTAAGGTTATTTCCCGACCGTCGAGTCAACAGTGAGCATGTATGTACCTTTCGCTGCTGAATTGGCGGGGGAGATACCTGTCTAACCCTTGTTCTTTGGGAGGTGCTATTGAAACGCTCGGGCCATCGCTCTAATGTCACTGGCCGCCTAACCGCCTGCCTGTGATTGCAGTGATTTGTGATTGCTGATTGCCCCAAGTCCACTCATTCAATTGCTGGAGTTCCGTTTCAGGGGCACTTTGGTTTGGTTTGGTTTGTCCATTGTGCAAAGACTTAAAGCACGGTAAGCGAGTATACTACATTGGTATCTAGTGTTTGGATCTATCCTCTACTACCTCAGTCGCCCTATCTGATTCATGGATGAGTTGATAGCCAAAATGTATATTTGCCAGTAGCAGACCTGGACGACTGTAGCAACAAAAACACATCATGCAATATACGATGGATGCCGTGGTCATCCCCAACAACATACCTGTCAGCCTGTCCACTGGCACCCGGACTGCCTTGGGATTGTGACAGACACCAGCGGCCGTGAAGTTGAGACCCGAGCTGTTCACCAGCGTAACGTACGCACCCTGCACTCGTTCAGTCAGTTCAAACCAGCGTTTGTTACAGAAGAATCCGCCCTCATTGCTCTCCCGCAGGGATCCCAGGTAGAAGTCGATGGAGAAGGAATGGTCCGAGAACGCATTGTCCGTCGTCGTTGAGAGGCTGTTGTAGCTGTCCGCTATATCGAACTGTATACGGCCGCCGCGCATGGGAAATGGGGTACGCGAGACGTTCTTGGGTACCGCGTAGTTCAGGCACGACCCCTCGCTGTTCGAGAACCGGGGTTGCGATTTGCACGCCTTCCACAAGTAGTCCTCCCGTTGCGGCGGCGGCCATGCCAGGTCCACTTGCGCCGGAACCGTCCAGGCGGCGACCGGGCGGGCTGTTGAAGGAAATAGGGAGAGCAAGGCGAGAAAGACCGCCGCTTGCAGTGTAGCGGTCATAGGCCACGCTCGTTGTCGAGTAGCAGGGCCCATTTCGAGGCTTGGCAAGATGAAGGACACCCGAATGGTTTTCATAGCAGACAAACAATGGGTTGTAGAAGCAGTTCTAGAGACATGAGCTCACTCACTTCCCAGCACTTACCCAAACAGGAGATCACGCTGTAATTTGATGTTAGGTTGTCAGGGACGGCTATGTATACCCACAATACTTAACATATGATGTTTGACTTATGTGATTTACACCAAAACCATTATATAAGCAGCCCTGAAGTGTTTCCAGAGCCCATCTAGGAGCTATATTTGTACCTAGTCGCTTGGCCTTGCTGAATGCCAACGGATTCTCCATATCATCTACGTATACATGCAAAGGGTATTTTGCATAGCGGCGGTTTGTGACTCACCGTATTCTAGTCTAATAGCCTTGCAGGCCAATCCAGTACACAGACTACATAGTACACTGTATAATACACATGATATACAGATGGGGTACTCATCTCACCCGGTTCACCTTTATTCTTCCGTCTTCCTGACCGCGAAGAAGTAGTTGCCCACCTTCTCACTTCCCTGCACCTCCCGCCATCCCACGCCTGGTATGTAGACGACGCCCATGCACCGGGGCTCGGCCCACTGGCCCGATCGTCCGGCCATAAAGTGGCCCCGGAGCTCCTCCTCATTCACGTATTTCTGCCAGTCGTGTGTACCGCGCGGCACGATGCGCAGCACATCCTCGGCCATGAGGTTCGTCGTGAACCAGCTCATCCACGTGCGCGCGATGGTGCTCATGACGAGCCAGCCGCCGGGCTTCACGAAGGGCGCGCACTGGTCCAGGAACTGCGCCGGGTTCGACACGTGCTCGAGCACCTCGAATACCGAGACGACGTCGAATTGCGGTTGTTGCTGGGACTGGGACTGTGGAGATTGCTTGGATATGGTCGCTGTGAGCTGCTCGATCGGCGTGTTGAGATACTGGAGCTTGTGGCGCAGGGACGGATCGCGGCGTGCATGGCCCCGCGCTATGTTCAGGACCTCGGGCGAAGGATCGATAGCCGTCACGGACTTGGTGCCAGGCAGCCGCGCTGCCGATTCGGCGAAGATGCCACCGCCGCAACCGATATCGAGGTAGGTGAGCCCCGTTGTGGGCGGGGGCGCAGCGTCGAGGACGGAGTTGCGACACATGCGGATGAAGTCGTGGCGCAGAGGGTTCATGAGGTGGAGGATGCGGGAGGGCCCGTGGGGATCCCACCATGAGGAGGCGAGGGCGTTGAAGTGGGAGACCTCATCGGGCGAGACGGTGGTAAAGTTCGGATCGGACGACGATTGGGGATTGGGTGATGATCCGGAGTCGGTCGAGAAGGATCTGCTACAGCTTCGGCAGCTGGCCAGGGAGGGAGTAGTTTGGTACCAGCTAGCAACAAAGCCTTCAGTGCGACGCCGCAATGCAGGTGCCTGGCCGCGAAACCGCCGCAGTAGAACGGCGGTTGACGGACGCACCACCATTGTATGCGAAAGGTACGAAAAACCTTTCGCTATTGTACCCCACAATCTGTTCTCTGGCCGGGGTTGTCGGACAGCGGTATAGTTGGGTTGATCCGAAGGGCTCGGGATCTCATATGATGATCTTGAAGTCGTACTCGGCGTATCGGCAATGCAAGAGCCGCCCGTAGCCCTCCGAGACGGGATTCTTCAGTGTTTAGTCAGCCCGCTAAGCAATGACATGTCAAGCATGTCAGCATGTGTCATTCGCTCCAGGAAAAAGCATAAGCAATTGGATGTTTTAGTGCATTGGCCAGCTGTACAGTGGAAGGGTCCATTTCCCAGCGACAGCACCCCGCCAATTGTCTCTTGGACTTGGCTGTTGGGCTTGGGGGACAGCTAAGAAAAGTTCTAGAAACTTTAGATGGCAATACATAATGTACATAGGTAGAGCCATAACCGGTCCCCTAAAGTAAGGAGTAGACAAGACACCATTTGCTGAGTCATTGCTGAGAAGAACAATCAAGAAGATCCAGAAATACTGTGGGTTTCATCTGGTTCCATGCTGGAGGCTTTGGGTCATCTAAGTACGTCCGCCGCCGGAGTTGCCGCAGTCGCTGGAGAGAGATCGTTTGTCGCAATTGATTGACATCTGACTGACATCGGTTACCCCTCCGTCCAGTATTTTTTATTTGACCAGAGCCGCCTTTGGCCGAAGCCTTCCTCTGAAATTATTACTAGAACAGCCAGACATTGTGTTCGCCAAGTGAATACTCCCCAATATGCCTTCCACAGAAATTGAGAAGAGTCAATTCGACTCCATACCCGACGCCATTGCTGCTTTCCGTATGTCCCCATCCCCAGCTTTCCGACTTCTTGTTCTGGCACCTTGTCTAATGCTTGACCCGGCGCAGGCAATGGCGAATTCATAGTAGTCCTCGACGACCCGTCGCGCGAGAACGAAGGCGACCTTATCATATCCGCGCAAGCCGTTACGACAGAGCAGATGGCCTTCATGATCCGCTACTCCTCGGGCTACGTTTGCGCGCCGATGCCGGGCAAGCTATGCGACGCCCTCGAGCTCCCCCAGATGGTCACCAACAACCAAGACCCGAAGGGCACTGCCTACACCCTAACTGTCGACGGCGCCGACGAGAGCATAACCACGGGAATCAGCGCTCACGACCGGGCCCTGACCTGCCGCACGCTGGCAGACGCCAAGGCCACCCCTGCGAGTTTCCGAAGGCCTGGCCATGTTCTCCCACTGAGGGCCCGCGACGGCGGCGTTCGAGTGAGGAGGGGCCACACCGAGGCGGCTGTGGATTTCTGCAGGCTCGCTGGTGTAGGAGAGGTCGCGGCCATTTGCGAAATGGTCGAAGATGGAGAAGAGGTGGCCGGAAGAGCGATACGGCAGGCGCCGGGCATGATGCGGGCGGAGGGCTGCATCAAGTTCGCGAGGACATGGGGCTTGAAGGTCTGCACAATCGAAGACCTTGTGAAATATATTGAGAAGACTGAAGGAAAGTACGACGTGAACGGCAGCTCATAGGCTGTTATGTGGTGAAGGCGTCGAGATTATCATGTCCGAACTACATGATGCCACCTTGGACACTCGTTGTCCTATTTCCTACCTTCAAAGAGACAATCGCCACATGGCTAGCATCCTCCGGATTTCAGGATAGACAAAAGAAAGGCGATTTTGCGCCCGACCTCTGGACAAATTGGGTATCATGTACTATAAATGAATCAAGCGAAGTCTATACACAGCCAGGTTGGGTGACCCAATGGCGGGCTCACACGTGAACTATGCAATCTTATGTAGTATTGCACCACGAGATAGCCTATGCACAGGTATGATGGCCTACAGCGATACTTGGCAGCGCGCCATGATACTAACCCGAAGTCAAACGAGGCACACAGGAGACACGAGAGCCAAAAGTCCAGTGCGAAGTTGTGTTAGATGAAGTATGTATAGCGGTTGATTACCTAGGTATGTACTGTATGATATCCGACCCACAGCGGGAGCAGATGAAGCGCACTGTCGCAAGCCAGACCCTCCAACTCTCCAGGGGAAAGATAAGCAGTTGCCCCTCAATCCAATGGATGTTGTCATTCTAGAAACCCCCACTAACCTACATGGCGCCTCCGATATTGTACATGATCTGATAGACCTGCTTACAAAGTCCAACCAACTAGAGTCATATTCCTGAACATTATAGATTTCCTTGCCTTGCTATATACAGTTTTTGTCTTTGCTCGTCGTAACTTAGCCTTTTTCTTGCGCATACTCATCGCGAACCCAAGACTGATCACCCTCTCTACTCTTCACAACCCAAGCTTGTCTCCGACCCAGTCAGTCACCATGGCGGAAACAGCAGCGACAACAGAGCGACCTCGCATAGTCTATACGGACAAGGGACCCGAGGCGCCCTATCCGCTTCAGATGGAAGGCGAAGTGATATCAGGCTTCGGTCGCGGCTCCAAAGAGGTGTGTGCGCCCTTACCCATCACAAGTGCTGAGACAAACTAACAAACGCCTTCCGCCACAGCTCGGCATCCCCACCGCCAACCTACCCGTCGACGAGGCGCAAATATCCTGGATCGCCAACATAACCTCGGGCGTCTACTTCGGTTACGCGGCGCTCAAGCTCCCCGCCGACCACTCCGACCTACCCTCTTCAAGTAGCGGCTCCTCCTCCTCGGGGAAATACCACATCTTCCCCATGGTCATGTCGATAGGCTACAACCCGTTCTACCAGAACAGCAAGCGGTCGGCCGAGGTGCACATCCTGCACAAGTTCGCGCAGGACTTCTACGGGGTGCCCATGCGGCTGCTGCTGCTCGGCTTCGTGCGCGAGGAGAAGAACTACGCGGGCGTCGAGGCCCTCATCGACGACATTAACATCGACTGCGAGGTCGCTCGCGCCAGCCTCGCCCGCCCGGCCTGGACGCCGCGCGAGGGGGTCGTGGGCCAGGGGGCGGGCACGCTGGACGGGAGCTGGCTGGTCCGGGAGGACTAGGGCGTGAAGAACGAAGGAAGAACTATAGAAAAGGCAGGCAGCGAAATCAAAATTCAAATTTACTATTCTACATTTGGGGTCATGGCGCCATGAGACATTTATATCTTTCGCATCACATCCTCGGCTGGGGTTTTCATTTGATATCCAGTCTATTCGGCTTTCGCAACGTCCGGAACAACCGGAAGAGAATAACCAGTTAGAAGCAATGATCCATCAATGCACGGCATTTTGGCGGCAGCATACGGTTCAAGTTGTTTTATACATTTAATTTACTAAATCTGGTTCGACGGCGGCAACTCGCCAAACGCATCCACGACAACGCGAGCCAGGTTGTGCGCCGCTATGCGCCGGCCGAGATGTTCGTCGTCGTCGTTAGGGTACGCGCACAGCAGAGTCCAGGGTACAATATTCGAAAACGCGCCGGCTTCGGTGGCCCGCGCCATGGCCCGGAACACGCTTTCCATGCCGCGCTGCTCCTGGAGCCTGGGGCGGAGGCGGCCGAGGATCTTGTCGGTCTCCGGGTCGCCGCTCGGGTCGCGCTGCCGCGCGAACTCGAGCACCAGGGCGCCGATGCCCGCCGCCATGGGCGTCGCGACCGAGGTACCCGTCATGACATGTGTGATGGGGTCGTCACTTGCATCCGTTGCCGTTTTGGGGATCCACGCTGAGACCACGTCGACGCCGAGAATGGTGAGGTTCTTGCCGTGCTCGACGACGGGATTGGTACCGGCCGACGAACCGTTGGAGTCTGCGGCGTGTAGGCTAATTACCTCGGGCATGTTGGCCGGGAACGTCATCCGGCGGCTGGTGCCGTAATTGGACGTGGCGGCCAGCACCAAGGTGTTCTTGGCCAGCGCGTTCCGGATCGCCACTGCCAGCGGCTCTATCCATGTCTCGAAGCCGAACGACAAGCTGATAATGTCTACTTTCCATGTATTCCAAGCGTGATTCAGTGCCTTATTCGTACCCCAATGAGATTAGATCACAGGATTCAAGGGGTGTCAGTGACTAGGTGTATTTTATATCTTACCTCGATTACTGCCGTAGGGTTAGGGCCTGTCTGGCAGTCTACCGCCACCCTTGCCACGTAAATATCGGCCTCGGGTGCCACCTTGCGTATAACTCCAACGCAGTGTGTCCCGTGTCCATCCAGGTCCATACATTTGTTGGTCCGGTCGGGATCCAGAAAGTCGTGCTTCTTCTTGATGCGAGGGTTCTTCCCTCTGACAATATGGGCCCGATCCTTGTCCCAGAGATTGATCTGCCCCATGTGTATCCCGGTGTCGAGCACGGCCACTCTGACTCTCCTGAAGGCGGCCGTTTGCAAAGGGGCTAGTAGAGCGTGGGTTTTGGCTGCCAAGTCGCGAAACCACATCTCTGACTCATGCGACGAGCTTCCCTGTTTCGAGTCGAAGAACGCCCCCGTTGTCACCGGTAATGGCGATCTACTCGGTCTCTCTGGTAACGAGTAATGCCGTGGTTGGGGTTCCGCTTCTGGCACTGAGGGTGTTATGGGACCTGTCGGCGAAGCTGGTGGCTCCGGTGCCTTTGAACGCGAGTTGCTCGAGGCAGGTCGAGTTTGCTGGTCTCTAGTTGAATCTGTTGGGTTCTCCTGCGGCGGCGCAGAGACCGACCGCGGAATTTGCTTACCCCTGTTGTGGAATTCTTCAAGGTATGACGATGAGGCCCAGGGTTTCCGTTGCTGCTGCTCAATCCTCGCGTGGCTATTAGCGAGATTCTGGTTCGTGGACTCCCGAGACCCAGTCTCCTGCGGTTCCTGACGGGGAGAGCGGCTTCTTCTGTTCCTATGGCCAGCATCTTTGTCTGTTTGTTCTGTGTTCGGGCGACTCCGGGGATCACGAACAGATTGACTATTTCTCAGAGTGCTCTCCGAAGGCGACTTGTCACTGGATTGTGGGCTGGAGTTTGAACGCCGTCTTGTCGGGGTGGCATTATCAGGCTTTAATAGATCAGGAGCAGATGCTCGGGGTGACCTGCCCCGCACTGGCGATGCATTCCGAATGCCAGTGTGTGATTTCCTTCTGGATCTTGTTCCACTGCCTGTGGTACTTGGAGTCGCCTCGTCCACTCTTATCTGTGGCATCTGATGCATGGTGCTCCTGGAATGTCCTGCAGGCGTATCTCGACTCGGTTCGTCTGTTATCCCCATAAAAGCAGATCGGGGATTGGAAGGCTGAGGGTTTGATTTCACGCCGTTTCTGATAGATTCGGCGCTTACTACTTTTAATTTTGTACGCATTTCATCAAAATATCTGGACGTGGATTCGATTTCGTGAAGTCGTCGGTAGAAATGGACTTGGTCACCAGCTGCTTTCTCTCTCCCTTTTCCCCCGGCCGCGTCAGATTTCAGTGATTTCAAGGCTACAGCGCCAGCGCTGAACTGGTCCTTTGCTAACCAATACTCATGGAGCCGGTAGTAGGATGCCCCGAGAGCCCCGCGTGTCCGGACGATATCTAGGCCGTCGATGCCCTTTACGCAAAGCTGCCGCTGCAAGACATCCTCATGGAGGTCCTTGGCTTTGGTCCAGAAGTAGTTGTCGCTACTGATGTCGCCGAGCAGGAACCAACAGGTGGCCAGCTCGTGGCCCGCCCTGAGCGTCTGGTGGTCGTCGGGGCCGAACGTGGCCGTGTCGCGTAGCTGTGAGAGATACACATGCTCCATGTGCGATGCGGCTTCCTGGACCCAACCATTGCGCCTAAGGTCGCGCGCCAGCTTGAAAAGCGCCGTGTGGCGGCCACGGGACGAGTCCTGAGCCTTCTCCCGCGCCCGCCAGGCCGTCATGTTGAGCTCGATAGCCTCGTCAAACTTGCCCAGCTGAGCGAGGAGATCCGCCATATGCTCCTGGTAAACGACGGTCATCTGGTGGTAGGAGCCTAGGCTCTTCTGGCTCCAGTCAAGAGCATCTCGCAGCAGAGCCTCGGCTTCCTCCACCCTGCATTGGCCCAGCAGCTGATCGCCTTTGGAATGCTTGTTAACCGCGGCATTGTACTCCTCGGTCAACCTCAGAGGGATCGTGTTGTCCAGGAGCGGCATTATGGTCGTAATTGAACAATCTCAGAGGTCTTTCTTTCATTTGGCTGGATGTTCTGAACGAGTTTATCACTGTTGACTAACAAAGACATACACCAAGACGGCTTGGGTGCCTATCTGCTTACCCCCCATGCCCTCCCTGTCAGCTGCACCCTGGCAAGGTCCGCATCGGCGCTAATCTACAAGAGAAATTGCGAGATTGGATATAGTACTACTGCTAAGAGGAGCGTTGTATCTCACGATTATTGTATTTCGGACAGCCAGTATGAGATAACACGGAAATGGCTCGTAGTATAGTAATTGTACTATTCTCAAAGCATGAATGATGGCTCATCCATTTCTCACTGATATTAATGAACTGCCTCGATAAGCTGCAAAAACAGCAACAAAAAATATGTAAAAGAAAAACAGCGAATGCAACCCTATCGCCGTGCAGGCCTGCAAGAACCAGATCCAGTTGCGATCCAGTTGCAGCAGCAAAAGACAGCATGTGATTGGGGATATGGTAGGTATAGCCAATGGCTGAATGCTGACATGCATGGAGCGAGATGGGGCCGCTAACCTTGCAACGAAAGCCAAGCCGTGGGCGGCAAGAAGTGGCCGCGGTGTTTGACCGATCTAACATACTGACTCACTGAACCGAAACAGGCATGCCTACCTCTCTCGTTAGACAGTTAGTGTAGAGTTGGAATAATGGGAGTTAAGGTCTACTACCTGGCGCCGACACGGCATGTGCCCCCCGACGGGCCCATCACCCTGGGCAGCATCATCACCGACCCGAGAAGACCGGAGATGGCCATCAATTCCTCCTCGATCTCAGCATCAGCCCTACTCCAGGAGCTCAAAGTCCACGAGACGGTCGAGCTCAACCAGTCGCGCACCCTGGACGACCAGCGCACCATCCAGCCCTCCATCTGGACCAAGTTCCTCGCTGGCGTGGTGCCCGGTCTCGGCCTCGACGCCGAAGCCGGCGTCCGCGCCGCCTCGGGGAGCACGTCGTCGTACTCGTTCGAGAAGATCGTGACGCGGGAGATCTTCCCGGACCTCGAGATGGTGCGGGCCCTGTTCACGAGCGACGCGCAGGTCCAGCAGAGCATCAAAGACCGCCGATGGCAGCTGAGCGTCTTCCTGATCACGGGGGTGCAGGTGGCCTACGGCGCCGAGGTGCTGCTGACGCAGGCGCGGGAGCGCGGCGTCTACCTGCAAACGGGCGTGGACCTAACGGCCGCCACGGGGGGCGTCGCGCCCATCTCGGCGGGAGGCGGGCTGGACGCGTCCAAGACGCACTCGCAGAGCCTCTCGACGAGCTACCAGACCCCCTTTGTCTTTGCCTACCGGCTGCGGCAGATACTGTACCGGCGGAAAAAGGTGGAGAAACAGCGGGACGCTATCAAGGGAGATCTCCTGGGTGTACGGGACGGGGAAGAGGATCCGCGGATTAGCAGCGACGAGGGCGGCGGGGTCTATAAGGTGCAGTTCGCTGGCCTGGATGAAGAAGACGAAGACCTTCCAGAGATATTCGATCTCGACACGGAGGACATCGCAGCACCAGAAGGAGAGTGTGTGCGAATCGCATTTCCGCAGCCAGCGGATGCCGACAGCGATGACGAGTGATTAGCTGTTTGTCCTCTTTGTTTTGAAGTGGGCATCTCTCTCTGTACCAGGTGGTAGGAGCGGAAGAAAAGAAAACCAGTTCACGCATAGGAGTTGTAGCTGGGGAATTTACCAGATCCATGTGGCACTTTTTGCTTTTTGGACATTTGCTACTACTAGAACAGGCAACGCACCGGGTATAGGCCATGCTCTGATCGTTACTTATAAAACCGGCATGATAAAAAACAAATATTGTTACGCGCGCAGTTGACCAGCTCCCACGAGTGGGAGAAGAGCTCTTTAAAACCCCCGAGCTCTCTTCCAAAAGAACGCCGCCGCCCATGCATGTGTGTATCTCGTCCCACTCATCAGGAAACCAGGAGAAATAAATGTGGAAATCTATGTCGCGTATGTCGCCTAAGTCGGCCAGTATGCTTCTTTCTCTCTCCCTCCATTAACCTAGATAGCAAGTTGGTCTTGATTCCGGTAGTAGCATGGCAAGAACTGTGACATGACAGGTTAGAACGAGGTCACTTAAAAGTAAGTAGGGGCAACAAGACGATCAACTCACGTTCATCACGATTAGCATTGGAATGTCAAACACATCGCGCTTGATGGTCCACGAATACGTGCAGTCCATCTTTCCGTCCTTCTCAATCTTGGAGATGCCGTGTTCACCATCGATCCGTGTGACCCGGTTGCTGAGAATGCTACTGCGCGGGTCCTTGCGAGGCGATTCCTCTGGGGCAGTAAGGCCCTCGGTCATCTCCTGAGTGCGGTATTTCAAAACGCGGCATTTGCGCGTGACGTGACCACGGCTGTCACCGAATGCCAGCTGCGCAAAATCTTCATAGAATTGGATGACACTATCCTCGTCCATCAACTCTGCGATGAAGACGGGCTGGGGGTTGCCATCGGTGGTCTTCTGGGGCTCGGGTTGCATGGCTTGGAGTTGAGGGGTATTCTCACTCTTGACGGAACCCGGCGCTGGCGAGCCCCCAGTGTTGACGTTCATATTAGGCTTTTTGCCAAGCACCACATCCTTGGTCCAGCCAGTAAGGGCGATGAATTCCTTGTTCACGGCAGCAACTTCACCAGTGCGACGGCAGACAATTGTCGGCGCTGGACAGTGACCCATAAAGTCTTCGTATTCGAACAAGGTTCTTTGCAGGCACTTCTCCATAAAGATCAAATCTTGTCGGTTCAAGTGCCGCGTGCATGCAATAAAAGATGGTCGGATGCTAGCCAACGACTTCGCGATTCGTAGGGTCTTGCTGGGAGAGAACCGCCGCTTGACGAATGCGATCAGATTATGGAAGCCTGTCAGATACGGATAAGGCTCCTTCACCGTTTCGTAAATAGCCGAGGGATCGCGCTGTCTCTTGCCCAGAATGGACTGGGTGCCAAACTTGGCTACATTGGACGAGGACTTGGTCTTCGGTGGTCTTGATGATTGTTGCGTGTTGCTAAGAGTATAGTTGGCCGTCGTAGGAGACTCGAACCCGAAGTTTGTCGGCTGCGGGCTCGCTGTGTTGTCTGTCCCAGGGCTCGCAAGACTTGTCGGTGTTGGGCCGGCTGCAGCAATAGCGTACGCGTGAGGTAACCCATGCTGCAGATTGCCCTGGTTGTACATCCCGTTGCTATTTTGGTCCGAGTTCAGGAAGTTGTCCACCATATTGTTGTCGTACAATTGGTTGAAGTGATTGATGCCGTTTCCGTACAAGTGGCTGCTGCCGCCGCCATAGTTGAGATCATTTCCCGACGGCCCTGATATAGATGAGTCGCGAGGAGGCGTCTCTGCGTTGCCCGAAGCCATTTGGCCCAGGATGCCAAATTCCATGGCGCCATAGTGACTACCGAAGTTCAAGCCCTCCAGGTCGAAGTTGAAAAGAGCAGGATTGCTTGGGTCGAACAGCGCTTGTGAAAAGCTATTCATCTCGCTTGTTGGTGTAGGGACTTGAATCCCGCCCATTTGCGCCGGTCGCGAACTACTTTGCTGGAACGAAGACGATACAGGCGATTGCTGGTTGCTGAAAGACATGTTGTCTTGCAATGACGAGACCGAGTGTTGGCCGCCAGTGAAGATCGGGTAGGTCTGGGAGGTGGTGGTCGGAGAGAAGTAGGACGAAGAGTCCGGCGTCGAGGTCGAGCCATGTCTGCCATTGGAAGATTTGCTCACGACGCTGGGGTTGTATGTAGGGCCGAGGACGGGCCTTAAAGCCTCTGGAGGGGCGTCGTGTAGGTATTTGGCCTTTTTACGAACGCCATCCTGGCATGCGTCCGCGAGGCCGCGCTTGATGCATCGTTGACAGGGCCGTTCATCTCCTGCATGGAGTCAGTAAGGACGAGCTAGCTTCAACTGAGGGGCTACAACGGCGAAATTCGTCGGAGGCATCTCAATGCGATGGGATTGAGCACGCCAGAACAGAGTGCGATTTTAATCGACACCGAGTCATACGACCATCATACGAGTGCTATAAAATGGGGATCTACTCACCACAAGTCAAATGCGCTCTTTGGCAAGCATAACAAGCGCGCCTGGCTTTCTTCCGGCGAGGGCGATGAGGGTCTTTGGGGTCATATTTCTTCTTGACCTCGCCGGATCCTTCGGTGCCCGGTTCAGGACTCGTGGTCTGCTCGGCCATTGTGTCGTTTTCGTCCTTCATACGGTCAAGGTCGTCGTACTCGTTCTCAGACATGGCATCTGAGACTTCTGCCCCGTTCGTCTCAACGTCGCCCGGCATCGTGTCTTAGTTTTATATACACCCGGATCCAGCCTCAAGAGCGCTTTGCGATCAGCACTGCAGCGCAGACCCCAGCTCGAACACGCGTGGCGCAACCACACCTCCTTCGATAAGAGAAACTCGCGAGCTGCTGCAGGCGTGTCACCGTCAGGTTCAGGGATCGGGTTTCCCACCACAAGTCGCTCGTTCTTAGTGCTGCTCACTGGGGAAGATCCCAATCAAGACCACAGCGGCGCCCCGAGATGCCCTGGCCAATGTTCCCCCAATTTCTGTACGTATCCCCCACCGCCTCTGGATGCGCCTTTCGCAGCGCAGGCTGGGCTCTAGTGTGGATGAGGTGCGTGGACCAGTGAGCAAAGGCTCCTTGGACGTATGCAAGCCAATAAGGTTGGCGCACAGCGGGCTGCTTGTATCTTGTGTACCGAGAGGCAGGTATCCAGCGGCGCAAAATAGAAACAGAGCTACAGCAGAGGCAGAAGGCAGGAGCTCTGGCGTACCAAGTGATGTACGGTCCCGCGGTACCACGGCCCTCCTGAGCCCTGTTGAGCTCGAGATCAAGCGCGGCCGGTCGCGATAATCTGCGTGTTCCAGAGTATTGCACAACCACTACGCAGAAACGACGCACTCTCTCGTATTCATAGCCAGACAGATGTATATCGCCAATGGGTCTCCTACCCGCGCATAAGGTGGCGTTCTCTGTGCGACCTGCGTCAGGGTGGCTACTGGACGGCGGGCTGGCTGTGGGAGGAGAAAAGGGACGGTTCGATCCGCTCAGCCCTCAGTAGGTGCAGGATGAGGGATGTACCCAGTACAATATATTGATTATTATTATCGATGGCAGTTGTTCCCAGCTCTTTCCCGTCCGTTCAAGGGGTCACGCGTCGACGGATAAGGCACTGGGGGGTCTGACTGGGGTGGTAGGCGGGATGGTCGATGCTTCTGCAGCTACCCGCGACCTCTAGACCTGTTCGCATCGGGGGTCTATAGACGCAAGAATGGGTGACGGGGTATTCGGTGGTGGTGGGGGGAGCTGCTGCTGAATCGAGGCAATGGTTGTAAGAGTCGGGCCAAGTATTTCATTCGCTTTCGCAGAATTCTCGGCGCGCGCGGACTGGTGTGTGTCGCAATCACGTCTGCAATGTCTGCATGTCCGAATGCTTCTTCCTTTGGGAAATATGCGTGCTGGAATTGAGGATATACAGATCCAGGCAGTATAGTAGAGTGTAAGTGAGTAATCGTGACAGCGGCGAGTTGAAGAGATCTGCACTTTCGTGTAACTACGGTCGAAGGGAGTCGTTTTTTCAGGTTGATTACCTAGGTTAGGTGGTGGGAGTAGTAATAGTAGCAGAGCCGGTCAGTGTACAGTAGCAGCAGTAGTTCAGATGAGATCAATCAATAGACGGTAGCCCAGGCCAAAAAAAAAACCAAGCCCAGCCCAGCCAGGTTCAAGTGACAAGGTTAGGAAAAATGAAGTGAAGACGTGATTGGCCGCGCAAGCCTGGATTTTTCACGTATGGCCTTGGACCTGCCCCATCCGCCAATTGTAGGGAAGTATGGAGTATGAATATATGTAGGTACCTCATAAGAGTAATGGATTGTCTTATTGTTCTTGCTTCTTTTCCTGGCTGCCCCTCAGTTCGTGGCTGTTAAGATTTGCGTGGTTTGCATCTAGAAAGATGCGACTAGAACTAAGCAGTGCCGAATGCATTTGACCAGTTTCCATTTCCATCTCTAGCTAGCTATAAGTATTGCGTTGATCTCACTGACGTAGGATGATCGCAGACAGTCCCAGTGTTGAGTCCCAAAGTAGAGCGTCTCGTGGGTGGGCGGTGGGCAAATTCAGATGCTGCTTGGAAGTTTTGGGGGGGGGGGGGGGGGTTGGGGGTGGGGGGGGGGGGGGGTGGGGGGGGGGGGGGGGGTGGGCGGGTGGGGGGGGG